>CM067220.1:70043690-70391380 GCA_034190945.1 Octodonta nipae
AAATTTCTCGCATCTTTCTGGAACGACTTTATGAAGTGTGCCTCCCTATGAAGTTTTAAATACCGAGCCCCAAATGCACATACTAAGGGATCAGTTTTTGCCACCATCGAAATCATATCCGCTCGCATTCTGGGGAACACCTTATTTTTTAAATCTTCATCAATTTTGAGGTTTCTAACTAGAAAGTTTTGTGCTTCGCTTTGGGAATGTTTTGTTGATGTGTTGACATTACAAGTTTTTCGGTGTCGCCATAGTTGAGTTCTTGTATAGTAACCAAAACAATCAGGACACGGAAGTAACGCTCTGTTATGTATTCCTTTTTTTACGGCCTTTTGTACAATCCCTGAATTAACATAATTTCCTTTTTTCCTTAATGCTGCTATAAGTTTCTTTCTTTCCGGATTTTGTGGTGGATATGATATTATTCTTTGAACCGCTGTTTCTGCACTGTGATTCCTTATGACATGCCTAGCAAAACATTGTACCAGACTTTCACAATAAAAGCAGAAGTCTTTTTGACAATGTCTTTTTCCATAAAAAAACTGCTCTTCGGAAACAACTTGATTTTCAGTATTTAACAGTGGGGTGGTCGATACCAATGTAATTTCTTTTGACCTGGGGTACATCTCATACGTCTCTGAAGTTTTGTATTGATTAGAAATCTAAAAATAAAAAGAAACATACACATGGGTTCTTCCGAGGATAGTATTGGATTATTTTTAAACATTTTTTTTTTAAATTTGAGAACAACTATTTTCAATTTTTAGAAGCTGTTAAGTTCTCCAAACCAACGGTGTATTAGAATATTAGATTTTTCATTAAAGAAACAATATATTACAGTGCTGATTTGCAGCTAAATCTACTGCAATCGCTGCTTTTGGAATTCATGAAAATTATTGAAAAATTGCTTTGAAAAATAATCTAAGAAAAAACCGTAAGTATTTTTAAATTTTGTTTACTTTTTCTATGGTTCTACTTACCGTAGATTGAGTCGAGGATGTACTAGAGGGGCTACTTGAGCTGGACGGGAAGTAATTGGATTCCTTGCCTGAGGTCGTAGATTTAACAGATTCAGAACCTGATAGAGATCGTGTTAGCTCAAGTTCTGCGTATGGTTCGATTTCAAGTACATAAGGTTGAACAGGATCTTTCTCTGATTGTTCCGTTTTAAGTTTACGAGATTGATCACAAAAGGCATACTCTTTGTTTGTCGATGTAACCTGCAATTAAATTTAAAGGAGAATTCTGAAAAAAAACCATGTTTTGCCTAGCCGTCTAGAACGTTTTCCAATCAAAACAATTCACGCCCTATATTATTACTATCTCAAAAGAAATTGCAGCAACATGACGAGATTTTCATATGGACTCTACGATGGAATAATTCTCAAGGAGGTTTAAGTATTCTTTCAACGATCTGAAATAACAGTTGTCAAGTGGAAAATTAATTAAAACTTCTCGATAATCCACACCTAGAGGCTGCTCTATATTAGCTTTAACTATCTAAGATTCCACTTGCACTGAAAAACCTATTATTATGAAATAATTGAATCATTTATTCCAAAAAGTAATAACTGTAATTCAAGAAAAGCAATTATTGATCACTCTCGCAATATTGAAAATAATGTTTAATTGTTTACTAAATTAATACTGTATACTTGAAAATGCACTGATATTAAAACAAACATATTTAATTTGTTATCATGACAAAAAATTATGTTACAAATTCAGATTATACCTGTTTGAAATAAAAGTTGCAATTCGAATTTACTATAACCCTAAATGTTAAGGTTATTAACAAAGGGTTTTGGACATTTTAAAAAAGATCTAGTTGTATTTATTGTCTAAATTGGTCATATCTTATGAAATGTTTAAGACATCAGAGAATGGATAAAGCAGATCGAATTATCACAACCCCCTCCCTACCCCACTACCACCCCTCCCTGATATTGCATGTACATTTAAATACGCGAAACAAAATTTTTTGTGTCTGATGCATATCACTTACGTCTATTTCTTTGTCCAAGTTTTGGAAGAGATGTCTTTTGACATTATTTGCTTTTCTTGGTCTCAGCTTCCCAACTGCCGTTGCTGACGATGATATCTGATAATTCTGAACATCACATTGTCCACTATTAATATCAAAAAATTATGTAATGCTGTTATATCTATTTCACTTTGGAGATATGATTCCGAAATATTTGTTGATTCGTAGTGAGGAATATTCGCTTTTAATAGCGACAGACTTTTTTTATCCTTGTCCGAAAGAGCCATGGCGAGAATGTGTTTGGTCCGTTTCATGTTGTAATGTCACACCTAAAAAGTTATACATATGCCCAGGTTTTTGAAATTACGGATTCAAATTTTGTTTTGTTTTTAACTAAATTAAAAACACTTCTTATGAGTTATACAAGAAATTTACTGTCTTGCCGTTTACATTGGATCTGACTAAATAATTTTTAATTAATTATAAGAGAACAGTTATGGATAAATTTACGAAATCATATGTCGTTGAATTTATTGTGAAAGGGTTTATTCACTGATTGAATAATATGCAGGGTTTTTCAAAACAAAACAAAAATTTGATTTGCCACTTACTTTTGGCTCACCCAGTATAGGCCAGAATATTTTTACGGTTCACTGAAATCCCCACCACTTTTGTTGATCAAATATTCCTTTAAGTTTTCTATAAAACGTGAAAGATGAGAATACATATCAACATATAATATTTAACACAAGGCCAAAATTTCAAAGGGCGCAGAGGTACCTCTAGAAATAAGTTAAATATATGTGATATGATGAGTGAAAACTAAAGGCCCAATCATTTCCAAACAGGCAACAGTTCATCTGTCACCAAACTACATTTGGTGCACATAAGAGTTGGCAATCTATTTTTTTCACAAAAGTCTCACATAATATTTTTAGAATAATGATTGACTTATTATGTTGCAACATGAAAATCAATGAAACAATTATAAAAAGTAATAATGTGAAAAAATGGAAAGAAATTTTTTTTGCTTATAACATTTTAAGTATTGAATTTGGGGAAACTTTGTTAATAGAAAAAAGCTGCGTTATCATAATTTACACAATACCTATAGTTTAGGTTTAGAAATGTTTAAATTATCACCGTGGCAAAGTAGCAATAATTAAAAAAGAGGGCTAAAAAGTCAATTTTTTGGTTTTATTTTTTTCGACCTCTTCAACTGCACTTGGGACCTTCACATTTCAGTAAGAAAATCGTAAAGTTATAATAAAATCATCCGGTAAACTTCGTTCAAATCGCTTCGATAGTTTTTGCACAATAATTTTGCAATTCAGAGTCATCAAAAAAATTTACATTCATTTTGAAACTTTTTTAAAGGGCCACATAACTTCTTTTTATGCAAAAACTCTTTGGACACATAGTAGAGCATATATACATTCGAAAGCTTTTTTTTATTTAAAAATTGGATGATTTGTACAGTCACAGTAATAGTTTCAAGTAAATATCCTATTTTTTACTTATAGTGTAAACAAAAAGAATCTTGAATGAAATTTAAAAAAATTTGATTTTAGAAAATATTGAAATTTTGTAAATTTTAAGAAAAAAATTGTTTCAAAGGAAAAAAATGGTTTCGTATTCCTTTAAACAATGATTGTGTAAAGAATTTTGGGTGTAATTACTAAACATATTCGATATGCGTGTTCAGAGGGTCAAAGCAAATGGGTCAATAATTATATGAATGAAATAAAAACAAGTACAACAAAGATAATTCGCTTTGAAACAATTCCTCTCTTGCAATTGACGACAGTCAAAAATTTTAAACTACTTTATACGAATAATTTAATAACTTACCTTATTTTCCAACACAACACAAACCTTATGAAACTCAAATTGTCAAAAATCCTAAAACCCACACGTAAATCACTTCAAACATACATATAGCCAATGAGAAAGAATTGGCCGTTGAGAACCCTTAATGTAAAACCTGCACCAGTGAAATACCCAATACATACAAAGGTATGAAATAGAAAAATAATTCCTAAAATGATAAAAATTCCAAGTTTACGTTCTGCAAGAGTAGCAAACGGAAACAGTGTTGCCGCGAAATCTGGCCGTCGGAAGATCGGTAAAGTTGAAGATGACCTACTTGTTGAATATACGTCAAAATAGCGACCTCTATTTTCTAGCAGTACTGGCCAACTAAAAATATACAAAGTTATACGTATTTCGCCTATACCACATCATTTTGACGACCAATTAAAAATTTGTGTAGGGGTTCGAGGTAAAGAGACATTAACGAATAACATGGTCCGCAATCCGACGGCCATATATGGCCGTCCAATGCACATGGCCGTCCTATTGATGATATTTTGACAATGTATGGTCGTCGAATTGATAGAGGGATGTATATATATATATATATATATATATATATATATATATATATAGCCTATATCTAGCGATATAGGACCGGAACCTATATATATATATATATATATATATATATATATATATATATATAGCCTATATCTAGCGAAAATTAACACTTTTGAACAGGTTGGACCGCCTCCGCACTATTCGCGAACAGTGCGAGATTATCTTGACAAGATTTTCAAGCAGGGTTTTGAGGTCATTGGAAATCCGGCCAGTTAACGACAACATCCAGCCCAGAACATTCACCGGCGAGTCCATGTAGTACTGTACTATCTGTATAGGGGACAAAATAATCCGGCATAGGGTCCTAGTAGCGGAGATTGAGGACGATTTTTTGTTGAAAATGCTATAATTAAGCTTAAAACTAGTATATGTTTTATCTTACTACATTGACGGAAACTGGAGATACAGCTAAAAAACTTGAACGGTGTTGGATAACATAAGCTCTATTTGTGTCAGCGCAGTCGCCAAATAACACTGTTGTCAATGCAGAAAATAGAAGTTCATTTTTGCAAATGTATAGGCTTACGTAATTTGTAATAGATTCTAATGAAATTTTGTTGCTGAACAATACTAGAAACAGTTGCATATAAACGGTAGTTGAAATACAGAATGGAGTCGAATTATACTATACAGGGTGGGTCAAAAAATATATCAGAAAGTATAGTTATATAGTGTAGCCCATAAGCAGTTGCATAGATAGGATAGTTGAAATATATAATAGAGTAACCTTATAGTTATACAGGTAGAACGAAACACAAAAACGCTTTACATTTAAATAGAAAACAATTCCTAGAAATTAATTCCTAAAAGACACTGAAATAAATAATAAAATTACTAAGGAATAGACGGTACTACATCTCAACCATCAGGTCTTCCGAATTATTATTAAAATATTGTTGAAAGTTATAAAAGTCTATACTTTCGGGATATTTTTTAATTACGAACTTACATTTTCTTACAGGTAGCTGTCCAACTGTTAAGTGCAGTAAATTATAAAATTAGGGGTCATGACAGAACACCCCATCCATTCAACAATCTATCATATGTAGGGCACAATTTCTCTTTATTTCTTGTTGAATAATTATGTGCAACACTGTACTAAAACTGTTAAGATTTTCCTTGACATATAACAAACACGTTAAGATATATTAGTCTAAGATCCGAACCGAGCTGATAATAGAATGAAACATATTTTATAAGAAATTTAGTATATTAGAAAATATATTAAAAATATGTTGCCTACAAAAAACCTGGACAGGCTATTTTTAATTATTTAAAAAATAATAATAAGGATTTTTAATTAAATGTTGCATCATCAAGATAAGAAGAAAATTTTAGCCTGAGTAAAAGTATGAAACAGCCGTTGGGTTGTCTATTATTTACCTGCACAAACTACTGGGTCGTCAGGTATAAACAGGTATGTCGATGCCAGTTACTTTCACTTGATTGGATAATTGAAAAAAATTTAGAACAACATAAGCTCTGTTTTCTTGCGAATACGTTGATATTTCTATTGATATTTTCTATGTGTCTTAATATAACTGATTCTATATGTGTGAAGTTAAACCATGAAAACTACGGTGGGCTTTTAAATGATTTTTTTAAAACCAACGCTTTTTATCGGAGACAAACTTTCTTGAAAATCTAGGCCATTATCGAAATGGAAGAAAATGAGGAAAAATCTAATGAATCAGATGAATTCGAAAATAACAATTATACTTCTGATGAATCAGATATTGAATACAACATATTTATTAAATTTTTTTTCAATAATATTAGTGTTGTATGTTCTGTAATAAAATTTTTAAACGTAATACAAAATGTTTAGTCTATCTTTTTTATTATTTTTTAATTAAAACTTTCGACTGTCCACTTTGTTTCTCTTTAGTTTTTTCCAGAATAAAGAGCAAAAAAATTTCAAAGTAGGCTTTGAAATAATTAGAATTTAATTTTTCGCAGTAATTTTTATATCTTACAACACTAAGGATTATATTTACAAGATGAAATCTCTACTCCACACTCCAGACTACGAAATAATTAACAATAATCCGACTACTTACTTAGAGAAAAAGACCAAGGAAATCATCAACACAACACATCTTCTTCTTGACGTCAAAAAGACCATCATTCCTCGTGAAAAATCTTCTAAAATTCCTAAAATTTACGGTCTACCCAAGATTCACAAGCCGGACATTCCACTTAGGCCCATTGTCAGTTCGGTACAATCCCCGACCCCAGAATTAGCCCGGTACTTAGCCAAAACCCTTCAACCTCTAGCCGAACAAGCATCCTCGTATGTAAAAAATTCTTCCTTTCTAGATATGTTAGGAGCTTATAGAATTTCAGAAAATTATATCCTGGTTAGCTTCGATGTTGTATCTCTTTTCACCAATATCCCCATATCAGAAACGTTAGATATTCTAAAAAAAAATACACAATATCTCTTGTGACATAATCAAACTTGTACAGCACTGTTCTTCTAACACAAATAAGTACGTGGGGCCCCGATGTGTTCACCTCTTTCTCCTGTGCTTGCTAACATTTTCATGGAACAAATCGAAACCCAGGCCCTAAACTCGTCTAATTTAAAACATCCCTGCTGGCTTAGATATGTTGATGATACTTTTGTCATTTGGCCTCATGGCAGAGATTCGTTAGACTTCTTTCTACAACACCTCAATGGTATACATTCTAACATTCAATTTACAATGGAATCGAATCAATTCTTTACTCCCGTTTTTTGATGTCCTTATAACAAAAACCAGCAATGCCAGATTCTCACATAGAGTCTATAGGAAACCAACATACACCAATCGATACTTAAATGCCCAATCACATCATCACCCTGCCCAATTAAGTTCTGTAATGAAATCTTTGGCTCTTAGATCTATTCGCTTAACAGACATTGACAACAGACAAAACGAACTTAATAATCTTCAACAAATCCTTCGACAAAACGGTTATCATCCAGATCACAGAGTATATGTCTAAACCGACGCGATGACAGCTCTCGCTTTCCCACCGCATGGACCTCCATAATTGCCAGATTAAACAAAGCAGACACGCCCACCAACACCCAACCAATCACAACACAGCCCCTTCATCACGTGACATCCCCTTCTAACCCACCGCTAACTATAAATAAAAGAAGCAGAGCAGACTCAAATCAGATCAGATTACTTGGTCAGTCGTCGTCGTCGAGTACAGTTGGTTCTCCCTTGCTGAAACGCAAGAGATAGGGAACCCTTGCTCGAGAGGGCGATTACCTGAGACGACTACCTGCCAGAGACCTTTCGAGGTACCGAGGCGGAAAAATAAAAACAAGGGATAAAGTTATAATACCTAGTATTATAGCATAATAGATTCCTTTAATCCTAGGCCGTTCACGGTTTAGGATTTAAATTGCACTAATAAAAGTTTATTTTACAGATTAGCAAGATGATATTAATAGAAGATCTCAACGTAGAGGAACTAAAGGGATTAGTAGTGGCAATAAACGAGAGGATCATCGAACTTTCCAGCAGAAAGAAGATAAGGCAAATAAGGAAGATCAAACGGTAGACATGGAAAGTGACTTTCAAACAGGGAGAAAGAGGAAAACAAAATCCAGGGCAAGTGACTCCTCATCGTCTAGTGAGACGGAAAACGAACAAGTCCAGCCGAAAAAACCCAAGGGTTAAGAGGGAATATGCCGACCCAGCATACCTATACAGAAGACTGACATCCCAGCCACACAAGGACCGATGCCCCCACAGACAGAACCCGAGAAGGAAAAAACGAAGAATATACCACCCATTGTCATACGCGAAAAAACAGAAGTGGACTGAGGTGACCAGGCTCATGAGAGAACGGAAGATAAACGTGCCAAAAGCAACTAACACACAGGATGGCGTAAGGATGTACCTGAGCACAGAAGAGGACTTTAGGACAACTACAAGAATGTTAAACGCGAAGAAGATACCGTACCACACGTACGCGCTAGAAGAGGAGAAGACGGCTAGAGTGGTGATAAAGGGCATCCCCGAATTTATCACAGAAGAAGAGATAAAGAAGGAACTCCAGGAGAAAAACATCCAACCCATCAAGGTCACCAGGATGATCAGAACAACCAGGACAGAGAAGGGTGTAACAAAAAAGACGCCGATGGCCATGGTCATCGTCCAACTGGAAAAAAACAACAGAAAATAAACAAGTTTTTCAATTACAGGATATCGGAAACTGCAAAGTCAGAGTGGAGACACAAAGACCCAGAGCATCTATCGGGCAATGCTACAATTGCCAAAAGTTCGGCCATGGACAAGGCAGATGTACAGCGCCCCCAAAATGCGTAAAATGCGGAGGATCACATGAATCCAGGGAATGCAGAAGACCGAGAGAACAGCCACCAAAATGCGCCAATTGCGGAGGGCCACACCCAGCGAGCTATAGGGAATGCGAGAAGTTCCCAAAGAAGAGAAACAACGATGATGAACCAAGAACAAGGACCGAAATAAGCTACGCAGCCGCAGCTAGACCAACCGTAGAAGATTCAAGAGAAACACGAACAAATGGACAAGACGTACTCACAATGATGGAAGAAATGAAGAAAATTTTCCAGTCCTTCATGGGGCTGGCAACAAGACTAAACCTCGTGCATGGATAAGACGACCCCAACAACTTTGAAAATCATGACGTGGAACGCCAACGGGCTCAAGAATAAGAAAAACGAACTGGAATTACACCTAGAGGAGAACAACATCGACATAGCAGCAATACAGGAGACCTGGCTCAAAGAAGAGGACAATTTTAGGATCAGAAACTACACAGTACACAGGGCGGACAGGCCAGGAAGGAAACCAGGAGGAGGAGTCATAATCGCCGTGAAGAACCGACTAAAACACCAGCAGGACGACCCATACCAAACAGAGAACATAGAAAACGTAACTGTAGAAGTGGAAATGAAGGACGGAAGGAAGATACAGATAATTAGCGCGTATCGACCACCAAATAAAGAACTTACAAATAATGACTTAAATCTTATTTTTAGGGACAACGTCAAGCCGAAAATACTAGGAGGAGACCTAAACGCCAAACATAGAGACTGGAACTCGAGAATCAGCACACCGAGCGGAAAGAAACTACAGGAACACGCAGAAAGAGGGAGATACGACGTAATGGGACCAACGGAACCAACCCATCACCCAACAAGAGGCCAAGGAGACGTACTGGACATCTTTATCCTGCAGAACACGGACATGGATTACGACATAGAAACAACAGAGGAACTATCATCGGACCACAACCCAGTGACGATAACAGCTGCTAGATGGACAGATAAGCCACAAACTAAGGTGGAGACAAGGACCAGCTGGGAGGGATTCAAAACTACTCTGACATCGAGGACGGAAGAAGAAGAGGAAACAATAACAAGTATAGATGAGGAAGCAAGAAGAATCAGGGAGCAGATCATAGAAGCACACCGAATCAACACAACAACAACAAAATGCAGAATCTACACAGGAGACATACCAAGAGGGCTAAAGGACAAAATACGGGAGAGAAACAGACAAAAGAGAAGGTACAGAATAAACTACGACCCAGAGGTAAAAAGGACGATCAACAGGTTAAGCAAAGAAATAAAAGAAGAATTGACGGAACACCGGAGCGAAAAGTGGAACAATTACCTGCAAGGATTAGACATCGACAAGAACACACACTGGCACATAATGAGAAGAATGAAACGGAACACAGAAGGGAATAAAGCGGCACCGCTACAAGGAAGAAACGGACTAAAATACAGAATAGAGGACAAGGTGGAAATATTCGCGGATGCTATGGAGGAACAATTCACACTCAATGTAGACCCAGGAGTCGATAGAGAATTTGAAGAAGAAATCAAGAAATTAGCGCAAGAAGTACGAAGACCACAACTAAACGAAGAGCAAATGAGAGAAACCACGACAGAAGAAATAATGGATATCATAGGAAGACTGAATACGAAGAAAGCACCAGGATGGGACAGGATCACGAACAGGATGTTAAAGGAGCTGCCAGAGGAGTACATAGACAGAAGAATGAAGAGCCTATTCAACAACATTCTAAAGGACCAAAGATACCCGAGGGAATGGAAGAAAGCAGAGATCATATTATTACCAAAGCAAGGAAAGAACAGGAAACTTCCACAAAACTACAGGCCAATAAGCCTACTGAGCAACACAAGCAAAATCATGGACAGAATCATTTTGAAGAGGATCAAGGAAGAAGAGGAACAACTAAGGATCATACCACACGAACAATGCGGATTCAGAGAGGGACACTCGACGGAGGATCAAGTAATGAGGATGGTGGAGGACGCGATGGATGACACGGAGAACAAAAGATCGACGTGCATAATATTTTTCGACGTAGAAAAGGCATTCGACAGGATCTGGCAGGACGGGCTTATAGCAAAAATGGACGAAAAAGGATTCGGAAGAACCACCACAAGGATAACCCAGAACTACCTTACAGGAAGGACATACAGGATCAGAATCGACGGAACCACATCAACGGAGAGACGCATCAGGGCAGGAGTACCACAGGGATCAGCACTATCACCGGCATTATACAACATCTACACCAGCGATATACCAAAAGGGACGAGACACTCAAGGACTTACGTATACGCAGACGACACAGCAAAAGCAGCAACATCAGCAAGGGCAGACCAGGCAACAATCTACTTACAACAGGACATCGATGAGATGGAAAAATGGGCCAAGAAATGGAAGATCAGGATCAACACCGAAAAGACACAAGCAATAGCAATAGGAAGGAGAAAAAAGGACAAGCCAACCAGGAGACTAACTGTAGGAGGAACACCCATCAACTGGCAGGAAAACGTAAAGTACCTAGGGATCCACATCGACAGGAAGCTAACATGGGGGAAACACATAGAGGAAACAGCGAAGAGAGCCAAACAGCGCATCAGCATGATAAACGCATTAATAGGACGGAGAAGCAGGCTACACCTGAGGATAAAGAAGACGATCTACGAAGCCGCAGTAAAACCATTGATGATGTACGGAGCAAGCATATGGGGACAAGCAGCGGACACACACACCAAGAAATTAGAAAGGATTCAGCACAACGCCCTGAGAAGAATGACGGACGCACCATGGTACATGAGAAACGAGCAGCTAAGAAGAGATCTAGGGATACGCACTATAAAAGGGGAAATAATAAGGAGGACTAAGAAGGAGATAGCAAGAATGGAAAACCACAGGAACCCACTACTACGAGAGGCCACAAACTACGACGAAAGCAAGAAACACAGGACAAAGAGACCCAGGATGGCGCTACTGCAGACAGAAGAGGATGTAACAGGTAACTTGAATATCTTAGGGAATGAAATATCTTAGTGAATAAAATATCTTAAGGAATAGCGTAGGGAAAATATTGTAACAGCGTAGGGAAAAGTATATGAAACATGGAAAACAAATTAGGGAAATAGGTATAAAAATATGGACTAGGAGTAAGAAATTTGTAAAAATTTAACTCTGACAATAAAGACATGAAACTGAAACTGACTCAAATTCAGTTAGTTACCTAGTGACTCTTGGGGAGTAGCCAGATTGAGGCCCCGAGTTCGATCTAGACTCTGAAACGCATTTTCACTTTTGTCTCTTGATAATGGCTCCAAAGGAGGAGTCGAAAGGTCGAGTATATAATAAATTCAGACGCGTTCTCACCCGGAACCTAGCCTCGTTGATATATATATATATATATATATATATATATATATATATATATATATATATATATATATATTGATTTAGAAATCTTAGGTTTTGAGGACCATTGAAATAATTAGAATTCGACAAGTTCTTGGTCTTTTTCAAAAATTATTATATATTTTTTTTCTATTTAATTTTTCTCTACTAACGTCGAAGTGTACGTTTGAATTATTTCAAAATGACTAGAAGTGGCAAAGGTGCCAAGACCAGCCATAAGACGTTTAGCAAGACATGGTGGTGTTAAACGTCTATCAGGATTGATATACGAGGAAACTAGAGGTGTGCTTAAAGTATTCCTTGAAAATATAAGAGATGCTGTCACATACACTAAACATGCCAAGAGGTCACACTATTGATGTTGTTTATGCATTGAAGAGACAAGGACGTACCTCGTATGGATTTGGCGGTTAATTAATACGTTGGGGTACAAGGAAAAAAATATTATATATTTTTTCTCGTTAATTTTTGAAAAACGTAACAATTACTACGAAAAAATAAATTCTAATTATTTCAATAGTCCGAAAAACCCAAGATTTCTGAATCAAAAAATATGTAAAACAGAGGACCAAGAACCATTTGGAAGGGTAAAACAATCGTTTCCTTTCCACATATTTCCTTTCTATATATATATATATAGTTTTGATTGATCTGTGTTTATATATCACATATTGCCTTCTCTCTTTTATCAAAATTATAAACTTTAAATATTGTTTCAATAATTTTACCAAATATTTGTAGAAGAGATATTTGTAAAATTTGTTATTTATTTTTTGTTAACTTTTTTAAAAATAGGAATTACTTTAGTTAAACGGTTTTAATATATTTGGAAACACACTACTGTGGATGCACAGATTAATTAAATTTGTTAATGGGGAGATAAAGTGATTGTTTATTGCCTTTATTATTTTAACTGTAAAGCCATAGGGATCTTGTTGTCTACTACTATTTTTTAAATTAGATATATAGTCACGAATAGATTGGTTAGATTAAATTAAAATAAATAAATTCAATTAAAATAATTTCTGATGAAGCCAGACTTGGCGAAACATATGTCAAATTAAAAGAAATAAAAAGTGAAAATTTAAAAAAGTGTTTTTTGTTAATCTTGAGTTAAATACATGTTGGGTCTTTAGGACTTAAAAACCCTTTTTTAAAAATATATTTATTTTGAAGTTAGAAATATAAATGTTCACTGACTGTAATTTTATTGCTTGGAAGCTAACTACAGACTAACTCAAAAATCCTGGGTAAATCAATTATTATTCCTATTTATATACTCCTGTCTAGGCGTGGGTAAAGACGCTACGTAGTGCTGATTTTGCTAAAGTGCAGTTGTTTCCTGTGTGTTACTTAAGTCATTAAGGTCAAATGATTAATAATTATTATTTCTAACTGCGTAGTGTATCTTTACAATAGGTTCATTTTTAGGGTGATACATAACATATATTAATGGATCAATATTGTTTGTGTTGTCAAGTGGGTCAACAAGTCTGTCTGCAATTTGAGAAAAAAAACTCGTTTAATTCTTTGTATCTATAGTTATTATTTCCATTATTTGAGTTTATGATTTGCCACAAGGCAGAATGCTTTTTCGTTTCATTAATTAGTTTTCTGTACCTGGTTTTAAATGAATTTATTTCTAACTTATTAACGAATTGTCGATTGTTTGTATTTCACTAAGTAAGTTTAATATTTCACCCAATTTTTTAATGGAATCATTGAACCAATTAATTGGTGACTTATTTGACCATGTTAGGACTTTAATTTTTTCTGAATGATATCTATGCATAATATCGGCTGTCATATGACTCAAATTTTTTCTTTGAAGTTGAATTGCTTTTTTTTCTCCAATCTACCACACCCAATTCAGTATTCATTTCAAAGCGACCTTTTTCTGTGACAGGTCTATATATTATCTGTCTGTTAGTTTTGAAATTTATTTTAGTGGATCTAAAGTTAATACCTAAATGATCCGATATATTAGTATTGCGTGTCTCTGCTAAATAACCATTAATGTTGGCAAATACATTATGTAGTAGAACTAAATATACTGAGATGTGGTCCAAAACTTGCGAAAATATCACATATAAGATTTGCTTCAAGTGACAATTAAGGGTTTGTAAAAATCAACGTGTACAAACATCTCGACCAACTTTTCAGTAAAGAGATTAAAATCGATATGTGTTCTGTATACTGTAATAATTTGATGCTATTTTGTTTTAATCCAGCTATTTCAAAATTAATTTCATCTGAGAGAACAAATAACTAAGGCGATTTTTTGCATGGATACCCACACCGTCTTGTATCTTATTGGTTCTTCAAAAACCTGAGATAAGTCTTTGACCTTCAATTTTTAAACAGTCTAATTCATCATAGATAGCCAGTGTTTAATTGCATACATAAAATCATAGTCTGGGCGTTTGGTGAGGACGTCCAGCTCATCCTATTTATTCCTAAGACATTGTATAGTGGAATGTAATAACATGTACTCCGAGTTTTCTTCGGTCTCTTTATTCCTAAAAGTACAATTTCTATTATTTTTTACATACACACTGCTGGCATTACAATTATTAAAATTGTTAAAATTGATTTTAACAATTATTATAGATGTTGCTGTAAATAATTATATTCAATCCACTTTTGTTTAATTTCTCTTCAAGTATAAAAAATGTCTACTAACTTTGAAGGGTTAGTATACATCCGGAAATTTTGAGTTGAGTTTATTCACTGACACTTCAGAAAATTTTGAATTTTAAAAATAAAATCATTTCTTCATATGTTGTATGGGGCTGCAGCCTTCTAACATGAAGATCTACGATTTTTTAAATAAACTCCTGTTTTTACCAACTACCAAGTGTTTCTTCTTTTATTTACGACACGCCAATTGCTTTCGTGGTTATTTTTTTACTTGTACATCCTGAAATTTTTCATCTTTATTTAAAATCGATTAATATAAGTATCTATTTAAAATTAAGTTCATTTTTTCTCGCAATAATGCAAGTCATTTTTGTTTATTTGGGAATTTCCAATATTGTCAACATTTAACACACAATTTTTTTATGTTGCTTTTATGGTCTTTGAAATTAGCCTGTTTTTATTTAACAGTGTTTTTGTTTTTTTTTGTAAATAGATGCTTATAAAGGGTTGCAGTTTAATTGAAATGTATTGGGGAGTGGACTTATAGTTATGTTGGGTGGTTCAAATAATGTTAGTAATAAAATATTATTATACAATTTATTTTTACTCCGCCAATGGAGAAACTAAGAAAACCTTCGAAATTAATCATTCCGACAGAAACAAGACAACAATAAAAAACATTCAACCGCCTGTAGTAATAAAAACATATCAAGGGAAGGTCGAGTGGAAGATTCGACAACTCTACGCCAACAATGAAATAACCATCGAAACGACGGGAGAATTCCATGTTAAATATAAAAGAACGTCGTACATTGTGTGGAGTTAGTTCAGTTTATATTCCGTGTGAATTGCATCGATCAGCTGTAGTATTGTATTTGAAGACGCGAGATGTAAGACCGACATCTATGGTTTTCGAGAGAATTAGCACACAGAGGTTTCGAATCTGGAGCCGTTCCGTGTAATTGCTGTTCGCCCTTAACTCCTAGGACAGAATGTCACCATAAAATTTTCAGGTTACTTCACCTGTCAGAGATATTGAATACTCTCTTCGATGTGTCATTCCTTTGTACGCAAGACAATATATATTTTATATTCACTTTGATTCAATTCACTTTTTAAAAAAAATTATTTATTTAGAAACATACAATATTAAAAGTGAACAATTAAAATAGTTAAAGTACTTGAATAACTTAATGCTATAAATGATATTATTTGAATGACAACACGAGAACGTTTCCAGTTGCTTTTATAACATTGACAAAAGTGCTGATGCAAGTCAGCGTTTTTACTGGGTAAACGGACTCGTGTAGGTTTCCGGGAAGTTGTTTGCATATAATTCAAGATGAAATTTGATATCCCTGAGAAGTCACGTACGCTTTAAATTCCGTTGACTTCTCGACTGTGTGAACTAAGGGCTGATATATTTTGCATATAACAACTCCCCTTACATATCAAAAGTTGATGCTATAACATCAACTTTTAGGAACAGAAACATAAAATAATATAAAATGATGTTTGAATGGTATGAATAATAAGTAATAAGTGTATAAAATATGAATAAAATAAAGTAATAGGTAAAACTCAAATTGATATTTGTAAAATAAAATCAAAATATGTTAAAATAAATGAGCAATAAATTAATACGAGTAATAATTAAATGCTTAACCTAAACATATCATAATAAAATATAAAGTAAAAGGAAATGTGAATAAAAATAATGTGTAGAAAAATAAAAAGGTTAATGATATAAATAAATATTAAAAATGGTGTTTTTAGAGAACATAAAGGGTATACCTAAACTTGCGTCTCTAACGCTTTGTTCTGTTTTCAAAACAGGCCTAAGCTTGGGGAAGAATTTGACTCTTGGCTGAGGCACTGAAGTCTGGTCAGGATTGCAGTCCTTTGGAGGTTTAACCATCCTCTTTTTGACAGCTTGGAAGGTGATGAGTGCTGCTATGATCATGAGAGCAGCTATGGTTGTATAGGTAAACCAAGAGATATTTTTGGTTACAAACGGCGCTGGTTTATGAGACCATCGAGGTCTCTGGAATATTGTTCCAATTTGTGATTTGCTACGTCTAATTCTTCTACGTTCAGCGTGTTCAGCTTCAGGGGCTGAAGTTCAGGAATTATAATTTTTTCTGGCACTGCGTCGCAACAGTTGAACGGCACTGTTACTGGTTGGAAAGTTTCTAGAACATCGGTTTGTTTACCAGATTCGGCTTGAACTTTTGTAATTCCTATAAACGCACTACACTCTGATTGAAGAGTCAATATCGAGTTGAGGGAGATTGTAAGAGTTTTTGGGTTTGTTTGAGCGCAATTCACTGTAACACTTATGGGTTCAGAAGTAATTATGAGCCATGTATTGGGTTCTAGTTTTGAACGTTGTATCCTTGAGTGAATATTAGTGAGCTTTTACAGTTGTCGGGTACCTTCTGGACATTCTTTAGAAGTTGAGCTTCACATAACGCGTTTGTGTCAATAGGATATACGTAAAGTTCAGAACACAGTTTCTTACGAGTGGATAACGGTTTACACGCACTTAAGTCTTTGATCGGAATAAACATTAAAGAATCATCATTCTTTGCAAGATATTTTTGAGTGAAGGATAGCATATGATGTAAACCTGTTCTTTCATCGTATATAGGGATAGGATATAAATGAAAGACTGTGTAAGGATGTTGTTCGACTAAAGGGATTCTTAACACAAATATAAGATCGGTATATGTTTGAAATGCCTCTAGTTCAATAATTTCCAGATATTGTGCGATGCTCGAGTACTTTACAGCCAATGGAAGGTTACTTTTGACTAAATTTTGCGATATTTCCTGTAATGAGGTAATAAGATGTTCTGGTGTTAAAATTGAAGAGTGAATTATTTTCAGATGCGCGAATGTGATAGAATTTAAAACATCATTTAAATTATCTTCTAAGTAGAGATAATTCTCCATAAGTTTTTCACACATTTCAAGTAGTGCGAGTTTTGATTCGACGTAGGCGACCTTATCATTAATTTTTCCGATAGTGTTTTCCAGCTTTATCATGTTATCGTTAAAAAGTTTCTCGTCAATTCTAAGATTTTGGGTAGTTTCGTTGAAGTTTTTAATTACGGATGTGGTGACACTTATTTGGTTTTTTTGTAAGTTCTCAATTTGAAGTTGGCCTTGATTTAAGCGGTTTATGCTTTCGGTAAAGTATTTTCCGTCGGCGGCGTCTAAATTGCCGGTGATTGCCTTAAAAAGGGTACCTGCCCCATCAAGTATACCTCGTTTGTGTCTTTTAGTGTCCATGTGAATGTCAGTAAATTTCTGTTTGACTGAGTTAGAAATTTGATTGAGAAGGTTAATGTGGGTTTGTACGTCTGCGCGAAAGTAGTTCATAGCAAAAGAATTGAAGTTAACAGTTTTTACAAGAGTTTGTAATATTCTGTTATTTGTTGTAAATACTTGTTCTAGTGTAGAAATGTTTCTGTGTACTAAAAGTGTCCATTTATCATTGGATACAGTTATTTCTGCTTCGTTATGGAAGTAGATACCTAAAGCATTGTTTATTGGTTGTATTTGAAATTGGGGTACTGCTGACCCGAACAGCAGGCAAAACCTGAAACAGAAATTAACTTTCTGAGAACGGTTTCATTCGGTCGAAATTTACTTTTGATTTTTGGTTAGTTTTAGGGTTTAGTACTGTTGCGGAGTTTCTGTGAATCTCCAGGATTTCGAAAGGACCATTGAATTTATTTTGGAGTTTGTCCTTGATCTGGGATTCTTTAATATAGACTTTATCGCCTATTTGATAGTTAGGGAGATTTTCAGAAACGTGTTCATCAAACCTGACTTTCGCTTTATGTTTTTGGATTTCCGTTCTTTCGCGAGCAATTTTATAATAGTGAGAGATACGATTATTGAGATCTCTGATGTACTTAGTTATCAGGGCTTGTTGGTTGTAGAGAGTTTCTGGAGTCCTACTCGAAGTATGTCCATAAACAAGTTCGTAAGGGGTGAATCCATGAGTTTTGTTTACAGAATTGTTATATGCAATGATTGCATAAGGGAGGATGTTAAAAGGGTGTTCGTCAGGATTTTCTAGTTTATGGATTCTAATCATCTCTAATAAGGTCGAGTGGAATCGTTCTAATGAACCATTTGACTGGGGATGTCCCACACTAGAATAAGATAGTTTTATGTCAAATAGCTTAGACAAGTCTCTCATTAGTGTGTTGTCGAATTCCCTGCCATAATCACAATGTATCCGTAATAGAGTACCGAAGTGTTGGAAATAGAGTAGTAAGGTACTAACAACGGTTTTTGCGGATTTGTCGGTTATGGGGTAGGCCTGAGAGAATTTGTTAGTTCGTCCCGGATAGTTAATGCGTAGTTTTTTGTCGGGACTTCTAGAATATCGATGTTGACGCGTTCAAAGGGTGTCCGTGGGGTTTCAGTAATGACAAGTGGGCTGTCGAGATTTTTCCGGTAAACTTTTGCTCTCTGGCAAGATTGACAGTTTTTGATAAAATTGTCAACGTCCTTAGTCAGTCCTTGCCAATTGTATTTTTCTTTTATTCTGCGGATAGTTTCATTGATACCTCGGTGTATATTATTTTTGCCGTTATGGAATTGGTCAAGAATGATGGGTATTTGGTCTTTCTCAACCGTTTGGACGATATTTTGGCAAACTTTCCATTTGATATCGATTTCGGAAAAGATAAACGAAAGCATTTCCAAAATGGGCAGTTCAATGTTATTCTCAACACAGAATACTTCATTTTCAGTAAACACATCTCTATTATACAGAGATGCGAAAAGAATCTCGTTGACTATTTCTGGGTCAGAAGGGAGAGGGACGATGTAATAGCGTCTTTTTCTGACACTTTTGCTTGCAAAGACATTTACTCTAGGGGTACGGAAATCGGCATTTTCCTCAAAAATGTCTTCGATGATGTCATGGTGAAAATTTTTCATGAGAGAGCCTTGGGGAAATACTAAGATGTTTTTGTTTCCTCGGTCTAGGAGTTGGCAATTAGAAAATTGAATTTTGTCGTAATCTATGAGAGAGACGGTTTGATATCGCTCGACAAAAGTTTTAAATTCTTCGGAGATTTGTTGGAGATTAATGGGACTTCTCGTCTGGGGTTCTTGTGAGTCATCGTCAGTTTCGTTTGTTGGGAGTACTGTAAATGGTGTTAGATGATTATTTGCTTGAAATGATATGTATTCATTAAAGTTGTTAACTTTAATGCGAGAGAGCGCGTCGGCGTTTTTATTTACTTTGCCGGGTTTGTAAATTATTTGATAGTCGTACTCCTCGAGCTTAAGGCGCCATCTTGCAAGTCTACTTCCAGGATCCTTTATAGAAAACAGCCAAGTTAACGGGCGGTGATCGGTCAGAAGTAAAAACTTACGGCCAAAAATTATCGGACGAAAGTGTTTAACCGCCCACACTATTGCAAGGAGTTCTCGTTCTATGGTTGAATACTTAGTTTCAGCATTGCAGAGAGTTCTGGAGGCATAGGCTACGGGTAAAT
Organism: Octodonta nipae; assembly: GCA_034190945.1. Lineage (NCBI taxonomy): Eukaryota > Metazoa > Arthropoda > Insecta > Coleoptera > Chrysomelidae > Octodonta > Octodonta nipae. Next base: position 70,064,026 of record CM067220.1, read on the forward strand.
CTTTACCTACGGGGCCTTTAGAGAGCACTGCGCCGATAGCAAATGAACTGGCGTCGGTTGTAAGAATAAATGGCTCTTCAAAATTAGGGTATATGAGTATGGGAGTAGAAGTAAGGGCTCTTTTTAATTCGTCAAAAGATTTGACACATTCTGAATCAAACTGGAAAGGTGTGTCTTTTTGAAGTAATCTTGTCAAAGGTTTTGAAATCTTGGCGAAATTGGGGATGAATCGCCTGTAATAACCAGCTAACCCTAAGAAGGACTTGATATCTTTTGGGTTTTTTGGTTGGGGGAAATTTAAGATACAATCTACCTTTGAGGGGTTAGGCTTCACGCCTTCGGGAGTTATAAGGTGGCCAAGATACGCGACCTCTTTGCGAAGAAACTCGCATTTGTCGGGTTGGATTTTTAGATTGGCTTTTCGCAATCGTTTGAAAACTTCAGAAAGTCGGGCTATGTGCTCATGTATAGTCGGAGAATAAACGATTATGTCGTCCATATAGACTAAACATCTCTCGTTTTGAACACCTAAAAGAATATTATCCATTACACTTTGGAAGGTGGATGGAGCGTTTTTAAGACCGAAGGGCATTCTAACAAATTCGAAATGGCCATTATCAACTGTGAATGCTGTCTTTTGGATGTCTTTAGTATCGATTTCGATTTGGTGAAACCCGGAAGCTAAGTCGAGGGTGGTGAAGTATTGGCATTTGCCAAGTTAGTCAAGTAAATCCGAAATGTTCGGTAGGGGATATTTGTCGTCAACAGTAAGTTCATTTAATTTACGATAATCGACGACGACACGCCATTTTTGGGTACCAGATGCGTCTAGTTTTTTGGGAACTACCCAAACCGGGGATGACCATGGCGAATTAGACGGACGTATAATGCCTTGGTCAAGCATCTTTGATATCTGACTTTTTACCTCTTGTTTGTGTATTTGGGGGTACCGATATGACTTTGTGAAAGAGGGTTTTGCGTTATTAGTGTCTATCGAATGTTTGATTTCGTTTGTAAAGGTCAGTTGGTCACCTTCTAAATAGAATATGTCGGAATATTCGAGGCAAAGTTGAGAAATAAGTTCGGCTTCCTCCTCGTTCAGATGTTCTAACCGAAGTTGTTCCATAATTGTAGTTTGTCTATCAGGCTGGGTCAAGTTTTGAGAGTAATTTTCAGAAAGAATGTTTACGGAAAAATTGTTTATCGGTTCGAGTTCCAAATTGTCGAAATTAACAGTCTTGGGGATCGCATTTGCATTTAAAACTGAAGTAAGGAATTCGCCTTTTTCATTAATTTTAACAAGGGCACGGGGAAGATAAATTTTTCTATTTCGGCAGATGATAGGAAAGCATCAGTATTAGTGAGGTTACATTTTAATTTGCATATTTGTTCTGTTCGGGGTTCTAAATAATAAATTGTATTAACCGGGATGCAGTTATTGAAAGTTGAAGGGTTCTGAGAACGCATGACAGTATCATCCGTAACTTTGTAGAGAGGTAAAGTTTTAAAATTAGTGACAAGTTGTTTGCTGTTAAAGTCTATAACGCAGTTATAGTGTTCAAGGAAATCTGAACCCAGTAATCCGTCAAATTCAATGTCGATGTTGCAAATATATACCTTGTGTGGGTCGGCGACATTGAAAGGTACAAGGGTGGATTCGTTGATTAAGATTTTCTGATCGGTGATTCCTTGGATGACTACATTTTCGGGAAATCGTTGTTTGAAGCGTTGGCAGGTTTCAGGTTTAAAAATTGAAAGTCCTGCACCCGTATCGATAAGAAGTTTATAGGTGTTTGAGGAGTCAGTAATATAATACAGATTCTTTGAGTTGACGGAAAGAAGGGGTCTTACAGAAAGTTCTGTTCTGGGAAGTTGACATTGGGGCTGAAGTCGTCCAGATTCATTGTCTGAATTTGGGTTTGAATTTCTGAAATTTCTTGGTCTGGGGGTTCTGACTGAGTGGGGGTCAAATGAAAATTTACTTGAGACGAATCAGGTTCGTCAGAATAAAATTCGTATAACTGTTCAGTATTGAAATATTCTGGTTCATTGTTTTGTTCGAAATCATTAGGGTGATAATCTTGTACGTTTCTGTACTAATCGGGTAAAGAGGTGTAATGATTTTCGTTTTGAGAGTAGTTATAGTCATTGTGATATGATCCGAATTGCAGATTGTTCAAGTGATGAGTCTTAGGTTGTTGGCGTTGTTGATGTTTAAAGAAACTCGGGTTCGGTCTGTAATTGCCAGACATTTGGGGTTGTCTACTTACTGGTAGATGGACGAAATTGTTGCTGTGAAAATTGTTGACTGGGATTAACATTTGTAGATTGATTAGCAGGTTGATTGGAAAAATGAGGGCGGTAATTCGAATAGTTCTGATTAGAATTCGGGTTGTGTTGAAATTGTCTCATTCTCAATAAGCATTCGTTGCTTAAATGGCCCATGCGTTTACAAAAAGAGCATTGTTTTGGAGGTGGACCGTTATTTGGTTTACGAGGGGGTTGTTTGAAACTTCTATTACCTGAAAATTTCTGGGTTTCTAAATGTGATAGTTGTAGTTCTCGCTTAAATCTCGAAATGGCAGTGAGAATACTGCACGGGTCGCTAGCGCGTACGAGTTGACCAATTTGGGGCTCTAAACCCGTGAGGAGGCTATTAAGAGCCATTGACTCTATTAAGTCAATCTGCGCTTGCTTTTCTTTGATTGTTAAATTTTGTTTGTTTATAGCTGCTAGCATTTTCGCTTGGTGCGTCTGGAGTCTAGCAGAGAAAGTGAGGGGGGATTCATTAGGAGTTTGCCGCATTCGTTGCAAGTCCTGTATGAGGGCCGAGAGATCTCTAGGATCTCCAAAATGATTTTCTAGGAGGGTTTGAATTTCAGCTAATTGACTAGGGTTTCGCGAATTAGCAATACTTGCTGATTATCCGTTGCCATGCTGTAAGCAGTATTACAGGAGCATATGAAAGTATTCAAAAATATCGGATTACCATCATACTCAGGAATTATGGCAAATATTTCAGATAACTTATATGGTTCTACGGTTGGTGTAGCTGCTTGTCTAGTAGTGGCCATTTTTATAATTGTATAGATTCGCACAATAAATAAAAATTAAATGTTGAGGTTTTAAATGTAAATGGTAAATATCTAGTTTATCAAAATCCAATATCGAGCAATGTTTAATAGAGTAATAACAAATTTGAAATGGGAATGTATAAATGGTAGATTAATAATAAACTTGAAATAATGTTTCAAATACTTCGAAATATGTGAGTCAAAGTAATGGAAATAAATAGTTTCAAAATTATTTAGGAATGTAAGGTTATGAGGAATAAAATGTTATATAAATGAAAGAACTGGTGGTCATTCAAAAAAATAAAAGTTAGTTACTTTATGTGATTCTTACGTTATTATTCCTCGCATCGGACTGTTCTCCGCGTCACTTAGCACTGGTTAGCCTGGTTGCGTGTTCCCTTGCTAGTACTTGGTAGTTGTTGTCCTTTTCAAGTAGGTTTTGTCCACAATGATTTAGAAATCTCCACAGTTAGTTAGTATTCACGTGTTCTAACTGTGTTGGACAATCCTACTGACTGCGCCAATTTTATGTTCACTTTGATTCAATTCACTTTTAAAAAAAAATTATTTATTTAGAAACATACAATATTAAAAGTGAACAATTAAAATAGTTAAAGTACTTGAATAACTTAATGCTATAAATGATATTATTTGAATGACAACACGAGAACGTTTCCAGTTGCTTTTATAACATTGACAAAAGTGCTGATGCAAGTCAGCGTTTTTACTGGGTAAACGGACCCGTGTAGGTTTCCGGGAAGTTGTTTGCATATAATTCAAGATGAAATTTGATATCCCTGAGAAGTCACGTACGCTTTAAATTCCGTTGACTTCTCGACTGTGTGAACTAAGGGCTGATATATTTTGCATATAACATATATAATATAAATTGTTTCTGGTTAGGGAACCTTCATCAGTAGCGCTTTCAACAATTGAATGTCCTCTCGAACACTTCTTTATGTATTTGATACATTTCGTTAAATTTGAAGACGCGAGATGTAAGACCGACATCTGTGATTTTCGAGAGAATTAGCACACAAAGGTTCCGAATCTGGAGCCGTTCCGTGTAATTGCTGTTCTCCCTGATGAAGGTTCCCTAACCAGAAACAATATACAGGGTGTAAATAGTTAGGCCTTAATAACCAAGAAAATCCCTAAAACATATTAAGTAAATTATTGTCAATCCGGCAACGTCGCTCGCGATCGAAGCAGATTCACTCTTAGCGCGAATAATAAAGGAATGACTACGCCGACAAACAAATAAACACCTGTGTTTTTGTATTGACTGATGATATTGACCTTAGAATTAAATAAAAATGTATGAAATATTTTGTTGAAAATATTTACGTTTTTAATACAAGGTATTTCAATTAGAATTTGTATTTGGCGTTTTCTTTTATGGAATTATACAAAGTTGGGTAAATATGATATTCAACTCAAGAGATCTGTATATGTAGTTTTTTACCAGTTAAATTATTCGAAGAGTCATTATTACTGATTTAATTAATATTATTTATATTAGACAAGTAAATATGTAATCCTACTTACCGAATTTATTATAATGATAGAACTGAGTTGAAACAACGGATTATTCACAGCACGACACCGTTTAATCCAATTTTCACGTATGCGAGACAAAATTCCTGGAATATTTCGGATTTCGTCAGCAGCGTAAAAAATGCGTTGTCTAAGGTCATTCTCGTCAATAATTGGAGTCGTGTAAACCTTACTTTTCATGTGTCCCCATAAGTAGAAATCTAAAGGATTGAGATCAGGAGATCTTGCTGGCCAACGTATATGTCCGTTTCGACCAATCCAACGACGGGGAAATGTTCTATTTAAGAAGTCGACAACTAGATGACTTGCGTGGACAGGTGCTCCGTCATTAAAGTACCACATATTGGAACGTGTTTGTAGATTCACTTCATCTAATAAATCTGGTAGCGTGTTGTTCAAAAAATAAATGTAATTCTCACCTGTCAAACGTGCAGGCAGTATAAATGGCCCAACCAAGTATTCACCAAAGTATTCAAAAAAATATTGAGAAATTGAGTCTTGGTTGAAAATCATCAATTGAAAGCCCTTGAACCCGCTGCATGTGATATGGATAGAGCAATTGTTCCCGTAATGTTCTATGAACAACAGTGTGAGAAATTTGCAGCTCACTTCCAATACTCCGTGTGCTACGATATGGGTTGATGTCGATAAGGTCTAGTATTTGATCATCAGCAGCTATGATACGATTATGTCGCTGTGGTCCGCGATTGTTTATTTGTGGTATTACACTACCTGTTTCCAGAAGCCTCTGCGAAACAGCTACGAATGTCCTAGCATTGGGCAGGCGTCTGTTTGGAAACCTTTCCCTGTATAACATTCTTGCTATTCTGCAATTACGTCTGCTTTCCCCATAAATTAAGAGCATGTCATGTCTTCCCCTAATTGTATAATCGGCCATTATTTATCACAAATAAATACTGTCGCACTATTCTTATTTTTCTAACTTACACACTAATCACAACCGATTTTATTTATTTAGAAAATATATTAAATGGAAAGCAAACCACGAAGTCTACATCAAATAGATATCATTCAAATCACTTTACCGTTTATCTATTCGTATTTACAAGAATCGAAATCGCAAAAAACAATCGTAACTCTCAGTCGTCGTTAAAGTAAAAAATGTAGTAAATAAGTTGGTCTGTATGCCACGTTGCCATATCTATTCGGAGAAACTTACACTAAATTATAAAAGCATATTTCGAGTTTAAATAATCTAATTCATTTTTAATGTGGCTATTAAAGATGTATAAGCTATTGAGTATTTACATATTTATATTTACCGACATTTTGAAATCGAGCAAGGGCTACATAAACTCTAACTTTATGTGTCCTTTTTGGCAAAACTATAGTTTATTTTAGAAAATGTTATAAAGCTTTTTGATTTGTTTTTGCCTGAAGTATTGTTCTTCAAAATCTTTGCACTCAAACCGTTTACACCCTGTATATTATATATATTGTCTTGCGTACAAAGAAATGACACCTCGAAGAGAGTATTCAATATCTCTGACAGGTGAAGTAACCTGAAAATTTTATCGTGACATTCTGTCCTAGGAGTTAAGAGTTAAGGGAGAACAGCAATTACACGGAACGGCTCCAGATTCGGAATCTCTGTGTGCTAATTCTCTCGAAAGTTCTAGATGTCGGTCTTACATCTCGCGTCTTCAAATTTAACGAAATGTATCAAATACATAAAGAAGTGTTCGAGAGGACATTCAATTGTGGGAAGCGCAACTGATGAAGGTTCCCTAACCAGAAACAATATATATATATATATATATATATATATATATATATATATATATATTTTGTCTTGCGTACAAAGGAATGACACCTCGAAGAGAGTATATAGTATAGTATATTGAATTAGAGAACCTTGTAACCAATATCGATGAAAAGCAACAAAACCTTGTTTCTACGATGAAAAGTGAACAACAGAATTTAATGGAGGATTATTCTCGAAATTTGAAGAAAAACAAGAACAAACTGTATTAAAAAGGCAAGATGATTTTAAAATATTCGAAGAAAAACAAAAATAAACTGATTTAAAAAGACAACAGCAATTTGAACAATTACTGCAAATAGTTACACAAGTTATTGAAACAGTTAATCACAGAATGGAAATAGTGGAGTCAGACATAAAAGAGGTAAAAGATGACATTAAGATTCTAAAAAATACCGTGGATATTCTTGAAACCAAAGTAGATGACATCGACAGTACAAACTAAAGTACAAGATAAAATCAGTGCTATCCAAAACAGTGGAACAGAAATTTAAAAAATGCAACAAGATTTGCAGAAAGGGAAGTACCAGAATACCGTGTGTACCAAAGGTTCCTTTAGCAAACCACCTATATTTGATGGTAGTTCATCTTGGCCTATGTATAAACGGCAATTTGAAGTCGTGCAGATAATGGGTGGCACAACCAGGAAAAATCTACCTCTCTTGTAAACTCTTTATGAGGTCCGGCATTAGAGCTCGCCCGAATTGATGACACTCTGACCACTATAGCAGGGTCCCGTTGGTTCTTCACACTAGACCTAAAGAGTGGATATTGGCTGGTTGGACTATATGAAAATGACAAAGAAAACACAGCGTTCTCCACCAGTAAAGGGCTGTTTTAGTTCACGGTAATGCCCTTTGGGTTATGTAATGCTCCCGCTACATTTGAGAGGCTAATGGAGTATGTATTAAACGGGTTGGCATTGAGAACATTCTTAGTATATCTCGAAGACATACTGGGCATGGGCCATATATTCGACGACCATCTGAAGGACCTGTGCGAAGTATTTTCCAGAATTAAGAATGTCAACCTGAAACTCAACCCGAAAAAGTGTTCCATGTTTCCAGGTTTAGTTTCCCGTTGGAGTTACATTCAGACCAAAGGCGTAACTTTGAATGCAATATCTTCTAGAAGATCTGTACGATGCTCAGTATCAAGAAAACGAGAACCACACTTTTGCATCCCCAGACGAAATGGTGGTGGAATGATTCAATAGGACCTTGGAACAACATATGTCCAAGGTCTTTAGCAATAACCAGCTTGATTGGGATGAGCCCATACACCTTTTTCTGTTGCCCTGTCGCTCAGCCCTCCATAACAGCACAGGACTGACTCCAGCAAGGGTACTATTCGGAAAGGAGTTGAAATTTTACCTTGTGACCTGGCTTTTGGCTCACCAAAACAGCCGCCCCAAGAAGTCAACAATTATGCCGACCAACTCCGACAGAACATGCTGGCAATACCCGAACTAGCGCGAACACAGATGTTGGCCACAAGCGATCGGATTAAAACACGATATGACCGCAAGGCCAATTCAGTCGGGTTCTAAGAGAGGGACAATGTCTGGCTGTACAACCCCCAGAGGAGCAAAGGTAAAATCTCCAAAGCTTACATCCGCCTGCGATGGTCCATACGAGGTGGTCAAGAGGATCAATGGCATTGTCTATCGTATTCGGCGGAACCCAAGAGCTAAGATGAAGGTGGTTCATTTGGATCTACTCACTCCCTACCATGGAGAGCGTGTTTCCGATCAGGATGATCAGAATTAAAGGGGGCACTGTTATAAAATTTATTTTCACGCCGCCAATGGAGAAACTAAGAAAACCTTCTAAATTAATCACTCCGACAGAAACAATACAACAATAAAACATTCAACCGGCTGAAGTAATAAAAACAGATCAAGGCAGGGTCGACTGGATGATTCGACAAGGTTCCGGAATAACGCCATGCCAACAATGAAATAACCATCGAAAAGACGGGAAAATTCCATGCTAAATATAAAAGGACGTTGTACATTTTGCGGAGTTAGTTCAGTTTATATTTCGTGAGAATTATATCGATCAGCTGTAGTAAATAAATAGTGATTATTTTTGGTGTGAATAAAGAAATCGAAAGTGAACGTGAATTTCTGTGTTAATTTCATTTTGAACCCACGAAATTTATTGCAATATATTCGATAGCCCATGCTGTTAAAAATCCATTTTACGATTTTTCAAACCTTTATTTATATTATAATTTAATACCTGATCAAGAGAGCACATTGCGTTGTTACTTTCATTTTATGAGTCAAAAAATGCTGTTATGTTTAACAGAAGATTGTGCATCATAGTCAGTTTTAAAATTGAACTAAACCTTTAAAAGCTTTTGATTATATTCATTAACTGGTATTTATTTTATCTGGCCACGCTAAGCCAGGCCGAATATTTTAAAATACCAAGTACAAACAACATAAAGCGAGTTCCCATTCCATACTAAATTGAAGTAGCTGATAACTACTACTAATATATAAAACTCTTTATTTCTATTATATTATGCTTAACATCTCGGCACTTTAAAATTCTTGAGAAAACTGATTTTAAATATTAATAATTTAGTTGAAATTTAAAATATTTAAGCGCTTAAATTACACTTTTAAATTACAATTTTAAACTAATAATATTTTTATATTACCTAGGTACTAGATTTTTGAAAGTTTAGAAGCTTTTAAAAGCAAGATGCTATACTGTTCCTAACTGAGACGCATTTTATTGCGCTACCCACAAAAGAGCTATATCTAGAAAAAATATTAATGATACATTTTAGATATATATGATATTATTTAAACGAAGTTAAAACGTCATCCAGAAGTTCAAGGGAAACTAGGTTCTTCCTCACGACACAGGTTTCGGGCTGGCGTAATGATGATAACTTGTGATTCGTGGGTTAGAACAATCAACGACCTAAACTGACCCAAATTGTGTTTCGCAGGTTAAAAATCACACGATATAAATTCGAACTTAAAATATCGAGAAAAAAAATTATGTAAATCAAAAATACCGCTGACATGATTACTTATTTAAACGAAAATTGAATAGCAATAGATCTCAACTAGAAATGCCATATGGTCCTCGAAAAGTTCAGTTAATCTCCGATTTTATACCGTGTGTTTTCTAATTTCCAAGCAGTGTTAGCAACCTTACTAGAATTATACTACCTATACTATAATTGCACTAATTTATGGTATGTATTTTAATGTCCTTAATATAATTCTTAAAAACGCCATATATTTTTTTCCAAACTATTTTTCTAGTTTTAATTAATAAATCATCTATTGGCCACACAGTTTTGCAAAATACACGTATTTTTAGGGATTAAATAACGATTTATCCTTAGATGAATAATAAATTTTTTACCACACCTGCGTGGAAAGTTCGAATTCTTGCCCTGTTTTGAGGGAAGAAAATGCCTCATTTTTACCCGGGTAAAAATAATTTGGTTAATTGTGCGTATGCGTCAACTTTTTTTCCCTGGTAGATATAAATAATATCTGTTGCCTAGCAACGCATAATAATAAATAAGTTAAAGTCTAACCTTAACTTAAATTAATTCATTTTAATAATTCGTTATTTTGACGATAAAAATAATAATACAATTTTTAAGTTCTTGTTAGAATATAATTTATTTAGAAATGATTGATTCTGACAACTCATTTGATAGTGATGATGTACAAGAAGTACTGAGGGACATCGAAGGTGAAGCCGGAGACATTGTGAAGAATTTATTACCTGATAAATCGAGTCCAAAGTATATGATCTGATTTTTATAAATAATTAAGTTGTTAATTTTGTTAAGTATTAATTGTTAATTTAAATGTTGATGTTTGAACGATTAGCCTAAGACATAATAATAAAAATTGTGGTCATTAATATTATGGATTAAAAATTTGATTTACTTTTAATGTACACAAAACAGAAGAATAGCACGTATAAAATTTAACCTTTAACTTATTTAAGTAACATTAATTAACTTATACATTTATTTCGAACTTTCCATTACAGATGTGGTAAAAAGAAGTATGCGCACCTCGGGAAGAAAGTACGTCATCTCAATCCGCGTGTTTGTCACCCTCGCTTCGCTCGGGTGACAATCTTACACGCGGGTTGGAATGACGTACTTTCTTCCCTTGGTGCGCAATATACTATAATCTTCACTATAAATTTAAAACGCCATTTGTAAGAGCACCTTCATTTTAACCAAACACGTATCACATCACATTTTCAATTCTTTGTTTACTCTATATCAGTTTAACAACTTTGTATTATAGAATTGTAAGCATATAACCACAGGTAATTACATACGTCAAAATCAAATTAGAATTTTGTTTTTAAATCTACTATATACTTTTTTAAATTTAGAAAAATTCCAATACTGTCTAAGCACAGGATAACATTGTTACGACAGCCAATTTGGCAGCCGAGTGCCTCTATTCCCTGAAAAATATGTCGCTATAAATTAATCAAAGTACAAGTAACATAAGACATCCCGTTTTTAGAAAGTCAGATGAAACTTATTGTTAAGATTGCCATTTTATGATGATATTGTCTCGCATATTTTCCGGCAACATAGAACATTACCATTACCATTATTCAGAAATCCAGAGAACAATACAATACAATAGGTCAAAAACGTCAACGAAGTATATATATATATATATATATATATATATATATATATATATATATATACAGGGTGTAAACGGTTTGAGTGCAAAGATTTTGAAGAACAATACTTCAGGCAAAAACAAATCAAAAAGCTTTATAACATTTTCTAAAATAAACTATAGTTTTGCCAAAAAGGACACATAAAGTTAGAGTTTATGTAGCCCTTGCTACAGAGAATAATACAATAATTTCGATTTCAAAATGTCGGTAAATATAAATATGTAAATACTCAATAGCTTATACATCTTTAATAGCCACATTAAAAATGAAAATTGATTATTTAAACTCGAAATATGCTTTTATAATTTAGTGTAATGGCCGATTATACAATTAGGGAAAGACATGACATGCTCTTAATTTATGGGGAAAGCAGACGTAATTGCAGAATAGCACGAATGTTATACAGGGAAAGGTTTCCAAACAGACGCCTGCCCAATGCTAGGACATTCGTAGCTGTTTCGCAGAGGCTTCTGGAAACAGGTAGTGTAATACCACAAATAAACAATCGCGGACCACAACGACATAATCGTATCTTAGCTGCTGAGGATCAAATACTAGACCTTATCGACATCAACCCATATCGTAGCACACGGAGTATTGGAAGTGAGCTGCAAATTTCTCACACTGTTGTTCATAGAACATTACGGGAACAATTGCTCTATCCATATCACATGCAGCGGGTTCAAGGGGTTTCAATTGATGATTTTCAACCAAGACCCAATTTCTGTCGTTGGTTCCTCAGAAAACATCGACAATTTCCTAATTTTGTGAACAATATTTTAACAACAGATGAAGCAAGTTTTAATAGGAATGGTATAATAAATTTTCATAATACGCATTCGTGGTCTGAGTTAAATCCGCACGAAATACGCCAGTCAGTATTTCAACACCAATTCTCAGTTAACGTGTGGGCTGGAATAGTTGGTGAATACTTGGTTGGGCCATTTATACTGCCTGCACGTTTGACAGATGAGAATTACCTTTATTTTTTGAACAACACGCTACCAGATTTGTTAGATGAAGTGAACCTGCAAACAGGTTCCAATATGTGGTACTTACATGACGGAGCACCTGTCCACGCAAGTCATCTAGTTGTCGACTTCTTAAATAGAACATTTCCCCGTCGATGGATTGGTCGAAACGGACATATACGTTGGCCAGCAAGATCTCCTGATCTCAATCCTTTAGATTTCTACTTATGGGGACACATGAAAAGTAAGGTTTACACGACTCCAATTATTGACGAGAATGACCTTAGACAACGCATTTTTGACGCTGCTGATGAAATCCGAAATATTCCAGGAATTTTTTCTCGCATACGTGAAAATTGGATTAAACGGTGTCGTGCTGTGAATAATCCGTTGTTTCAACTCAGTTCTATCATTATAATAAATTCGGTAAGTAGGATTACATATTTACTTGTCTAATATAAATAATATTAATTAAATCAGTAATAATGACTCTTCGAATAATTTAACTGGTAAAAAACTACATAGTATACAGATCTCTTGAGTTGAATATCATGTGTACCCAACTTTGTATAATTGCATAAAAGAAACCGCCAAATACAAATTCTAATTGCAATACCTTGTATTAAAAACGTAAATATTTTCAACAAAATATTTCATACATTTTTATTTAATTCTAAGGTCAATATCATCAGTCAATACAAAAACACAGGTGTTTATTTTTTTGTCGGCGTAGTCATCCCTTTATTATTCGCGCTAAGAGTGAATCTGCTTCGAACGCGAGCGACGTTGCCGGATTGACAATAATTTACTTAATATGTTTTAGGGATTTTCTTGGTTATTAAGGCCTACTGACCATAGTGGTATAGAGAGTTTGGTGTATACTACCTCCACCTAAAATATATGCACTCAAACTATTTACACCCTGTATATATATATATATACAGGATGTTTTGTAGAAGGTTCGCCAAACTTGGGGGGCAGATGGCTGGGCTCATGTGCTATATTATGTAGCCCATATAATATCTAGATATCTTACGTTTTTTTTTAATTATGTTTTTTTTTAATTAATTCTTAGATTTTTACATTTGAACTTGTAACTTTTTTATTTTTCACTATATCTTCACCAAATAAACTTAAATCCAATCTATGATGTTTGTTTGCTCATCTGCATTTGATATTTGACACAAATAATTGGTTGAAAAAATTATATGCGACCACAAATGGCGAGGTTCCATAAAGAAGTGATTTAGTTGAACATTTTATCACATTACAAAACAAAATTAGAAGCACATCGAGAACTTCGAATGCTTACAAAAACTTCTCTACTTCAACCCCTTTCCAACAATATATCACACGTATTGGAATGTAATCAGTATCATAATAAAATTTGAGATTGTAATTTACAAGGTTAGAACTACAAAAAATAAAACATACATCAAGTTGAAATAATTTGTTATAAATTTTGTTCAAACCGGCTTCTACCGCTAAGGATGCAAACGCGACACCTTTCTCTGACTTCTACAGTGGTAGTCTCTAGTCGCGTCTCATTCCATATTATTTCAAAAGCAACATTTATTCTTTCTCTTAACTGCTCTTTGCTTTATATTTCTCTCACAAACGAGTTGCTTGGCCCGTCCACATACAAAAAAATTAAAGGGAGTCAGGTCTGGCGACCTTGGAGGGCATAGTATAAAGCCAGTTCTATTAATTCAAGTGTTTGGGAATGAAATGTCCCGGAGCTCTCTGACGTGCTGGACAGCCATATTTTTTTAATTTTTTGACCAATTTTATTGGTCTGTCTTCCAATGGGATTTCATCTGTCTAGCACATTATAGGCGAACTGTCAGAGAGCTTCTGGAGATTACATTCCCAAACGCGTGAAATGAGAGAACTGGCCCTATACTATGGCCTCCAAGGTCGCCAGACGTGACTCCCTTTGATTTTTTTGTATGTGGATGGGCCAACAACTCGTTTATGAGAGAGTAATAAAAACCAAAGAACAATTATGGGAAAGAATGAATGTTGCTTTTGAAATAATATGGGATGAGATGCGACTAGAGACTATTACTGTAGGAGTCAGAAAAATGTGTAACGATTGCGTCCGTAGCGGTAGAAGCCGGTTTGAACAAAATTTATAACAAATTATTGCAACTTGATGTTGATGTTTTATTTTTTGTAGTTCCAACCTTGTAAGTTACAATCTCAAATTTTATTATGATGCTGATTACTTTCCAATACGTGTGATATATCGTTGGAAAGGGGCTGAAGTAGAGAAGTTTTTGTAAGCATTCGAAGTTCTCGATGTGCTTCTAATTTTTTTTTGTAATGTGATAAAGTGTTTAACTTAATCACTTTTTTATGGAACCTCGCCATTTGTGGACTCACATAATTTTTTCAATCAATTATTTGTGTTAAATATCACATGCAGATGAGCAAACAAATATAATATATTAAATTTAAGTTTATTTGGTGAAGATGCAGCGAAAAATAAAAAAGTTACAACAGTTCAAATGTAAAAATCTGAAAATTAAGAAAAAAAATAAATTAAAAAAAAAACAAAAACCGTCATATATCTAGATGTAGTATGGGCTACACAATATAGCACATGAGCCGACCTATCTGGCCCCCTAGTTTGGTGAACCTTCTACAAAACACCCTATATATATGTATATATATATAGATATATATATATATATATATATATATATATATATATATATAGATATATATATATATATATATATATATATATATATATGTTTTTAAGTTTTCGCGGGCACTAAACTATCAACTACGCGGATGAATTCCCGGAAACCACCTAAAACATATATATATATATATATATATATATATATATATATATATATATATATATGATGGTTGAAATATAGGGCGAAGTAAAACTATAGTTACAGAGCGTAATTGAAAGATTTTGGAAACAAAAGTGTTTGTAGAATGGCCAAAAGCGATCGCATATACAGGGTTGGAATATGGAACCGAGTAGAATTGTAACATGATTAAAAAAATGTTTGGATGGGTTTTTCATAAGAAGTTGAATATATGGTGGTTGAAATATAGGGGGGAGTAGAATTGTAGTAACACCATGTAACTAAACAATGTAAGAAAAAATATATTATGTTAAGGAGTTTAAATTAGTTTACATAGCAAATGTCCGTTTATTTGGATATATGTACGTTTATGATAAAACATTGAATTTGCGAGAGAAGCTCGGTCACCCAGGTACTGTAATATATAATAATTGTAATAGAAATTTTATTTGTTTTGATCGTTTAGAACAATTAAATTTTAATGTTAGAGCTTAGCTTCTCATTTTTGTTACCAAATATACAGTTTTATATTTTTTTATAAACTTAAAGTGAACTCTCAGTATACCGATTTTAATTAACACGTATAACATTTCATGAATAAAGAATGGAGCAAAAAGCATTTATGTCATGGTATTTTTTTTTATTTATTGGACTTAGTTTTCCAAAGCCTTGTATCGAATCTCGTCGAAAGCTTATTAGATCAACGAAAAAAATAAACAGTTACAAGTTTGTTTAAAATGGGCTAATTGTGATTGATGAGTTAGAGATGTGAACTAAGTGGTTGTCGAATACAAGGAATTCATTATTTAAATAAAGAAATTTGTTAATGCGTATATGTTTTTAAGACAATAACTTGCTATGTAAAAGATATAATCTATACTATTATAAATTGTAATTTGTCTGTTTGTTTCTTTATTTGTTTGTTTGTTTGTTCGGGCATCACGTAAGAACTACTGAACTCCAACGTTTTTTGTTGCAAACCCTATAGTTTGACTTAAAAACTTGTATACATTTTATCTCCCTATATTGACAGAAACGGTAGATAAAGCGAAAAAACGACTACGATGTTGGGTAACACATAATTACAGTATTGGTTCCACGGCACGCACCACATATTAGATACTTTCATTAGCTTAGCTTTTATTCAAAATTTGGAATATGCCAATATAACTTGTTTCAATTTATAAAAGAAATCAACTGATATATCAAGTGTAATTTTACAGGGTATTCCATATATAGCATAGATGAATAGAATTACATGTGTTTAAAAAATCTTTTAAAAAATGTTATAATAAATTAGGTGGATCTTTAGCAGCTGCATATATACAAGATGGTTGAAATAAGAGGGGAGTGGTATTAGCTATACGGGGTGGTTCAAACGAGTTGAACTAGGTGGGCCACAAATAGTTGCATAATGTGTTTCATCTACAGGACTGTTGAAATATAGGGTGGAGTAGAATTTTAAGTATACAGGGTGGTACAAAAATGTTATATTGGGTGGCCCTTAAGTAGTTACTTATACAAGGTTGTTGAAATATAGGATGAAGTAAAATTATAATTATACAGGGTGGGTAAAAAAATGGTAGAAAAAAATTATTTATAGGGTAGAGCATGAGCAGTTGCATATATGGAGTACCTGATATATGGGGCGAAGTACAGTTATAGATACACAGTATGATTCAAACAAGTTAGAAAAAGGTTCAAATGAAGGTTGGTTAAAAAAATATGAGGACAAATTGTGAAATAGCGTAGCTCATAATCAGTTGCACAGGTAGGATAGTTAAAATATAGGGTGGAGTAGAGGTATAGTGAAGTATTTCAAAAATGGTATATTGGGTAATCAATAAGCAGCAGCATATACAGGGTGGTTGTAATACAGGTTGAAGTAGAAATATACATATACATACAAGGTGATACAACAAAAATTGCAGTTTTGCTGAAATATATTGGGAATTAATGGATTTATATTTATAGTTAAACATTTTGGGCCAAAAAATGTTATGCTGGGTGGCCGATAAGTAGTTGCATATACAAGGTATTTGAAATAGAAGCAGGAGTAGAATTATAGCTAAACATGGTGGATAAAAAACTGTTCGAAAAATTTTGTAGGATAGAACATGAGCTGTTGCATATATGCAATATCTGAAACATGGGGCAAAGTAAAATTATTGTTATACAGGGTGAATAAAACAATATTAGAAAAAGTTGCATATAAGGAGTGATTGAAATATACTGTGGTTAAAAAATAGCATAAAAATGGATGGATAATATAGTTTAAATATATAGTGAAGCAGAGTCATTGTTACGTGTTTAAAGAATGTTATATTTGGTGGTCCCTATAAGCAGATATACAGGATGGTTGAAATATTTTGTACCTGGAGTAAAATGATGGTTATAGAGGATGGTTCAAAAACGTATGGATAAATGTTATAATGGTTGACTGATTGGCAGCAGTATAAACAGTATGGTTTAGATATAGATGGAAGTAGAGTTCAGGCTGTTCAGAAAAGTTGAATAAAATTGTTGTATAGGGTGACCAATAAGCAGTTGCAGTTTCGGAGAAATATGTTGGGGATTGGTGGATTTATAGTTACACAGAGTGGTACAAAAAATGTTATATTCGGTAGTTGTACATGCAAGGTGGTTGAAATCGAGGGCGGAGTAGAATTATACTTTTACATCGTGAATCAAAAAATGTTAAAAAATTAGTTATATAAGGTAGACCATGAACAGTTGCATCCTACTATATGGAATACCTACAATATGGGTCGAAGCAAAATTATAGTTACAGTTACAGTATGTTTAACACAATAGTAGGGTGTTTGCGCCCCCACCACTTTCTACACCCCCTACTATTTGGCCTTGAGAGTGCCCTTGACCTTAAAAGTGTCATTGGCCTTGAGGCTTATCCTTGGCCTTGAGAATTCTTTGACCGTGTGCACTGTCCTTGACCTTGAAATTTATCCTTTGTTGATATTTACCTTACCTTACCTTATTAACCTTGGGAATGACCCTGAGATTTGACCTTGACAGATGTATACTTGACCCCGAGTGCATTAAACCTTGAGACTTGTCCTTGGCCTTGAGAATCCGTTGTCCTTGTGCACTGTCCTTGACCTTGAAATTTAGTCTTTGTTGTTATTTACCACTAACCTTGGGACTGACCCTGAGATTTGGCCTTGACAAATTTACACCTTGACCTTGAGAATTCGTTGGGTTTATGCACCGTCATTGAAAGTTGTCCTTGAGATTTAACCTTGATACCCCCTCCACCAATGCTGTTCTTATTTAAAGGAGTAAAATGCGTGAGAATAATAGTATTAATGAAGTCCGCAACGAAAAATTCATACAGTTGCTAGTAGAATTAGTAACGGGTGACGTAAGATTAAGAAATATAAGTGATAAAGAACTTTCCGAAATACCATCAGACATTTTAAAGGAGTATATCAAAAATAATGTGCCTGCATTAGAATTATTGGAGTCCTGGCACAGGTTACCATCATCATGTACGCAGGATTACTATATCCAAATATTGTTACCATGTTTTCTACAATATTATCATCCTAATAAAACGCAATTTGATGGACCACCACCCTCCCAGAAAAAATGTGGTGTGTGTAACAAGATTTGGCATTATCTCGGAAGTTTGGAATAATGATGAAGTGTAAGAAATGTAACAAATCGTTTTCAAGAAAAATAGTTTAAAAAGACATGAGAGGGAGTAAACTGGAGTAAACAATAGTTTAAAAAGAAAAAATGAAAGTAATAGGAGGGCAAAACCAAAAAAAGTAGTATGTAACGATCATGATTATTGTAATGACTGTAATGACAGTATTCCACATATACTTTACTCTTCACATTTGAAAACGCAAAAACATAAAAATACAGTCTGCAAACCGACAGATCAAGAAGGTGTATATATAATTGAATGCGCCTTCAAAAATAGAAATGTGACCTATAGAGTAATTCCAGTTAACATTCACCGAGATTTTAATGATTTCTTTGAAGAAATTAAAAGTAAAGTTGAAGGTTTAATAAACACCTCCATTCAAAAACATGGTGCTGTAAAAGTAAACACACAAGAAATTCCACACAAAAAAAAGATTTCACTTTAAATACGTCCTTTTCCAAGTACTATGAGGATTTCAAAAGTGAACTTGCAACCAGATCATCTGAATTTGAAGCTAAGGGATCAGGTAAAGTATATTATTGTTTTTATATTTTGGGTTGGTAATGTATTTTATGTTGAAGGTTGGGCTTTGGAAGTGATCAAGTATTTGGAAATTAATATCAACAAGTTCAATCCTGTCCGAGCATCATCATATATCAAACTACCGAAATCAATTGCGATAAATGTTGAAAACCACGATCAGTGTTGCTTTGCTTGGAGTATAGTAAGTGCTTTATACCCCGCCGAACATCATGCCCAAAGAATTACTTCTTATCCACACTTTTCAACTGTACTTAATTTTTACAGCATAGACTTTCCCGTAAAATTAAAAGATATTAAGAAATTTGAGGAGATGAACAATATTTCAGTTAACGTGTATGGGTTAGAAACCAAAAAAACAATTACAGAAATAGTGGGTCAGCGAGTTTTTTGTAATGGATGTCTTTTGCATTTTAGTTCGGATTCAAAGTTAAAATTTCATCAACAAAATGACTGTAATCACATACTCACAAAATTACAAAACACAGAACTTAAAAAAACTAAATATGAACAGTTAGTTCCTGGAAACATCTTACAGTTTCAAAATTTTGAGAACAAGATGAAAGTTCCTTTTGTGTTTATGCTGATTTTGAGTGTTATTTGGAAATTTAGATTACGATGAACCAAATGATATGTCAACATCTTTCACGGTAAATACTTGTAGACATGTTACGTGAATCACTATGAAAGACCCCTTTGTGCAACATTGTAACTTATCTATAATATTTCCTTTCAAGTAATTGATATTTCTGTTTACTCCAAAATTGCTTATTTAGAGGTGAGCTTAATAGCTAACAGTATTCTATTGTTCAAGTAAATCTGCACGTGTTATTAAGGCCACCTTAGTCATCATCACAGAACCTATAAATTCGTTGTAAAGTTGTAGGAGAGTGGATATTAACACATTCAAGATATTAACGTAGATATTAGTTCTGATCTCTCTCCCTCGACTGCAAAATCTCGGCATAATTAATTGTAACAATTTTAATTCAAAGTGTAAAAGTTGAAAAAGTGTTTAAGTAAAAATAAAATTTTTTAAAAAATAATTAATTTTGTTATCGACGTAACAAAATTTGGCGCAGTCAGTAGGATTTCGTGAACGTTTCTAGAACACGCGAATGCTCACTGGAAACGGCGGATTCCAATCCCTTGCCGAAACAAAGGACCAAAGCCAAAAATCTACTTTCCTGGTTGAACACGGACCACAGCCTCACTGCTAGGACAAGATAGATAGTCGAAAGAAGCCGGTTGAACACGGAATTTGCCTCACTGCTGGTGGACACGACAAAGGCTCAAGCTCCATGAAAACAAGAGAGATCAAGTAAGAGATAATCGTTTCTTTAATTTTTATGTTTATGTTCAATTTGTTGCATTTTTTTTTACGATTATCAGTGTTAATATTCCAATCATTCCTTTAAACCTTATAATTTTAAGAATATTGATTTGATTTTTTTTATTTAAAATATTTTCGGAGGTGGAAATATTATTTTTGTTTTATTATCGGACAAATATTTTCGGAGGTGGAAATATTTGATTATTTTTTATTATCGGAGAAATATTTTCGAAGGTGGAAATATTTAATTTTAAAAGAAAAAGCGATATAGTTTTAAGAAACGCGATTTAGTTATTAAGAAACGTTTTAATTATAAGTTATTTCAACAAACTTTGCTACAATGTCAAGCGAAGAAACTCAAGTAGAAAACTACAAGTTATCAGAAATCTTTTCTATTATCCCAGATTACGATGGAGATCAAATTTTCCTCCAATCATTCCTTAATGCATGTGACTGTGCATATAATATGGCCCTTGGTGACCAACGTTTTCTTTTAAGTATTCATATAAAAAATAAATTACGTGGCAGAGCGGCACAACTTATCAGCTCTAGAAACCCCACAACGTACCCAGAAATTAAGCAATTATTAAATACCCATTTTGGAGATTCAAGGGATCTCTCATCCTTAATTCAAGACTTACAAAGACTGAAACAAATCCAAAATGAATCCCCACTTAACTTTGTCAGTCGGTTACAAGTTTTAAATGCCAAAATGCACGCATTCGTACAAAAATCCCAAAATCTTACCCCTGAACAGAAAAATGCTCAGTGCAGTTTAATTGACACAATGAGTTTAAATACCCTTTTGACTGGTCTAGAACCCAGACTAGGACAAATTATTCGTGCAGGAAACCCTCGAGATATATTAGAAGCACAATCAAGAATAAAACGCGAGCTTCAACTCTCATATTTTGAAAACCAAAAATTTCCAAAATTGTCTGGAATCCACGGACAATTTACAAGTCAAATTAAGAAACCTAATATTCAAATAAAATGTCTCAAATGTGGCAGAAATGGACACATTTCCCCTAATTGCCAATTTAATCGTTTTCAAATTAATCCAACAAATAATTTCCAAAACGGATCTCGAAACACAAATTTTCAACCGAGACCCAATTTCCCACAACAATTTAGTCAACAAAGACCTAATTTTACCCAACAAACGAATCAACAATTCAGACCTTCTTTGCCCCAATTTTCTCAACAAAGACCTCAAATAAATAATCCAAATCCGCAAAGAAATTTCAATTTTAATAATCCTAGAACTCATCACATAAATGAATATCCCCATAATTATGAATTTTCAAACTATAATTATGAAACCGAACATTTTCAAGATGATTATGAAAATAATTATCAACAATACTATGATAATGACTTTTATGAAAATCCTCAAGAATTTGACTATTCTCAAGATGACTATTATTATCAAAATAATTCTTCTCAAAACGAAGAAAATTTTCAAGAATTAGCCTCGGGAAACCAACCACCCAACATAGAGGAAATACAAAACAAGTTACAAACTTTAACTTTCAACAAAACGAATCTCGACACAAACACTCAAATGAACCAGTTTATTTAAATCCTTTACTCACTGTAAGTTCCAAAAACTTATATTATATTTTTGACAGAAC
This sequence comes from Octodonta nipae, assembly GCA_034190945.1. Taxonomy (NCBI): domain Eukaryota; kingdom Metazoa; phylum Arthropoda; class Insecta; order Coleoptera; family Chrysomelidae; genus Octodonta; species Octodonta nipae. The sequence goes on from CM067220.1 coordinate 70,086,116, forward strand.
TCAAACTCACAAATTACTAATCGATACCGGAGCTTCAATCTCAATTTTTAAAGAAAAAGTCGTAAAGAATTTTCCTAGATACCCTGAAAGTAAACCAATTCAAGGTATTACTAATGAAAAATTATTAATCACAGAATCAACCCTAATTCCTTTTGCCCCTAATGATTATCATAAAGTTTTCGTTTATAACTTAGACATTGAATTCGATGGAATTCTTGGTCTTGATTTCTTAGATCATTATGACTGTATCATTGATCTTAAATCCAAACAATTAATAACTAATTTCAAAACTGTCCCATTATTCAAAGCCGGACAAGAAAACTCTTCTCAAGAAACCATTCAAAATCCTCAGAACACAATCTCAAAAAATCTGATTGCTACGACAAGTTATATTTCTAAAAAAGTCCCTAAACCTGTAACTTCAAACATTATTTCAATTGAAGGAAGAACAGAAAAAATTGTGAAATTAAAATGCAATTTATCTAATACTGATGCCATACTTAAAGCACAAGAAAAGGAGAAAGTTAGATTACCCCATGCCGTTGTGAAAATAAACGCAAATGGTGAATTTTTAACATCAGTCATAAACGCAAATTCAATCCCAAAATCTGTTGATTTTTCAGACCTTTCCTTAGAACCAATAAATAATTTCGATCAAATCTTAAATCTCAATTCCAATATTTATGAATCAGCTTTCACTGATAGGATTCAATTAATAAAAGACCAATTACGTCTTGACCATTTAAATCCAGAAGAACATGAAATGATTACAAATCTTTGTCTAGAATTTTCAGACATCTTTTTCTTAGAAGGTGACAAATTATCGTTCACCAATGAAATAAAGCATTCGATAGACACCAATAATTCCAAACCTGTTTATACCAAGTCTTATAGGTATCCTCAGATTCATCGAACTGAAGTAAAAACTCAAATAAGTAATATGCTAAATCAAGGTATTATTCGACCCTCAATTTCCCCATGGTCATCTCCTGTTTGGGTTGTTCCTAAAAAGCTAGATGCTTCAGGCAAGCAAAAATGGAGAATTGTAATTGATTATCGTAAATTAAATGAGTTAACCGTCGATGATAAGTACCCTTTACCCAATATTTCTGATTTATTGGATCAGTTAGGTAAATGTCAATATTTTTCTACTCTGGACCTTGCTTCAGGTTTTCATCAGATAGAAATCAATGAAACCGATATTCCTAAAACAGCATTTTCAGTTGAGAATGGACATTATGAATTTATAAGAATGCCCTTTGGATTAAAAAATGCCCCGTCCACTTTTCAACGTGTAATGGATAACATCCTTCTTGGTATCCAAAATGAAAGAGCCCTAGTATACATGGATGATATAATTGTATACTCACCCACTATTCATGAACATATTTCCAGACTTTCAGAAGTATTCAAAAGACTTCGTAATTCTAATTTCAAAATTCAGCCAGATAAGTGCGAATTCTTAAGACGTGAAGTAGCTTATCTAGGTCATATCATTACTCCTGATGGTGTTAAACCAAACCCAGATAAAGTTAGCTGTGTTTTAAATTTTCCTGAACCCAAAAACCCAAAAGAAATAAAATCATTTCTAGGCTTAGCAGGTTATTACCGCAGATTTATTCCTAATTTTGCCAAAATAGCAAAGCCACTCACTCGACTCCTTCAAAAAGACGTAAAATTTTTATTTGATAATGAATGTAAACAATCCTTTCAAAAACTCAAAGAAATTCTTACTTCTGACCCAATTTTAAAGTATCCAGATTTCGAACAGGAATTCATATTAACAACCGATGCAAGTGCTTTTGCAATAGGTGCCGTTTTATCTCAAGGACCTATAGGTAAAGATCTTCCAATTGCCTATGCCTCTAGAACCCTTTGTGAAGCAGAAACCAAATATTCAACTATTGAAAGAGAACTACTAGCGGTAGTATGGGCCGTTAAGACATTTCGTTCGATTTTGTACGGGAGAACCTTTACAGTCGCAATCGATCACCGCCCTTTAACATGGCTTTTCTCAATAAAAGACCCCGGTAGCAGACTTGCTAGATGGAGGATTAAATTAGAAGAATATAATTTTAAAATTGTTTACAAACCCGGAAAGAAAAATAGCAATGCAGATGCATTATCACGCATAAAGATAAATCACTTCAAAGACTGTACTAACTTTCATTCAAAAACTAAAATTCATGCCCTAACTGAAGACGAAACTTCAAATGATGACTTTATTGAACAACAAAACCTTGAAAATGAAAATGAAAAAATGACTTTAGAATATAACAGATTTGTTGAACTTTATAAAACCAAATCATTAATTGATTACTCAAAAATCGAAATAACAAATTCCCAACTTCTTGATAAAACCCATAAAAATATCGTAACTTTCTTTTGCCAAAACAAACTTGGAGAACTTCATGACAAAATCATAAATGACCTTTTCGAAATAAATCCAGACTTTAGTACCGAAATAATTAATATATTCTCCAGTAGTTCAATTAAAGAACGAAGATATTTCATAATACCCCTTCCTTTTGACCCAGAAAGAATAGTCCCTCATTTATTTTACATTCTTTACAAAGCACAAGATCAATTTAATCCAAATGAAACATACTATGTTGAAAATAATATTGAATTACCAACTCTTGAAATTTTATCTTTTATATTTGCTGACAAAGATATTAAAATAAAAATTTGTCAAAATATTGTAACAACTCCAACTGAAGATCAGATACCAATAATCATTGAACAATATCATTGTGGAAAAAATAATTTACACAGAGGTATAAATGAAACCCTGAGACGCGTTAGAGAAAAATATAATTGGCCAGGAATAATTAAAAATATTGAAAATTTTATAAAATCTTGCGAAATCTGCCAAAAAGTAAAATTTTGCAGAAAGAATTTAAGCGCACCCTTTGTAATAACAGAAACACCAAAGACTCCCTTTGAGCGAATCAATATAGACATATTCGAATATCCTGACAAAAATTACGCACTAACAATACGCGACGAATTAACGAAATTTACTCAAGCATATCCACTGAATGATAAGAAAGCTTCCTCAGTTGTTAACACCTTGTTAATTTATTTTCAACATTATGGCACACCATTACGCATACATTGCGATTATGGCCCCGAATTCAACAATACTTTAATGAAAGACCTTTCAGAACTCTATGATTTTAAACTAACTTTTTCAAGTGTGAACCATCCAGAATCCAATGGTTCAATCGAACGTTTTCATGCAACACTTTCTGAAATGATTCGTGCCAATACAGCCGAACATCCCGAAGAACATCCTTTTAATGTTTTACCCTACGCTGTCATTTGCTACAATAATACAAAAAGTTACACCCATGGATTTAGCCCATATGAATTAGTATTCGGGCACACGTCAAGTAGACCCCCTGAAACGTTATACAATCAGAAAAACCTAATTTCTAAATATATTAGAGATCTAAATAATCGTATGGAACACTATTATAAAATAGCAAGAGCAAAAATCAATAATCAAAAAGAAAAATCAAAAATTCGGTTTGATAAGAACATATCCAAAAACCAACATGAATTTAATATAGGAGATAAAGTATACCTCAAAGAATCTCAAATTAAAAACAAATCGGAAAATAAGTTCAATGGCCCTTATGAAATTAAAGAACTCTATCAAAACTCAGCAAAATTATTTAATCCAATTACTAATCAAACTACTAAAGTAAATTTCGATAGGCTTAAACCCTATTTTGATTAGAAATTTCTTCTTTTCAGAATTTTAATCCTTTGGTGGATAATCACCATCTCAAGATGCCAATATCTAATTTCACCAGTAAATAATACGATCGGTGTTTATTTCCAAGAAGAAAGTAATTTAAAAATATCAAATTCAAAATGGACACTTTTAGTATACAAAGAACTTAGTTATATTAAACAAGCGATTTCAAACAACGATGAAATTTTAGATCATTTGCTAGACTCACTCAAAGAAAACAACAATCGTATGATTGCGTTTAAAGTAGAATTATCAACACACATTAGTCTTTTAAACCAAATTGCCAACAATGTTGATGAGAAATATAAAGAAATATTTGCTGATACCAAAAGTTATATAAGTTCAAGTTCAAACAGACGCAAACGCGGCATTATTAACGGGTTAGGTACGATATGGAAAGCTATATCAGGAAATCTAGACTCATCTGATGGAGAATATTATAGTCAGTCTATTGACCGAATTACGCGAGACGAACACCAGATAGAAAATTTATTAAAGAATCAGATTTCAGTGACTACGTCGGTAATTAAGAATTTTAATAGTACGATACAAAAGTTACAAATTGACGAGTCCACATTTAACAAAGATCTTCAAGAAATTCAATCCGCAATTTTTAACCTTACAGATGATTTAGCCTTTTATCAAGCGCAAATAAAAGTATTAGAAATTTGCGAATCATTGATGACAAGTTATGTTTTTATCGAAGAAACTCTTGATGACATTTTAAATTCTATTTCATTTGCCAGACTTAAAATTTTACACAGTTCAATTATATCACCCAATGATCTATTAAATTCAATACAAAAGATATCTGAATCACTGTATAAAAATGAGTTACCTATACCAGTTTATACCTCAACTGTGGCACAGTATGTTGAAATAATCGAATTAGAAGCATTTCAAATTGATTCAAAAATCGTCTTCGTTTTAAAAATACCTTTGGTAGAACCTGAAAATTACATCCTTTACCAATTATACCCGATTCCTATTTTTGATAATCGCACAGGTCTACACCATATGCTTCAAATTGGTCATAAATATATTGCTAGAGACGATGACTCTCTACTTTACGTAACTCTTGATAACATGGACAATTGCAAGTCTATAGACCGAAGAACAAAAATTTGCCCAGACATATTGCCATATCCAATCGACAGTGATGCAATTTGTGAAGCCCAGTTTTTCAAACAAACCAGTTACTTACCAAAAACTTGTCAGAATATATTAATTTATGCAAAGGAGTATAACATCCAATCAATTGCTCCAAACCATTGGCTAATAAGTATATCAGAACCTTTACCGATCACCGTTAGATGTGAAGGAAGAGAAGTTATCACAAAAATAGTAAACGTTAATACTATTTTAAAGCTACAACCAAAATGTAGTGCATTTATCGGATCCACCCGAGTCCAAGCCAAACAGTTACTGGATACATACCAAAATATAACCTATAGAAACCATCCAGTAAACATACCGTTCAGCTGTTGTGAAGATCTAGTACATAAAATCAACCTTCCAGATTTAAAACCATTGAAATTAAGCAAGTTAAATACAGACGATTTAAACATTGCTCAACACAAGTTGTCCCAATACTCCGATCAATTAGATGAAATTATTAATCAACCCTTAGTAACCAAAAAGTTATCATGGTATACTATATTTACCATCACCATAATCGTTGCTCTAATTTGCTTATACATATTCTGCAAGTGTAGAAGAAGACGCAGAAGACACCTAATCTCCATACAAGGACCAGATGATCCACCTGTACCACCAATGGTACCTAGCGTCTTTCAAAGACGTATTAGACGTTTCATACCCAGAAGAAGGAGTAGCATCCACCTTGGTGAGCAGATTGAAGAAGAATCCCCTGAGATGCCACTCAAAGACATTTCTTAAAACATGTATGTACAACAACAAAAATTGTATCTTTAGTCAATTTTTGAATTCTAACACTTTTTGATATTTTTAACATTTTAACCATTTTATGTTTTATTCATTTACTTTTGATATTATTCTTATATACACTTATATTATCGTATTTTACTCGCATATATATAATTTTATACAACTTACACTTTGATGTTCTTATAATGTATTTATTTTTATTAATTTTTGAATTTTTTGAAATTATATCTATTTTTGATTTTATTCCTGAAAACTTGATGCATGGCATCAACTTTTTTGTATAGGGGGAAGTTGTTACGTGAATCACTATGAAAGACCCCTTTGTGCAACATTGTAACTTATCTATAATATTTCCTTTCAAGTAATTGATATTTCTGTTTACTCCAAAATTGCTTATTTAGAGGTGAGCTTAATAGCTAACAGTATTCTATTGTTCAAGTAAATCTGCACGTGTTATTAAGGCCACCTTAGTCATCATCACAGAACCTATAAATTCGTTGTAAAGTTGTAGGAGAGTGGATATTAACACATTCAAGATATTAACGTAGATATTAGTTCTGATCTCTCTCCCTCGACTGCAAAATCTCGGCATAATTAATTGTAACAATTTTAATTCAAAGTGTAAAAGTTGAAAAAGTGTTTAAGTAAAAATAAAATTTTTTAAAAAATAATTAATTTTGTTATCGACGTAACAGACATGTACCATATGCTTTTTCTTATTATATAAAATGTAGTTACGATAATTCATTATCTAAATTGGAACATTATATTGGACCTAATGCAGCAAATGTTTTCTGTGAAAGATTAGAGATATTCAAGAAATATATCATAATCATTTAAAACATGTAAAGCCGACCACTGACTACAGATGAGAAACATAGTTTTGAAAATTCAGTGACATGTCATATCTGCAGTAAAAGTTTTGATGATTCATCAACAAAATCCACGACCACGATCATCTGGTAGGGAAATATATTGGCCCATGTCATAATGCCTGTAATTTAAATCAGAAGATTCCAAACTTTGTTCCTATTCTCTTTCATAATTTGAGTGGGTATGACAGTCATCTTTTTATAAAAGAATTTTGTTGTGAAGAGGATAACATTGATGTTATAACACAGACTAAAGAGAAATATATTTCTTTTTCGAAAAGTATCCTTGTTGATAACATTAACTTTGAAAATAAGGCAAAAAAATTATTAAACTTAGATTTTTAGATTCATACGGATTTGTGAGCGAATCTTTAGAAAAATTGGCTGAGAATTTAGAACCCGCACAATGTACTGAAATTAAACGATATTTTTCGGAACCTAGTAAATTTGATATTATACGATAAAAGGGGGTTTTCCCATATTCATATGTTGATTCATTGAATAAATTTCAAGATACGCAGTTGCCAACAATAAATGATTTTTATGACAACCTTAGGGGAAAAGGCATTGAAATTCATGATTACAATCGAGCTTTAAAAGCGTGGGATGTTTTCAGTTGTAATAATGCTGTGATATTTAATATCAGATTGTTTAATTCTGTCAGATTTCTTTGAGGCTTTCAGAAATGTCGCCATAAAATTATTTCAATTAGACTCAGCCCATTATTATACAGCTCCTGGCCTATGTTGGGATGCTATGTTGAAGGTCACAGATGTAGAACTGGAACTTTTGACTGACATAGATATGTTACATTTCTTTAAAAATACTATAAGAGGAGGTATCTGCCATTGTGCAGTAAGAAAGGCTGTAGCAAATAACAAATTTTGCAAAAACTTCAATCTACAAAAACCATTCACTAATATTATGTATCTTGACGCAACGAATTTATATGGCCATAGTATGAGTTATTACCAACAGGTGGTTTCAAATGGTTAACTGAAGAAGAAATAAAACATATTGATGTCTTAAATATATTTGATGACGTCGAGTATGGCTATGTTTTTGAAGTTGACATAGACTATCCTGAAAAGTTACATGAAGAGCACAATGAATTGTCATTTTTACCCGAAAACAAATGTCCACCATTTTCAAAGGGCAAAAAACTTATTTTTAGTTTTGATAAAAAAGAACGGTATGTCACAAATTATAAAAATTTGAAGCAAGCACTGAATAATGGATTGCAATTGATTAAAATTCATAGAGGAATAAAATTCAAGCGATCTGCTTGGTTAAAACCATATATTGTGTAACATTACATTTTTGTCGCAGAGTATAACTAGCAGTGTATTCTATAAACAAAGAACAAGTAAATGAAGAAATATCTGAGGTTTGAATTATGCAAAACGTATTTTAAATAGCCTAAACTGGACGTTTATCTAAAATAATTGTTTTCTTGTAACTAAAACACGAGTATTGACTTCGAATATTAACACCACCGGATAGGATAAAATTATCTTCAAACGTAAACACTTACCTTTTTTTATTATTCTGTAACATTTTTGTTAGTGCGATAGGCTTATTGGGTTTTTCGTATTGGAAATGTTCTCGCTTTGTATTTGGTACTGATTTGTTTTGATGTTGATTTATTCTAGGTTAAGATATTTTGTTAGATTTTCTTGACGTTCGAGGCGATTTTGCTAAGGGTGGAATCACACGTTCTAAATAGGTTAATGGCATTTATGGGAAGAAGAGGTAGAAAAGTAAAGTCGAGCACGGGACATTTCGAGCATGGATGTTGTGGAATGTAGAAGAAGAGCGTTGTATGTAGGGAATTGTAGCGAATTTAAGACGATGTTAGTAGATTTGGATAGGTTGGTAGGATTTGTGAGATGTCAGTTGTCGGAAGAGGAGTCGGCCGTTGACCGTCCTCGTGAAAGGTTGTTGCCTGTTGACCGTCCTAGTGTAAGGATGCGTGTAGTACTTGGGAAGAGAGGTTATGGTGAAGTGTGATAGATGTCTACAAGTGTTATCTGAATTTATAATGGCAATTTTGTGCCATCCATGTTTGGGATTTAGTTTGATACACTTTGTTCGTTGGTTCCGTTATTAGTTTTGTGATATTTTTGGATTTTAACGGAAACCATACTCGTGTGAGGATTTAAGACAAGTTCATCACTCACTCTCTCGTGGATCTGCAGTTTCAGCAACGTTTAATTGATGTTTCCATTGGCAGTTTTGTGATATTTATGGAAATTAGTGGAAACACGTTCTCGTTTGTGAGGATTTGATTGCTGAATATTTGCATGTACTCCCGTTGACCTTCCTGGACGACCAACTGATCAACCACCATCTGAACATCGTACGTACGAACTCTAGCCCATCCAAGACCTTGTTTTCTTCAGTGTATGGGGCTGGCTATCAACTTCACTTCGTTTGCCGAAGTTTTGGCAAGTTTTGTAATCGAACGAGTTCCATTTTGGTTTATTGGGAACCGGAATCGTTGGTTTCCGTATGGCAACGACGGCGTATGTTTGCTTTGATTCTACAGAGGACAGCTGAGTGTTGTGTCATCGCATTTGACAAGGTACCTTTGTAAATTGTTTCAGTGTATTGGTTTGCTCATAATTTACTTTTCACATTGAGAATTGTTTTATCTGAATAACATATTGAACTTATTGGATTTAATAAAGAACCTGATTATTTAGTCAAACTTTTGACTGTTAATTTGATCATATAAATTTGATTTTTATGCATTTCCTATAGTGTTAAATTTTGAATATCATTTCATGATTACTGTTTTATTGGATATTGATAATATTTGGTATTATGTGAAAGCGTCGTGAGAGCTCGAAACGCCGACTTGTTAATTGAATTATTTTGGTTGTTTTAAAGATAATATTTGTTTCTAGATTTATGAAATCATTATTGATTTTTCTTGAAGTTTAAATGTAATTAAACACTTTTGTCAGTAATTGAGTTTTTGGCTTCAGATTTCAGAATAACAGTACAGTTATTGAGTTTGATATCATTTTTGAATTATTTACAGTTTAGATGTCATGATTGACTGTGATATTATTTTGAATATTGTGCATTTAAGTAACTCATTTCTGATTTTAGATATATTGTGCATGTTTACGGATCACAACATCATTTGAGTATTTTGATTAATGCTTTTGATAACATCTATTTATTTTATCTAGGTTCACTTGATCATTAATTGATTATTACATTTGTTGATTTTGGTAATAATTTGGACTTAGTGTATCAGGTATGTAATGTTGATTCTTGGTTGAACTATAGATACGTGTAGGTACATGAAGTTGGCTACAGGTCGACTTGTGTTTGATGTTTTTGCAGGATTGTATTGAAATAATTTAAAAGTTCATTAAATTATTTACTGTTTTATCAAGAGTTTTATTGAAGTAGGTTTGTTGTGACGTAACTGACAATATACTGAGGTTTTATTAGCCATGGTGCCCTTATCTATAGATTTATTGTAGCCGCGGAGGATTGGTAGGTTATCTTAGGCGGTTACCTGGGGTAAAGAGGCAGAGAATCTACCTGGCGTCCAGAACATCTTTATATTGGAAAGCTAACTTACAGTTGGCTTGGCCCTTGTTTGTTAACCCACTCCCGTCTCCACTGAAGCTGCCGTGCACCCTGGTGTGTCAACGTTTACCACATGGGCCGTAATAAGGTGGTAGGTTAGCCATTACATCGAGGCATTAACAGACGTTTTTGACATTACAATTGATTTAAACACTTAAATGAGAAATAAGGCAAAATCTAAGCTGAAAAAAAACAGTTACAAATTATTCGTTGGCAAAATGTTGGGGAAAAAATCTGTGCAGAAGGGCTCATAGCAAAACCAAATTTAAAAGCAGTTCCATTTTCAAATTTTGCAGGAATTCAATTGGATAGATTATCTATATTTTATAATAAACCTGTATATTGGGTTTTCTGTGTTAGAGCTATCTAAGACTGTAATCTATGAATTTTATTATGAATTTATCAAAAAAGAATTCGGCAAAAAAGCTTTGTTACTGTACACAGATACAAATTCTCCGATCTTGTTTATTGAGACTGACAAATTCTATCAGGTTATTAAAAATAACATTTCAAAGTTTGACACTTCCAATTATGATGAAAATAACATACACGGAATTGCCATCAATGAATCAATAGTAGGAAGAATAAAAGATGAATATACAGGAAAACCCCTTTTTGAATTTTTGGGTACGAGAGCAAAGGCTTATTGTGTTGATGCAGGAAATAAAATTGATAAAAAGTCAAGGGTGTAAAAAAATATGTAATAAACGATTCTATAACTCAACAAGATTATAAAGATGTTGTTGAAGGTTCAGTTGTTGTTTTTAGAAAAATGAATGTATTTCGGTCTGTTTTACATGAGATATTTACTCAACTCAAAAACAAAGTTGCCCTCTCTCCTCAAGATGACAAAAGATTTGTTATACTGGGAACATACAGAACTTTGGCTTGGGGTCATAAATTCATACCCAAAACTCAATCCATGTTGAACACTGAAAATAATGCTGACGTTAATAAATTAATAAAACTTTTATGCAATGAAATGAAATTGCATAATATTTTCTGAGAGTTTGTTACAAACTTTTGTTTTAATTCTGTTTATATATCTGAAAAAAATCACAATTTATTTCAACACAAAGATGGGATTGTTAACTAAAAGTAAGAAAGGTGTTTATTTGTGTCTGCAAACACTATTTAATAATTAACTATACGAAAGATATTATTTTTTATAAAACATAAGTTCCACATTTCCTCAGGAATTGTATAAAATGTTATGTTATTCAGTGGTTTTGTAATAGTATTAGTAAATCTTGTAATATAAAAAAAATCCTGTAATAAATATTAATTGTAAAATGAAAACATGGAAAAGTAAGAAAGGTGTTTATATGTGTCTACAATAACTACTTAATAATTAACTATACGATTATTACGAAAGATATTATTTTTTATAAAATATAAGTTCCACATATATTGATTTGAGTAGTTCTAGGTACTGTTTACCTCAGCAATTGTATAAAATGTTATTTTATAATAGCATTAGTAAATCTTGTAAAATGAATATAAATAACAGAGATTATCTTTTAATTATTCACCAGTTTACTCCTAAATACTCGTTATAAATAGTGACCAATTTCGATAAGTGTGCAAATACCATAAATATAATTATATCAAATTAATCAGTATTTATTCCATCCCAAAATGCCAATATGAATCGAAATGTAAGATAAGTATCAATATAATGCATTAGTTATTATATAATGATCACACCATTCTAGCAAAAAACATTTATTCTGACAATTATGCCACGTTTAATTACATGTATTTAACAAATAATGTAAAGAATATCAAATACTACAAATCAAAGGTCTGCGGAGGTAAAATCTAGGATTCTTACTAGGGCATTATGTTTGTGTAAAAGAATATTTCCCAGTTGTGTGGTGAAGATGGATGGATTTAATTGGTAATAAATACTTTTGCAGATAATGATATATTTTGTTTTTTGGAAACCTAATGTTCATATTCGATTACAATTTAGCACATAAAAAATATAATTTGTTTCTCAGCAAGTTACTAACTTCTATGTACATGTCTCCCACCATTCTAATGTTTTCTCTTTATTATCTTTGATGTGAATCTCAAACACCTCTAAGTATTCCTATAACCTGCAGAAATAAAAGATTTTTCTCATTTTACATCTTGTACATTAATTAGGAGTAATAACATTAAATTTATATCAAGAAGAATGAGTAACGCGAGCATATGATGTAAATATTGTGTGGAATGTAAAAAAAATCACAAATATCCTTTATATGTTATTAACCAGTCATCCTCTAATAAATATGTATATTTCATGAACAAGAACACTTTTATTGATAATATATGTTTATATTGTCGAAGCTTGTACATTACATTCATTTGCAATATGCACAATTAATTAATTTGTATGCGTTAGTTGTTTCTCGAATTTATGAACCAGTTACCAGTTGTCAGATGCAACGAAGAGAATATTCACTTCTGTGATGCCAAGGTTTTACGCATATCCAGAGTTTATTCGCATTAGTAAGCGATCAAGGTTATCCACTAGAGGGTGGTAAATTTATGGAAGAATGATGCTTTAAATGATATACAAGAATTTTCAAGGATATGGTTGTATTCAAAGACACATTCGTTGCATTTGCAAGGTTAGCAACTTAAGATTGCTTGAGCAAATAAAATCCCTTTAACACTCATGATCTAACAAACTAAATGTCACTTGTAAGTTGTTTCTATATAGTCTTAAAACATGTCAATTTTAAGAAAAGCATTGGAAAATGAGAAAATTCATATAATACAAAATATAAGATTGGTGCCACCGTATAAATCAGAGGTATAGTTTTAACAATTTTATATTCATTGTTTTGATTGAAATGATTTTTTTGTGAATTTGCAGAACCGCTTTGATTCACCTGAGATGATGGATATAGACGAGATGGTAGCTTTGGTAAATTTATAATATGAAAGCAAATTTTTTTTTATATCTGATGTATTTTAGTTGGAAGATGAAAAAGATGAAGGGACCGAGATTCTGCAACCAATGTCACCGGTCGAGGCAGAACAGATATTAAATGAGGTAAAATTAGCGTTGAATTATTTTGAAATAATGTAATAGTTATTGTCATTTTGTAGTTAACGGTTCCGGAACAAAACAGTGAACAAAGCGAAAATCAATGTGAGGAGGAGGCGGAGGAGGAGGAGTCGGTAAGATTCACTTTTTGTAAACATTGTCATTGTGTTTCCGATTTATATTTTATAATAGGATGCTGAAATTCAAGAGGTTCTAGAGACGTGTCGAGACGAAGCAAATGAGTTGCGGCAAAAACTCCAGCAGGCCTCTAAAAAAGAGGAAGATTTACAAAATATTATAATCACAAGAAGAAGAGGGAAAGCCATGATTCAGAAGGCCTCTAAAAAAGAGGAAGATTTACAAAATATTATAATCACAAGAAGAAGAGGGAAAGCCATGATTCGACGAAGTATATGTCCGTTTCGTCGGCTCATGGCGACTAATGTTTAAGTTTACAGTAATTTGTATATAGTTATAATATAGTTTTAAAATTAGTTTAGTCACAGTAGTTAAATGTAGTTTAGTTAATAAACAATTTTGTTAAAATTTATTTCTTTTTTTTAACAATCGAGATGAATTTAAAATTAACTGGTTTTTGTTCCAAAGTTTTATGGAAACGTCAGACACCACAGAAAACATAAAATAAAAAGATTAAATAATATATTCTTACTATGAAATACAAAAAAAAGTTGAATTGAGAACTGTTTACGCTTTAATATGGTGTAATTATATGTGTTAAAGAGTGAATAATTAATAAAATGACATTATGTGTTAGTACTATTATAACAATTTTTGAAAGACATACAAAAGTTAATTAGGATGTTCCAGAGAAAAAAATATACATGTTTGTTCATCTAGTACAATTATTAATTTCTTGGTATACTATTTAAGGTAAACCGATTCTTCTCTCCTTTAATATATATACAATTTGTTTTGGATGTTATATGATTAATTATTTTGGCAAATTTGTGAAGAGTTGTGAAACCATCCGACCAAGTAATGTAATGATGATTCCTGGTAAGCCACTCGGCTTCTCTCTGAAATTGTGGTTGGAGCATTTCGAATGGAAAAGGTGGTTTAAACACGTAACGACAAATTCGTTTACGATCAGCCAATTCTTTAACTATGAATCTTCCTTTTTCAATTTTGAATCCTTGCATGTCAAGAACAAGATTCATATTTTTATTTTGTTGAGAATTTTTAAAATTTTTGAGTATTTTGAATATAGTTCTATATCTTTTAAAAGTTGTTGTAGTTTATTTATATGCTTTTCAAGAGCTGTTTCGTACTTTGATACGAGGTTCATACTGAATTCTTTGGATGGTAAATATCAACTAAATATCTATCTTTGTCTCACAATTTTTGTTAGAGGATTATAATAAAAAATTCGATCATGCAAAATGAGGCAGTATGGAAAAGTATTTTTTGGAACATTTTCGCTTGTCTCAAATTCAATTCGCATAACAACAGCGCTAGATTGTACGGTTTCTATTTGTCGGGAACAGTCAATATGTACAATTGATGCAATAGTTTTAAATTCTTTAGGGGAAAATATTGGTTCATTTTCTATTTTGTAATATAGTGTACGAAATTTGGAAAACATCTCATACAAAGAAGCAAACTTATTGTTTTTAAAATCCAAAAATAAGTCATTATATGGATATCGTTCAGAGTTTAAAAATACTCTTATATTAACAAGATTAAATTATCATTATATTATAATGATTAAATTTGGACATATTTATTTTTTTTATCAGTTTGCAAAGCAACGATTACATGATGCGGCGTTTCTAACTTTGTGCTCGTTTTTACTGGCCAGATGTGTCTTGTATTTTCAGGCCCTGTTGGATATTCAACAAGTTCCCAACTTCTGAAAAAAAGTGGAATATCAACATTCTTATTTATGATTTTTGTCAGAGCTAACTGTTGTGGAATATCAACGGAAACGTTTGGAACCCGCCAGTAATTTTTTTTATTGTAACTTTCGGTTTTTCTTCGCCATCAGATATAACAGAATCATTGTCGTTATTTCTTATTAACACTAACTCTTGTTTCATATTTAAAACAACTTTTTACAATCTTCAAAGAAACCCATTACCATACCAAGTGGTACGCACACGTTAAACTTTCCTGACCCAGCTATAATTGATTCTTTAAGAAACCAACCGGCATTTTGCAATTTCCGACTTTCGCTTTCATTATAGGATAAGTAACCTTTAAAGGTTGTGGTGAGACCAATATTTCTCACTGAATCAATCACTACACCATTCATCTCATAATGAAGCTCTCGAAATAAAAAATTTATTCCATTATTTATAAATTTTAAGCTTTCAATTGGTTTACCATCTTCTTTTGTCAAATTCCCTTCTATACATAGGAAACTTTGAGATGGAAGTGTTATTGCATCTAATTCTTGAATAGCTATTCGAATTTCATCATTATAATCAAATTTTGAGTTCACAAATGGTTGATATGTGTGGTATTCAAATTCAGTAATCGAATTGTCTACCAATGGTTGTTCGGTCACATTTAAAATATTCAGTTTATAACAGTTGGAAACCTAAAGATATCAGAATTTTTTGGTTTTCTCTTGTCAGCTTAGTGTTACTTCTGAATGACGGTTTAATACTGTTATATACTCCGTGGGTTCAATTAAACTTAAAAAAAACTACTAATATTCATTACCACCGGATCCGGTAGACGACGTCATTAAGCCTCTTGACCACCTCGTATGGACCATCCCAGGCGGGTGTAAGCTTTGGGGATTTACCCTTGCTCCATTGGGGGTTGTACAGCCAGACTTTGTTCCTCTCTTGGAACCCGACTGAATTGACCTTGAGGGCGTATCGCGTCTTCATCGGGTCACTGGTGGCCAACATCTGCGTTCGGGCTAATTTGTGTATTGCCAGCATGTTATGTCGGAGCTGGTCGGCATAATCGTTGATGTCTTGGGAAGGTTCTTCGGGGGAGCCAAATCGCAGGGTAAACGCAGCTCTTTTTCGAATAGGACCCTGGCTGGAGTCAGGCCTGTACTATTATGTACGGCTGAGCGATATGCCAACAGAAATAGGGCAATATGCTCATCCCAATCACGCTGGTTATTGCTAACGATCTTGGATAGGTGTTGTTCCAAGGTTCTGTCGAATCTTTCCACCATTCCGTCTGACTGTGGGTGCAATGGTGTTGTTCTCGTTTTCCTGATCCCAAACATCGTGCAGACCTTCTGGAATACATTCGATTCGAAGTTACTCCCCTGGTCTGAATGTAGTTCCATCGGGACGCCCAACCTGCTGAATAGCTGTTCTACTAGCACCGTCGCTACCGTGGCTGCCTCTTGGTTGGGAATCGCATATGCCTCAGGCTATTTACTGAAGTAATCCATTGCGACCAAAATGTACTTGTTCCCCCTCTCAGACTCGGGAAACGGACCGGCGACATCGATGGCAATTCTCTCGAATGGGACGCCCACATTATACTGCTGCATTCTGCCCTTGGTCCGGGTCTTCGGGCCATTACTGGCTACACAGGTGGCATATTTGCGGCACCAAGTTCTGACGTTTTCGAAATAATTCACCCAGTAGTGCCATTGGCGAACTTTGTCTTGGGTTTTATTCATGCCCAGATGGCCTCCGGTATGGCCTCCGGTAATCCCATCATGTACTTCTGTCAGGATGGCTGGTACCTTTTTCTTCGGAACTACCAGTTGGGACTTGGTTTCTCGTCCATCAGCTGTTTCCCAAACTCGCTTGAGCATTCCATTGTCTACTCTTAGAGAGTCCCATTGAGCCCATAACGATTTCAGCACGCCTGAGTATCTAGCTACCTCATCCCATCGTGGCCTGGGTGCCCCTCTCGTTTTGAGTGACAAGATTGGTTCGATGTCTGGATCAGCCATTTGGTCCTGGATGCACTGTTCCGTTATTCAGTGTTCATTGGCCTGCACTCGGATCTGTCTGATGGAGATACCCTCTTGCTGTTCCATCTTTAGACAATGTCCGCATTCTGCTCTACAGGACATGACTGTGAACTGAAACAGCCCTTAACTGGTGGAGAACGCTGTCTTCTCTCTGTCGTTTTCGAGGAGACCAACCTGCCAATATCCACAATAGGTCTAGTGTGGAGAACCAACGAGAGCCTGCTAGTGTGGTCAGAGTGTCATCAATTCGGGGTAATGGATAGCTGTCTTTCTTGGTGACGTCATTCAGCTTTCTGTAATCCACGCAAAATCGGGTGGTTCCATACCTATTTTTAACTAGCACGACGGAAGCGGACCATGGGCTGATGGATGGCTCATTAACTCCATTTTGTAACATGGACTCGATGTTTTCCTCTACTGCCTGTTGTTGCGTCAATGGTAGTCGTCTAGGCGGTATTCTGATGGTTTGAGTCTTTCCGGTATCTATTCGGTGCTGAATGATGTTAGTGCGACCGGTGGACCCATCTTGACTGTTGAAAATTTGCCAGTGTTTTGTGATAAATTGCTTGGCTTTCTTTTGTTCCCCTGGTGTAAGGTGTGTCAAATGGTCAGCAAACTGTTGTAGGAACTCTTTACTGGGCCCTGTTTCCTTCACCGATGACTGGTACTCTTCTTCGCAATTGATAATGGTCTCCACTGGCTCGAAACAAGCTATTTCTTGGCAATTCTGATGTTGTTGTTGGACAAATTAAGGACTCTAATTGGTATTTCTCGTCCGGTTTTAACTATAACCCGTCCAACTAAGTAGTCATGACCTGAGTGTACGGGCTCCACCATTCCAACGCTGCTCCTAGGATTGCTTGCTAGCTGCCCGTGAATTCTGGCTGAGGATTTTGCTACAATTTTTATGGAGGTCGCTGAGCTGTTGACGGGCCGTGTCAATACAAATTCTTCATTTAGGAACCAAAGAACATCATATCTTGGGTCGAACATAAATCCATGCTGGCTGATTAGGTCCATACCCAATATGAAATCGTCCTCAATATTCGCTACCAGGACCCTATGCCGGATCATATTGTCCCCTATCTGTAGCCCGACATCTGCCTCACCCTGTATTGACATGGACTCGCCGGTGACTGTTCTGAGCTAGATGTTGTTGTTAGCTGGCCGGATTTCCGATGCCCTCAAGACCCTGGACTTGGCGATGGTAATTGCTCGGGCATTGATGGTGCCCCTGATGACTAGGCTGCTGCTATCTCGGCAAAATCCCCGGATGGATAGTGTTTTGGGGGCAGGTGGAGGGTCAGTCAGCATTAGCCCCCTTATGCTGACTGGCTGACGGTCCCTGGACTGGTGGCTGTTCTGTTGGTTACCCATGGTCGGAGATCGTTCAGGTCGCCTGACTCTGCAGTCGCGTTGGAAGTGTCCTGTTCGTCCACAACAGTAACACGCTTTTCTGGTGTCAGTTCTCTGTCACTATTCTAATAGTTTGTTCATACCAGCCAACAGTGCTTGAAATGGTGACTCTGGCTCTGCCTGATTGAAGGACCCTCGGCTTGGACATGTTAATGACGGCCTCTACTTTCAAAGCCTGAAGTAGAGCTTCATTACTCTTCTTGACGCCACTCAGTCTTAAATTTCTTTGTACTTCCACATCTCTGCTGCCGTTTATGAAACTCTGTGTGGCCAACTGGTCTTTCGTTTCCTCTGGCAGGTAGTAGGACAAGTTTACTAACCGTCTAATCTCTGCTTCGAATTCTTGGAGGCTTTCACCGGATTTTTGCGTTTTTCCACTGAGTTGGACTTGGTATACCTGGCTCAAGGATTGATTGTCGTATCTTTTGTTCAGAATGGCGATGATCTTATCAAAATTGCCTTGTTCATCGACTGGAATGCTTTGGAAGAGTTCTAGGGCCGGACCTCTTAACGAAATTACCAGCGAAGTAGATTTTTCATGATTATCCCATCCATTAGCTGTAGCCACGGCCTCAAATTGCAGTTTATACATGGGCCAAGATGAACTGCCATCAAATGTGGGTGGTTTGCTAACGGAACCTTTGGTACTGACGGTGTTCTGGTATTTTCCTGCTGCATTTTTTTAATTTCTGATTCTACTTTATTTTGGATGCCACTGATTTTATCTTGTACTTCACTTTGTACTGTTTGTTTAATGGAACTGATTTGGTCTTGAATTGAACTGATTTCAAATTTTACCTGGCTTTGGATGGAATCGAGGTCATCTACTTTTGTTTCAAGAGTATCCACGGTATTTTTTATGGTCTAATGTCATCATTTAGCTCTTTTATGTCTGGCTCAACTATTTGCATTCTTTCATTAACTGTTTCATTAACTTGCGCTACTATTTGCATTAATTGTTCAAATAGCAGTTGTCTTTTTTCTTCTAATATTTTAAATTCATTTTGTCTCGTCAATTCAGTTTGATCTTGTTTTTCTACAAATTTCGAGAACAATCCTTCAATTAAATTCTGATGTTCACTTTTCATCGTGGAAACTAGATTTTCTAATTCTATTTTACGTTTTTCATCAAAAGATTTTACTAACCTTGTTGAATTTCTTCCTGATGTTGTTTCTCTTTTTTGAGAATCTGGGCTATTTTTTCGTCCAGTCCCTCCGTAACCTGCTTGACTATTTTTTTTGTAGTTTCGTCAATTTTTTCCATGCTACGGGTTTCCATAAATCAAATTACGATTTTAACTGCACTTAATCCTGCACTTCTGATCGCCAAATTTGTTATGTACTTCGTGGGTTCAATTAAACTTTAAAAAAGTACTAATTTTCACTACCACTTTCTAGAACTTTTATTTACATTAAATATACACACAGCTGATTCGAATATCACAATAACAATTCAGCATAAACACTTCGCTGCAATAACTAACTGCCGCGATTATGGGTCGCTCCTTTCAAAACCAGCATCGAAAACTCTCGTACAATTCATTATCAATTCTACAGCTGCCGAGCCATTTCGAAATCTCTTTTTTTGCCCTAAAAGCGATCCATGTCGTACTGGAATGAAACAGGGGCGGCTTAGGTAAATTTCGTAACAATACTGTTTTTGGAACGTAGGTTTTTTCTATTTATATATGCAAATTTTTTTCTCGATTATACCTAATAACCATTTTTAACTTTTCCTAAGTGTAATCAAAGAGTTATTGTTTCGTTTCTAGAGTTAACAATGTCACCGTTTTGATCAACGATTTTAACTATTAGAGAACTTATTGTTTTAACGCTTATAGGGAAATAAAGAATGCAAGTTGCAATACTACAATCGACACACAAAGCGTTTTAATAATTTGTACTGCAAAATCAGAAGTATGCATTATGTTTGCTTCCAATATTCGTCCAATTACTTACTTACTGAAGCCAATTTGCTCTGAACATTCTATGGAAACGGTTGATGTATTTTTATTCGCAACAATGGAAACAGTTATGTAAGACGGTAAATTATTCTGTAAGAAACCATTTAAATCATTTATTTCATAGGCTCCCGTTGGTATTGTTAATGAACTGTTGCTATTGCATTCCCAGTTTTCTTTGAGCTTTCATAACTGATGCAACAATTGCTGCTGACACTTTTTCACCAAGTGATGGTCAGATGCCTTAAAACGTTCTAAAGCTTGTCTTTCTAATGATTCATCTGCCTCAGTTCGAGTTTCAGTATCTTTATACTGTTAGTATTTAATGTCGTGATCCCGACAAAAACTGTCAAGTTTGTTTTTGGGTATATCTCCTCTAATAACCTCTTATTCAACTTTGTACCGGGCCCACAAAACCTATATCCTCCAGGAATATGTAGCTCTATAGGAAGATTATCTATTAGTTTATTAACGAATTCGGAACCTTTCACTTTAAGAGTGGGTTGATAACTATTCTTCTTATAATTGTTTGTTGTCATTTATATATCATTTAGTTCAGTTCTTAGAATGGTCTCATTTTTTTGAGCGAATATTTGCATATATATATATATATATATATATATATATATATATATAAAAACTGAAAACGAAATCAAATTCATTTCCTGAACTGAAATGAAGATTCAACAATCAAGAACTGTGTTACCCATAATCAATTATGATAAACTTTGTCAGGAAAATGTTTTTAAAAAACATGGATTACTGTTTGGTGGAATATGTAAAAGAGCGTTGGTAATTGAATTGGTCCAAGTGCTAGCGGTAAAACCAATGCTATGATTAACTTAATATTACAACCCAATGGTTTGCGTTTTGAAAACGTTTTTATTTACTGTAAATCACTTTATCAACCGAAATATGATTATTTACGAAATGTGCTTGAACCAATGAATGAAATCGGTTACTATGAATATTCTTATGACAAAGACATCATACCACCTCAAGAAGTGAAACCAAATTCTGTAATTTTATTTGATGATGTGAGTTCACGTAATCAAGATATTATAAGAGCGTACTTCAGTTTTGGAAGTTTCTCAAACATAATCGTCAATTCCTAAGCAATTAATACGAGATAATGCGAATTTATTAATAATATTTCCACAAGAAAAGATTAATTTAAAGCATATCTTTGATGATCATATTAATTTTGGATATGATATTCCAGCAGTTCAGAGAACTTTGTTCTACTTGTTGGGAAAATCAATATGGATTTGTTGTAATTGACAAAGATTGTGCTAAACATAGCGACAGGTATCGAAAGGGATTTGATAAATATATTCATCCTTAAATATATACATATATCATCATATGCAGCTAATTTCGACCATTATTTTATGGTGTAGCCTCTCTTACATATTCGTTTCGCAAATCTCTCCATGTTGTTCTGTTGTACGCTTTTTGGGACCAGGTTATGCCTGCTATTTTCTTGATGTCATAGTCCCATCTTACATTTCCTTGGTCTTTTAACACCCCTAGGATACCATTGTGTGATTTTTGTTGACCACCTATTATCTTGTCTTCTTGCCAAATGCCCTGCCCATTGCCACTTCAGAGATTTCACTCTGTGGATAACATCTAATACCTGGGTTTTGTTCCTTATCCACTCTATTCTCTTCCGATCTCTTCTCGTTATTCCGATCATGCATCTTTCCATAGACCTTTGTGCTACTTGTAGTTTTCCTGTAAGTTCGGTTTTCAGAATCCAGGTTTCACAACCGTATGTCAGTACTGGTAGAACACACTGATCAAATACTTTCTTCTTAAGGCGGAATGCCATTCGTGACTTGAAGATTATGGAGTTTCTTCCAAACGTCATCCATGCAAGTTTGATCCTTCTGTTTATTTCTGGTAGTAGCGAACCTGATATGTGTATTAATTGACCTAGGTATATATATTGTTCTACTATTTCCAGAACTGTGTTATCTATTGTGATGTCTTGTGTGTCTATTAGTTCGTTGTACATTATCTTTGTTTTTCCGATATTTATTTTTAGGCCTATTTCCTTGCTTACTCTGCTAAGTTCATTGATTTGATTTTGTAGTTCTCCTGCGTTATTGGCAATTAGGACAATGTCATCGGCGAATCTCAGATGGTTTAGATATTCTCCATCTAGGTTCAGTCCTTTGTGGTCCCAGTCTAATCGTCGAAAGATACTTTCTAATTCCGCTGTGAATAGCTTCGGTGATATTGAGTCACCTTGTCTGACTCCTCTATTAGTAGGAAATTCAGGGCTGCCTTCGTATATTCTGATTTTGGCTTTGGCTTCCTTGTATATATTAGCCAACGTTTCTATGTATGGCTTATCTACAGCTTGTTCACTCAGGGCGTTGATTACCGCCTTCGGATATATAGTGTCGAACGCTTTTTCGAAGTCAATGAAGGCCAAGGCAAGTGGTATTTGATATTCTCTACTTCGATTGATAACTTCCCTTATAGTGTGTATGTGATCGATTGTACTGAAGCCACTACGAAATCCGGCTTGTTCTCGGGGTTGAGCGGAATCTAGTATACTCTGTATTCTGTTTTATATGATTTTAGTGAATATTTTGTACACTACCGGCAGGAGACTTATCGGTCTGTAGTTCCGAATATCTTCTTTATTGCCTTTCTTATGGATTAATACTATGAGGGCGCTATTCCATTTTTCTGGGATGTGTCTGGTTCTTAGGCATGTCGTATATATTTTGGCTAGGCGTTTCCATGCTTCTCTACCAGCGTATTTTAGTAGTTCAGCCGTTACTGCGTCGTTACCTGCTGTCTTGCCATTTTTCATTTTGTTGACCGCTGATTCCACTTCCTCCACAAGTATTTCAGGTATTTCTTCTTTCGTCAGCTGTATTTGCAGAGATTCGGGGGCTTTCTTAGCGTTTTTATAACTTTTCCGATTTTCAATTGCAGTTTCTACCAATTTTTCGTTGTATTTTTTGATGTCCTCTGCAATTTTCTTTCTTATTGTCTTGCATAGTTCACTGTATTCTATGCGTTGGATGTCTGTTGTCCTTTTCAGTTCTCTTCTTTTCTGAAGCAACGCCTTTGTTTCCGAACTAAGCTTCTTGTGTTCGTTTCGTTGTTGGCTTCCGCCTATTTCTTTAGCACAGGTCAGTATTGTATTCATTAGTTGTGTGTTGTCTTGTTGTTCCCGGAGCTTCTCTTCTATCAGCGTCTGATATTTTTCAGAATTTTGTTTCAGGTTGTTAATGTCTATGCTAGTAGCGGGCGTCTTCCTAGTAAGTTTAAATCTCTCCAGTTTCGTATTAAGGACAATCCTTGCTCTGACAAGTCTGTGATCGCTTCCTGTCCTGAATTTATTTAGCGTGCTTACATCTTTGATGGTATTAATCTTGTTTGTCAGGACAAAGTCAATTTCATTTTTGCCTGACGCATTTGGAGCTTCCCAAGTCCATTTCCTATTAGAATTTTTCTTGAAGAAGGAGTTTGATATGTACATGTTCTGATAGTGTGCGAACTGTACTAATCTCTCACCTCTTTCGTTTCGTTCACCGAACCCGAAGTTCCCCACTGATCCTTCTCGGTCTTGTTTTTTCCCTATTTTCGCGTTGAAGTCGCCGATAATGTATTTCAAATGGCTGTTGTTGGTATCTAAGGCCTCTTTGATTTCGCTGTATAGTTGTTCAATTTCTTCGTCAGAACTGGTTTCCCGGTGTGGGATTGCTTACCCACCTGGAGTACAATTCCGTGAGTTTTGTAATTCGACATGTTTGAGGTTCTGAGGCATACCTTACCACGCTGCCTCAATACGGGTTGGTATATATATATATATATATATATATATATATATATATATATATATATATATATTTTTTTATATCTTGTAAATCACTTTTGAGTTTTTAAAAAAAATTATTTATTGAAATATAAAAATTAAAACTTTGAATAAAACATTAAATTGAAAATTAAAATTAACTAACTAAATGGTACAAGTATACTAACGATAAATGACGACCGTGGGACCGCGTCGCTCTGATTTATAACATTAAGAAAGCTGACTAATCAAAAGAACGGTCAAGTCGATGCGTTCCCACGTTTACATTATGAAGCAGGAAACTGGTCAGCGAAATATGATACTTCGTATCATACACGTGCATGATATTTACGCCTAACAGCTCCCCTTTACCAAGAAAAGTTGATGCTGTAACATCAACTTTTGGAATTTACTGGATGCTAGCTAAATAAGCAAAAACAATACAAATATGGAAATGAAATAAAGTTAAAGTGAACATAATGATTAAGTTTAAATAGGTTACATAAAATATGAGAAATATACAAAACATAAAAGTCAAATAAGAATGGAAATGTATCAAAAAGGTTCTCAATTCTATAAGTCTGGATGTTCAGGTTCCTCTTCGATTTGGGGCCTCAGTTTTGGTATCAGCCTGGAGAACGGTTTTGTCAGGGTACTCAGACTCTCTGGATTGGAGCTGTCGTTTTTCGGGGGTCTCTTAACGTGCCTTATGATTTTCAATGAGCTGTATACAACAACAATTGTTACAATGATAATTATTGTAGCATACGTGAACCAGGAAATGTTTTTATTAACAAAGGGTTGGTTGATGAGATCGTCGAGATCCCTTGAATACTGGTCCAGCTTGTGGTTGGCTATGGACAGTTCTTCCATGTTTAAGTCGTCCAGCTTCAGGGGCTTAAGGTCCGGAATTGCAAGTTTCTCAGGATGAGAATTGCAGCAATTGAATGGAATTAAAACTGGATGAGAATTGTCCGAAATGTTCATGAATTTTTGTGGTTCGGCCTGGATTTTCGTAATACCAACAAAAGCACTACATTCCGTTTGTAACCGAATGATAGAATTGTTCGTTAGCACTAAAGTTTTAGCGTCAATTCCTGGACAATTAATGGTCACATGTATGGGTTCCGATATGATTACAATCCACGCATTTGTTTCAAGTTTTTGAACATTGTACCCTTCACTGAAAACGATGGCACTTTTACAAGTTTCGGGGACACTACGAATGTTTTTCAGGAGCTGCGCCTCACAGGGTGCATTTGAGTCTATGGGATACGCGTATAAATCGGAGCACAGTTTTCGGAGTGGAGTCAGCTGTTTGCACGCACTCAAGTCCTTGATTGGTATGTACATAAGAGAATCATCATTTCGCGCTACATATTTTTGAGTAAAAGAAAGGATGTGATGAAAACCAGTTCTATCATCTAAAATCGGAATAGGGTATAAATGGTAAGCTGTATAAAGCTGTTGCTCTACTAGAGGGATTTTTAAGATGAATACTAGATCTGAGTGAGTTTGAAAAGCTTGTAGTTCAATTACTTCTAAATACTGTGCAACACTTGAAAATCTGACTGGTAACGGTAAATTATTTTTAACAAGGTTTTGAGAAATCTCCTGTAATGCGGCAATCAAATGATCCGGTGTAATAATAGATGAGTGAATAATTTTCAAACGTGCAAAAGTTATTGAATTTAAAATATCGTTAAGGTTATCTTCAAGAAACAAATAACTAGCCATTAGTTTTTCACAAATTTCAAGAAATGATTGTTTGGCTTGAATAGTGGCTATCCGGTCATTTAGTTCATGTATCGTGAGGTTGATTTCGTTAATGTCTTCGTTAAAGATTTTCTCGTCTATTTGAAATTTCTGAATAGTTTCATTAAAGTTTTTAATAATAGTGGTTGTAACGCTCATTTAATTCTTTAAAAGATTTTCGACTTGTAGTTGTCCTTGGTTAAGTCTGTTTATGCTGCTAGTATAAAATTCGCCATCGGATGCGTCTAGGTTACCGGTTATCGCTTTACAGATGGTTCCAGCACCGTCTATTAATCCGCGTTTTGGTCTTTTAGTGATTAGAAATACTTCTGAAAATTTTGTTTTGATGGAGTCGGAGATTTGTGTTAAAAGGCTAATGTGTGTTTGGACGTCCACACGAAAGGCACCTGTACCGTGAAATTTGAAGCCAGGTATAGGATCGACGGTTCGTTCTAAAGTATTGAGGATTCTGTTATTATTTTCAAATAGTTGATTAAGGGTTGTCAAGTTCCGGTGAACTAATAGAGTCCATTTATAGTTTGATACAATTATTCGACTTTCGTCATGGTAGTAGATACCGAGAGTGTTGTTAATCGGTTTGACGTCGTACTGTGAAACTGCTGATCCGAGCAGCAGAAGAAACCTGAAAAGAAAGTTAGTTTTCTGAATATGGTTTCATTCTGTCAAAGTTCACTTTCGTTCGTTGGTTAGTTCTTAGGTTTAGAAGTGTAGCAGAGTTATTGTGAATCTCAATAATTTGGAATGGGCCATTAAATTTGTTCTGGAGTTTGTCTTTTATTTGTGACTCTTTTACGTATACCTTGTCACCGATTTTGTAATCAGGTGGGTTTTTCGAAACGTGTTGGTCAAATCTTTCTTTCGCTTTTTGTTTCTGTAAGTTAGGCTTTTCACGTGCAATTTTGTAATAGTAAGAAATTCGGTTATTTAGGTCTCGTACATATTTGCTAATTAGTTCTTTTTGATTATAAAGATTCTCTGGGGGTCTGCTGGAGGTATGTCCGAAAACGAGTTCGAACGGGGTGAAGCCATGGGTCTTATTGGTTGAATTGTTATAGGCAATAATAGCATACGGAAGTACGTTTAAGGGGTGTTCGTCGGGATTTTCAGCTTTGTGAATGCGAATCATTTCTAGTAGAGTAGAATGAAATCGTTCCACGGAGCCGTTTGTTTGCGGGTGTCCCACGCTAGAGTAGGTAAGTTTGATGTCATAAAGTTTGCATAGATCTTTTAGTATGGCATTGTCAAATTCTCTGCCATAGTCGCAGTGGATACGTAATGGTGTACCGAAATGTTGAAAGTACAACATAATAGTACTAACGACAGATTTGGCGGATTTATCTGCCAAAGCATAGGCTTGTGAGAATTTAGTCAGTTCGTCTCTTATCGTCAAAATGTGATTTCTATTAGGAATTTCTAAGATGTCGATGTTAATTCTTTCAAAGGGTGTTTTAGGTGTCTCAGTTATGACGAGGGGATTATCTAAGTTTTTTCGACAAGCTTTGGTTTGTTGACAGATTACGCAGTTCTTTATGAAGTTCTCAATGTCTTTAGTAAATCCCGGCCAGTTGAACCTCTCTTTGACACGGCGTATGGTTTCGTTGATGCCACGATGCAAGTTGTTTTTTCCGTTATGATATTGCTCGAGTATTAGTGGAATTTCGTCTTTGTTAGGAGTTTTTGTGATGTTTTGGCAAATCTTCCACTTAATGTCTTTTTCAGAGAAAATAAAGGATAGCATTTCCAGAATTGGAAGATCAAGGTTGTTTTCTACACAATATGTTTTCGATGGGGAGAGAACGTCTTGATTTTTGAAAATAGATGCGAAAACGACTTCGATTTCGGGATCGTTTGGAAGCGGGACTATGAAGTATTGTCTCCTGCTAACAGTTTTGCTAGCGAATACGTTGATTTTAAATGTTTCAAAATCAGCGACTTCTTCGAAAATATCTTCGAATATGTCGTGATGGAATTCCTGAAGGTTGGATGATTGGGGAAAGATTAGGATATTTTTATTTGCCTTGTCTAGGAGTTGGCAATTAGAAAATTCGATCTTACTATAGTCAATTAAGGAAACAGTTTTGTAACGTTCAACAAAAGTTTTGAATTCTTGGGATATCGTTTCGGTAGTTATTTCGTTTTGTTCAGGTTCGGAGGTATTGTCATCGTCTTCGTCATTTAGGGGTAAGATTTTGTGGGGTGTTAGATTAGTTTTAGCCTGGAATAGTACGCACTCATCAAGGTGGTTGATTTTAATGCGTGATAAGGCGTCGGCGTTTTTGTTAATTTTACCCGGTTTGTAAATGATCTCGTAGTCATATTCTTCGAGTTTAAGTCTCCATCGGGCTAATCGACTTCCGGGGTCTTTTATCGAGAACAGCCACGTCAACGGGCGGTGATCGGTACAAAGTTGGAACTTTCGGCCATAGATTATCGGTCTCCAGTGCTTCACTGCCCAAACAATAGCCAACAGTTCTCTCTCAATAGTCGAATACCTTGTCTCGGCTTGACAAAGTGTCCTGGAAGCATATCCAATGGGTAAATCTTTACCTATTGGCCCTTGGGATAGTACAGCGCCGATTGCAAAAGCACTGGCGTCAGTGGTTAGTATGAATGGTTCCTCGAAGTTCGGATAGATCAGTATTGGTGTCGAAGTTAAAGCACGTTTGAGTTCGTTAAAGGACGTGACGCATTCAGCGTTGAAATTAAACGGTTCATCCTTTTGTAAAAGTTTAGTTAGGGGTTTCGATATTCTCGCGAAGTTTGGAATAAACCTCCGATAATAACCAGCAAGTCCCAAAAATGACTTAATATCTTTGGGGTTCTGCGGTTGAGGAAAGTTTAAGATACAGTCGACTTTCGACGGGTTGGGTTTTACACCGTCTTTAGTTATTAAGTGTCCCAAATAAGCGACCTCCTTGCGGAGAAACTCGCATTTGTCAGGCTGTATTTTGAGGTTTGCCTTCCTAAGTCTTTTAAAAACGTCAGTTAGTCTTGCTAGGTGTTCGTGAATGGTGGGCGAATAAACGATTATATCGTCCATGTACACCAAACATCTTTCGTTCTGGATTCCTATCAGAATATTGTCCATCACCCTTTGGAATGTTGAAGGGGCATTTTTCAACCCGAAAGGCATGCGAACAAATTCAAAATGACCGTTCTCTACAGTGAAAGCGGTTTTTTGAATGTCCTTGGACTCAATTTCAATCTGGTGGAAACCA
This sequence comes from Octodonta nipae, assembly GCA_034190945.1. Taxonomy (NCBI): domain Eukaryota; kingdom Metazoa; phylum Arthropoda; class Insecta; order Coleoptera; family Chrysomelidae; genus Octodonta; species Octodonta nipae. The sequence goes on from CM067220.1 coordinate 70,115,418, forward strand.
GAAGCTAGATCTAGGGTGGTAAAATACTGGCACTTGCCAAGTTGGTCTAACAGATCGGATATGTTGGGTAACGGATATTTGTCATTTATTGTCAGTTCGTTTAGTTTTCTATAGTCCACGACTACGCGCCATTTCTGTTTCCCGGAGGCGTCGAGTTTTTTCGGGAGAACCCATACAGGGGAAGACCAGGGAGAATTTGAGGGACGAATGATGCCCTGTTCTAACATTTTCGAAACTTGGTTACGGACTTCCTCTTTGTGAATTTGGGGATAGCGGTACGATTTAGTGTATATGGGTTTGGCGCTGTTTGTGTCGATGGAATGTTTAATTTCATTCGTGAAACTAAGATGGTCACCTTCTAAGTAGAAAATGTCGGAAAAGTCAAGACAAAGTTGTTGTATTAGTTCGGCCTCTTCCTCGTTAAGGTGTTCGAGTCGGAGTTGATTGTTAATCTCCGTTTGTCTGTCGAAGTTAAACGAAATTTCTTTACAGAGATTTACAGAGTAATTTTGAATGGGTTCTAATTTGATAGTGTCGAAATTTACAGTTTTTGGGCAGGCGTTAGCGTTTAAGATGGATGTCAAAAATTCGCCTTTGTCGTTAACTTGGACTAAAGCATTCGGAAGTCTCACATTTTCTAGGACGGTAGTGGAGTATAGCTTCTGTGTTACGTAAGTCACATTTGAGTTTGCAAATCCTTTCTGTTCGCGGCTCAATAGTAATCGTGTTTGAAATTGTTGGGTTAATTGTTGGAGATTGCCTGTTTGAAGATATTGTTTCGTCTGTTACTTTCATAAGCGGAATAGTTTTGAAGTTGGTTATAAAAAGTTTTTTGTTAAAGTCAATCACACAATTATAATGTTCTAAAAAGTCAGAACCTAGTAGACCATCGAATTCGATGTCTAAGTTACAGATGTAAACTTTGTGTGGATCGTTAAGATTAAATGGGACTAAGGTCGATTCGTTAATCAGGATTTTTTTATTAGTGATACCTTGTATCACAACGTTTTCTGGGTATCGGTGTCGAAATTGTTTACAAGTGTTTGGTTTAAAAATTGATAAACTGGCACCTGTGTCTATTAACAGTTTATATGTATTAGTGGCGTCGTTGATGTAGAAAAGGTTCTTAGAATTTACCGAAAGTGAGGGGCTTATAGGAAAGCTTGTTCCGGAAAATTCAGGTTGGGGTTGAAGTCGTCGAGTAAACTCATTGTTTCGAACTGGGTTTGAAGATTGCAGATCTGTGTATCGGGTGGTTTGTCCACTGTAAGTACCTCTTGAAAATTTTGTCGTCGGTCTTCGGGTATTTCAGAAGGGAATTCTGGGTAATTGCTTTCAAAAGTTTCAGTATAGTCATTTTGAGAGTATTCGAAATCTGTATTTTGGGGGTCTGAATAAGAACAATCGTCTTGGTAGTATGAATTTGTATAAGGGTCATTGTTTGTTAAATTGTTTAAAGGGTTGTAGAACTCATCTTGGTTGAAGTGGTGGGTTCTTTGTTGTTGGTTTCTGTAAAAATTGGGATTTGGTCGAGATTGATTAGGACTTTGATATTGTCCACTGGCAGAAGGTCGGTTTTGTTGTGCGGGATACCTATTGGGATCAGTATTGGGCCTAGTTTGATTAGCCGATTGATAAGGAGGATTCGGTCTAAATTGTTGCGGGTTGTTATTGTTGAAGTTTTGGTGTGGTTGTTGGTTTTGTTGTTGTTGTCGTTGTCGTGTTAGACATTCGTTATACAAATGCCCGGTGCGTTTGCAAAACGAACACTGTTTTACAAAAGTTTGAGGAGGTGGTCGTCTTTGTGGTTGATGTTGTTGAGGGTTCCGTACATTTGAGAATTTTTGATTTTCCAAGTGACAAAGTTGGAGTTCTCTTTTTATTCGGGAAACCGCGGTAATTATATCGGGAGGGTTACTAGCGCGAATAATTTGGCCTATTTTTGGTTCAAGTCCGGTCAAAAGACTATTTAGAGCCATGGAATCTATAAGACAAATTTGCGCGTCTTTTTCTTTGGTTGTTAGATTCTGTTTGTTAACAGCCGCGTGCATTTTTGCCTCGTGGCTTTGTAGTCTCGCTGAGAAAGTTAGTGGGGATTCAGTTGGTAGTTGTCGCATTCTTTGTAAATCCTGAATTAAAGCGGACAAGTCGCGTGAGTCACCGAAATGGTTTTCTAACAGTGTTTTTATTTCATCCCAAGTCGACGCATTTCTTGAATTAACAAGCTCGGCTGCACGGCCTCTTAGCTTGTTTTTAATGTGCAAAACTAAAAGAGTTATTTGATTTGCGACAGCCATATTTTGTGCTGTCGAACAGGAGCTGATGAAAGTATTTAAGAAAATTGGATTGCCGTCGTATTCAGGGATGATAGCGAAAATTTCCGCAAGTTTGTAAGGTTCAACCGTACCTTGGCGTGTTTCAACCATATTTAGAAATATTATGAAATAGTTTATAAAAACAAATATATCAAATTAAATATTAAAAGGAAAAAATCAATGTAGGGGTATTTTTGTAGGTAAATTTGTTACAGCAATTAATAAACAGGTCAATATAAATGTAAAAACATGAAGGTAAAGGTAAATGCAATAAAGTAAATAATTGCAGTATTAGAAACAATTAAAATAATATCGAACACAAAAGCACAGAAGGCCTCTATGTGTTTAAGTATATGTTTCAAGAATTGTTTTTAAAATAATAGAGATGAATGTAGGTGAATATTAAATGATAGAACTGTATGTTCAAGATACATAAAACTCGTATCAATAAAATAATAAAATCAATAACGTGATGATTGTAATAGTACATACGTTAATACTCCTGGCATGAGACTGTTCTGGAGAAGCTGAGGACTGGTTAGCTGTAAGGTTGCGTGTTCCGGGTTCTCGCTGCTACAGTTGTTGTCTCGGTCTGGAAGTTGTTGTCCACAAGGATTTGGAAATCGACACAACTAGTGAGTGTACACGTGTTCTAGCTGTGTTGGACAATCCTACTGACTGCGCCAATTTTATATCTTGTAAATCACTTTTGAGTTTTTAAAAAAAATTATTTATTGAAATATAAAAATTAAAACTTTGAATAAAACATTAAATTGAAAATTAAAATTAACTAACTAAATGGTACAAGTATACTAACGATAAATGACGACCGTGGGACCGCGTCGCTCTGATTTATAACATTAAGAAAGCTGACTAATCAAAAGAACGGTCAAGTCGATGCGTTCCCACGTTTACATTATGAAGCAGGAAACTGGTCAGCGAAATATGATACTTCGTATCATACACGTGCATGATATTTACGCCTAACATATATATATATATATATATATATATATATATATATATATATATATATATTATATTCACTTTGATTCAAATCACTTTTTAAAAAAGATTATTTATTTAAAACATACAAAATCAAAATTTAAACAATTAATTACTTGAAATACTTAATACTATAAGTGATAATATTTGAATGACAACACGAGATGGTTTCCAGTTGCTTTTATAACATCGACAAAAGTGCTGATGCAAGTCAGCGATTTTACTGGGCAAACGGACTCGTGTAGGTTTCCGGGAAGTTGTTTGCATATAATTCGAGATGAAATTTGATATCCCTGAGAAGTCACGTACGCTTTAAATTCTGTTGACTTCTCGACTGTGTGAACTAAGTGCTGATATATTTTGCATATAACAACTCCCCTTACATATCAAAAGTTGATGCTATAACATCAACTTTTAGGAACAGAAACATAAAATAATAAAAAATTATGTTTGAATGGTATACATAATAAGTAATAAGTGTATAAAACGAAATATGATTAAAATAAAGTAATAGGTAAAAATCAAAAATCAATTTGTAAAATAAAGTCAAAACATGTTAAAATAAATGGGCAATAAAATAATACGAGTAATAATTAAATGCTTAACCTAAACATATCAAAATAAAATATAAAGTAAAAGGAAATATTAATAAAAATACTGTGTAAAAAAATAAAAAGGTTAATAATATAAATCAATATTAAAAATAGGTGTTTTTAGAGAACATAAAGGGTATACCTAAACTTGCGTCTCTAAGCTTTGTTCTGTTTTCAAAACAGGCCTAAGCTTGGGGAAGAATTTGAGTCTTGACTGAGGCACTGAAGTCTGGTCAGGATTGCAGTCCTTTGGAGGTTTTACCATCCTCTTTTTGACAGCTTGGAAAGTGATGAGTGTCGCTATGATCATGAGAGCAGCTATGGTTGTATAGGTAAAGCAAGAGATGTTTTTGGTTACAAACGGCTCGTTTATGAGACCATCGAGGTCTCTGGAATATTGTTCCAATTTGTGATTTGCTACTTCTAATTCTTCTACATTAAGTGTGTTCAGCTTTAGGGGCTGAAGTTCAGTTGAATGGCACTGGAACTGGTTCAAAATGTTTCTAGAACATTGGTTTGTTTACCAAATTCGGCTTGAACTTTTGTAATTCTTATAAACGCACTACACTCTGATTGAAGAGTCAATATGGAGTTGAGAGAGATTGTAAGAGTTTTTGGGTTTGTTTGAGAGCAATTCACTGTAACACTTATGGGTTCAGAAGTAATTATGAGCCATGTATTGGGTTCTAGTTTTTGAACGTTGTATCCTTGAGTGAATATTAGTGAGCTTTTACAGTTGTCGGGTACCTTCTGAACGTTCTTTAGAAGTTGAGCTTCACATAACGCGTTTGTGTCAATAGGATATGCGTAAAGTCCAGAACACAGTTTCTTACGAGTGGCTAACGGTTTACACGCACTTAAGTCTTTGATCGGAATAAACATTAAAGAATCATCATTCTTTGCAAGATATTTTTGAGTGAAGGATAGCATATGATGTAAACCTGTTCTTTCATCGTATATAGGGATAGGATATAAATAAAAGACTGTGTAAGGATGTTGTTCGACTAAAGGGATTCTTAACACACATATAAGATCGGTATATGTTTGAAATGCCTCTAGTTCAATGATTTCCAGATATTCTGCGATGCTCGAGTACTTTACAGCCAATGGAAGGTTACTTTTGACTAAATTTTGCGATATTTCCGTAATGAGGTAATAAGATGTTCTGGTGTTAAAATTGAAGAGTGAATTATTTTCAAACGCGCGAATGTGATAGAATTTAAAACATAATTTAGATTATCTTCTAAGTAGAGATAATTCTCCATAAGTTTTTCACATATTTCAAGTAATGCGAGTTTTGATTCGACGTAGGCGACCTTATCATTAATTTTTAACCGACTTCCAAAAAGAAGGAGGTTATCAATTCGTCGCGTATTTTTTCGCTTTTTTTTGTATGTATTTAACCTGATTTCTTCTCCTGTGGTGCACCGTTTTGAACGAATATGGTCTTGTTTAATAGAGTATATATCCGGATTGGTGAAACTTCAAATTTTGGAAAAGAATTCTATTGATAAAGTGATAAAATTTGTGAACGAACACATGCGTGCATGGAAATCGACCAATATCCCTAATATTTTAGTCGATTTTTCGATAACTCCTTATGGATGTGTATAGTTTTTTAACGTTTAATCTATTAAGGAAGATCCTTAGGTGATCTCATATACTTTTCTGCGACGTGCAACTTGCAGTTTTGCAGAAAATCGCCGAAAATTCCAAAATCCTTATCAAAAATTTCATCGAAAATGACATAACGGACATTTCCTCATAAATATTTTAATTCCAACGTAATAGTGCGGTAATTTTAGGCACTGGAAGTTTTAATTGCGAATTTGATAATTTTCTATGAACATTTCAACCATATAGGTAGTAAAGCATAGTATTTTCGGCTCCTTAAATCAATGAGTACCAAGCTCGTTTTGTTTGTATACCAGGCAAATACCTATTTAAATGCAAATTTTTCCATTTTGCGAAGACGGTACTTTTGGTTGTCACATTCTCCCGGCCTAATAGAAAATTCAGTGACAACACATGTCAAACTTTAAACTGGTACTTGGTGGCTTATAGACAGGGTGTTTAGTTATAGCAAACAAAATCACAAAGTAATGTGGTAGAAGGAGTTGCATTTATATGAAGATTGAAATATAGGACGGACTAGAATGATAGTGGTCCGTAGGCAGCCGTATATACAGGATGGTTGGAATATAGGGTGGACTGGACGTTTGGTGGTATAAAAATGTTGAAAAAAATGCGAAATTAAAATTATATAGGGTGATTAAAAAACTGTTATATGATGTGGACATAAGCAAATCATATACAGGATGGTTGAAATATATGCTGGAGTTGAATTATATTTATACAGTGTGATTAAAAAATTATTTCTTTTATAGCCCATAAGAAGTTGCATAAAGTGTGGAGAGGGCGATAACATAAAATGTTAAATAAAAGGAAATAATTTATGGGGTAGCCCACAAGGAGTTATATACTATGGTTGAAATATAGGACGGATTTGACTCCGTAAATATAGGATGGATTCGACTCCGTCCTATAGTTTACAGAAGGCAGCTAACAAATTTATGCTTGTCCGTGGGCAGTCGTATGTACAGGCTGGTTGGGGTACATAGGTTGGAGTAGAATTATCTAGTTATACAGGGTTGTCAAAAAAAGTTCAAAAAAGGTTACATGGCGTAGTCCATAAGACATAAATATATTTTGGGCTTATTAAGTCAACGCGTACTAGTACATTTTGTTCGTAAAGTCACCTGTCAATTTAAATGATAAAGTATCATTGTGTAATGTTGAGGCTTTCGATGTTACCTGGTTCTGTCTATTAAGGTTATACATGCAAAATAAAAAATAAAGAATGAAAACTACCTGAGTTAAAAAAAAACAAAAAGTTGAAAATAAAACATTTAAAAATATATATATAACCGACTTCTACCTATAACTAAAAAGCTAAAAATAATTATAACAAAATACAACTCTAGCAAATAAATAATACATTCAATGTTGTAAGGTACCTACCCAGGAAGTAAAAAATGTAAACATTAAAAGGTGCTCATTCTGTACAAATTAATTACCTGCCAATCTAGTATATTTTTGAAGTCGGTGCCAAGCAACAATCAAGTTTGATGAATTAGTAGATAAGTACGCAATGAAGGATTTTAGATTGGCTTGTCACCGACTTCAAAAATATGCTAGATTGGTAGGTAATTAATTTGTACAGAATGAGCCCTTTTAATGTTTACATTTTTTATTTCCTGGGTAGGTACCTTACAACATTGAATGTGTTATTTATTTGCTAGAGTTGTATTTTGTTATAATTATTTTTAGCTTTTTAGTTATAGGTAGAACTCGGTTATATTTTTTTTAAAAATGTTTTATTCCGATAGTGTTTTCCAGCTTCTTCATGTTATCGTTAAATAGTTTTTCGTCGATTCTAAGATTTTGGATAGTTTCGTTGAAGTTTTTAATTACAGATGTGGTGATACTTATTTGTTTTTTTTGTAATTTCTCAATTTGAAGTTGGCCTTGATTTAAGCGGTTAATGCTTTCGGTAAAGTATTTTCCGTCGGCGGCGGCTAAATTGCCGGTGATTGCCTTAAGAGGGGTACCTGCCCCATCAAGTATACCTCGTTGGTGTCTTTTAGTGTCCATGTGAATGTCAGTAAATTTCTGTTTGATTGAGAAGGTTAATGTGGGTTTGTATGTCTGCACGAAAGTAGTTCATACCAAAGGAATTGAAGTTAACAGTTTTTACAAGAGTTTGTAATTTTCTGTTATTTCTTGTAAATACTTGTTCTAGTGCAGAAATGTTTCTGTGAACTAAAAGTGTCCATTTATCATTGGATACAGTTATTTCTGCTTCGTTATGGAAGTGGATACCTAAAGTATTGTTTATTGGTTGTTGACCCGAACAGCAGGCAGAACCTGAAACAGAAATTAACTTTCTGAGAACGGTTTCATTCGGTCGAAATTTACTTTTGATTTTTGGTTGGTTTTAGGGTTTAGTACTGTTGCGGAGATTCTGTGAATCTCCAGGATTTCGAAAGGACCATTGATTTTATTTTGGAGTTTGTCTGAGATTCTTTAATATAGACTTTATCGCCTATTTGATAGTTAGGGAGATTTTCAGAAACGTGTTCATCAAATCTGACTTTCGCTTTATGTTTTTGGATTTCCGTTCTTTCGCGAGCAATTTTATAATAGTGAGAGATACGATTATTGAGATCTCTGATGTACTTAGTTATCAGGGCCTGTTGGTTGTAGAGAGTTTCTGGAGTCCTACTCGAAGTATGTCCGTAAACAAGTTCGTAAGGGGTGAATCCATGAGTTTTGTTTACAGAATTGTTATATGCAATGATTGCATAAGGGAGGATGTTAAAAGGGTGTTCGTCAGGATTTTCTAGTTTATGGATTCTAATCATCTCTAATAAGGTCGAGTGGAATCGTTCTAATGAACCATTTGACTGGGGATGTCCCCCACACTAGAATAGGATATTTTGATGTCAAATATTTTACACAAGTCTCTCATTAATGCGTTGTCGATTTTCCTGCCATAATCACAATGTATCCGTAATGGAGTACCGAAGTGTTGGAAATAGAGTAGTAAAGTACTAACAACGGTTTTTGCGGATTTGTCGGTTATGGGGTAGGCCTGAGAGAATTTTGTTAGTTCGTCCCGGATAGTTAATGTGTAGTTTTTTGTCGGGACTTCTAGAATATCGATGTTGACACGTTCAAAGGGTGTCCGTGGGGTTTCAGTAATGACAAGTGGGCTGTCGAGGTTTTTCCAGTAACCCCTGCTCTCTGGCAAGTTTGACAGTTTTTGATAAAATTGTCAACGTCCTTAGTCAGTCCTTGCCAATTGTATTTTTCTTTTATTCTGCGGATCGTTTCATTGATGGTCTAGAATGATAGGTATTTGGTCTTTCTCAACCGTTTGGACGATATTTTGGCAAACTTTCCATTTGATATGGATTTCGGAAAAGATAAACGAAAGCATTTCCAAAATGGGGAGTTCAATGTTATTCTCGACACAGAATACTTCGTTTTCAGTGAACACATCTCTACTATTATACAAAGATGCGAAAAGAGTCTCGTTGACTACTTCTGGGTCAGAAGGGAGAGGGACGATGTAATAGCGTCTTTTTCTGACACTTTTGCTTGCAAATACATTTACTCTAGGGGTACGGAAATCAGCATTTTCCTCAAAAATGTCTTCGATGATGTCATGGTGAAAATCTTTTATGAGAGAGCCTTGGGGAAATACTAGGATGTTTTTGTTTCCTCGGTCTAAGAGTTGGCAATTAGAAAATTGAATTTTGTCGTAATCTGTGAGTGAAATGGTTTGATATCGCTCAACAAAAGTTCTAAATTCTTCAGAGATTTGTTGGAGATTAATGGGACTTCTTGTCTGGGGTTCTTGTGAGTCATCGTCAGTTTCGTTTGTTGGGAGTACTGTAAATGGCGTTAGATGATTGTTTGCTTGAAATGAGATGTATTCATTAAAGTTGTTAACTTTAATGCGAGAGAGAGCGTCGGCGTTTTTATTCACTTTGCCGGGTTTGTAAATTATTTGATAGTCGTACACCTCGAGCTTAAGGCGCCATCTTGCAAGTCTACTTCCAGGATCATTTATAGAAAACAGCCAAGTTAACGGGCGGTGATCGGTCAGAAGTAAAAACTTACGGCCAAAAATTATTGGACGAAAGTGTTTAACCGCCCACACTATTGCAAGGAGTTCTCGTTCTATGGTTGCATACTTAGTTTCAGCATTGCAGAGAGTTCTGGAGGCATAGGCTACGGGTAAATCTTTACCTACGGGGCCTTGAGAGAGCACTGCGCCGATAGCAAATGAACTGGCGTCGGTTGTAAGAATAAATGGCTCTTCAAAATTAGGGTATATGAGTATGGGGGTAGAAGTAAGGGCTTTTTTTAATTCGTCAAAAGATTTGACGCATTCTGAATCGAACTGGAAAGGTATGTCTTTTTGAAGTAATCTTGTCAAAGGTTTCAAAATCTTGGCGAAATTGGGGATGAATCGCCTGTAATAACCAGCTAACCCTAAGAAGGACTTGATATCTTTTGGGTTTTTTGGTTGGGGAAAATTTAAGATACAATCTACCTTTGAGGGGTTAGGCTTCACGCCTTCGGGAGTTATAAGGTGGCCAAGATACGCGACCTCTTTGCGAAGAAACTCGCATTTGTCGGGTTGGATTTTTAGATTGGCTTTTCGCAACCGTTTGAAAACTTCAGAAAGCCGGGCTATGTGCTCATGTATAGTCGGAGAATAAACGATAATGTCGTCCATATAGACTAAACATCTCTCGTTTTGAACACCTAAAAGAATATTATCCATTACCCTTTGGAAGGTGGATGGAGCGTTTTTAAGACCGAAGGGCATTCTAACGATTTCAAAATGACCATTATCAACTGTGAATGCTGTTTTTTGGATGTCTTTTGTATCGATTTCGATTTGGTGAAACCCTGAAGCTAAGTCGAGAGTAGTGAAGTATTGGCATTTGCCAAGTTGGTCAAGTAAATCCGAAATGTTCGGTAGGGGGTATTTGTCGTCAACAGTAATTAAGAAATTAAAAAAAATTAAAAAATAAGTTCGGCTTCGTCATCATTCAGATGTTCTAACCGAAGTTGTTCCATGATTCTAGTTTCTCTATCAGGCTGGGTTAAGTTTAGTGAGTAATTTTCGGAAATAATGTTTACGGAAAAATTGTTTATCGGTTCGAGTTCCAAATTGTCGAAATTAACAGTTTTGGAGATAGCATTTGCATTTAAAATTGAAGTAACAAATTCGTCTTTTTCATTAATTTTAACAAAGGCAAGGGGAAGATAAACCTTTTCTATTTCGGCAGATGATAGGAAAGCCTCAGTGTTAGTGAGGTTACATTTTAATTTACATATCTGTTCTGTTCGGGGTTCTAAAGAGATTGTATTAATTGGGATGCAATTATTGAAAGTTGAAGGGTTCTGAGTAAGCATGACAGTATCATCCGTAACTTTGTAGAGTGGTAAAGTTTTAAAATTAGTGACATGTTGTTTGCTGTTAAAGTCTATAACGCAGTTATAGTGTTCAAGGAAATCTGAACCCAGTAATCCGTCGAATTCAATGTCGATGTTGCAAATATACTCCTTGTGTGGGTCGGCGACATTGAAAGGTACAAGGGTGGATTCGTTGATTAAGATTTTCTGATCAGTGATTCCTTGGATGACTACGTTGTCGGGAAATCGTTGTTTGAAGCGTTGGCAGGTTTCAGGTTTAAAAATTGAAAGCCCTGCACCCGTATCGATAAGAAGTTTATAGGTGTTTGAAGAATCAGTAATATAATAAACATTCTTGGAGTTGACGGAAAGAAGGGGTCTTACAGAAAGTTCTGTTCTGGGAAGTTGACATTCGGGCTGAAGTCGTCCAAATTCATTGTCTGAATTTGGGTTTGAATTTCTAAAATTTCTTGGTCTGGGGGTTCTGATTGAGTGGGGGTCAAATGAAAATTTACTTGAGAAGAATCAGGTTCGTCAGAATAATATTCGTTTTGTTCGAAATCATTAGGGTAATATTGTTGTACGTTTCCGTACTCGTTGGGTAAAGGGTTGTATTGATTTTCGTTTTGAGAATAGTTATAGTCATTGTGATATGGTCCGAATTGCAGATTGTTCAAGTGATGAGTCTTTGGTTGCTGGCGTTGTTGATGTTTAAAGAAACTCGGGTTCAGTCTGTAATTGCCAGACATTTGGGGTTATCTACTGGTAGATGGACTAAATTGTTGCTGTGAAAATTGTTGACTGGGATTAACATTTGTAGATTGATTAGCAGGTTGATTGGAAAAATGAGGGCGATAATTGGAATAATTCTGATTGGAATTCGGGATGTGTTGAAATTGTCTCATCCTCAATAAATCCACAAAATGTGCATTGTTTTGGCGGTGGGACGTTATTTGGTTTACGAGAGGGTTGTTGGAAACTTCTATTACCTAAAAATTTCTAGGTTTCTAAATGTGATAATTGTAGTTCTCGTTTAATTCTGGAAATGGCAGTGAGAATACTGCAGGGGTCGCTAGCGCGAACGAGTTGGCCAATTTTGGGCTCTAAACCCGTGAGGGGGCTATTAAGAGCCATTGACTCTATCAAGTCAACCTGTACTTGTTTTTCTTTAACAGTTAGGTTTTGTTTGTTTATGGCTGCATTCTTTGCAAGTCCTGTATAAGAGCCGAGAGATCCCTAGGATCTCCAAAATGATTTTCTAGGAGGGTTTGAATTTCATCTAGTTGACTAGGGTTTCGCGAATTAATTAACTCAGCCGCTCAACCGCGTAACTTATTTTTGATATGGAGAATTAGCAATACTTGCTGATTATCCGTTGCGATGCTGTAAGCAGTATTACAGGAGCATATGAAAGTATTCAAAAATATCGGATTACCATTATACTCAGGAATTATGGCAAATATTTCCGATAGCTTTTAAGGTTCTACGGTTGGTGTAGCTGCTTGTCTAGTGGTGGCCATTTTCATAATTGTATAAATTCGCACAGTAAATAAAAATTAAATGTTGAGGTTTTAAATGTAAATGGTAAATATCTAGTTTATCAAAATCCAATATCGAGCAATGTTTAATAGAGTAAGAACAAATTTGAAATAGGAATGTATAAATGGTAAATTAATAATAAACTTGAAATAATGTTTCAAATACTTCGAAATATGTAAGTCAAAGTAATGTAAATAAAATAATATGATTATGTAAAATATATAGTTTCAAAATTATTTAGGAAGGGTTATGAGGAATAAAATATTATATAAATGAAAGAACTGGTGGTCATTCAAAATAAAATCAAAATAAAATAGTTACTTTATGTGATTCTTACGTTATTATTCCTCGCATCGGACTGTTCTCCGCGTCACTTAGCACTGGTTAGCCTGGTTGCGTGTTCCCTTGCTAGTACCTGGTGGTTGTTATCCTTTTCAGGTAGGTTCTATTCTGCAAAGGCTTGGAAACCACCAGAACTAGTTAGAAATCTTCGTGTTCTAGCTGGGTCTGGAATATCCTACTGACTGCGCCAATTTTATATTCACTTTGATTCAAATCACTTTTTAAAAAGATTATTTATTTAAAACATACAAAATCAAAATTTAAACAATTAATTACTTGAAATACTATAAGTGATAATATTTGAATGACAACACGAGATCGTTTCCAGTTGCTTTTATAACATCGACAAAAGTGCTGATGCAAGTCAGCGATTTTACTGGGTAAACGGACTCGTGTAGGTTTCCGGGAAGTTGTTTGCATAGAATTCGAGATGAAATTTGATATCCCTGAGAAGTCACGTACGCTTTAATTCTGTTGACTTCTCGACTGTGTGAACTAAGTGCTGATATATTTTGCATATAACATACATTTTATGGATATAGTATAATACTATAACTGTAACACTTTTTGAACTAACATGAATCCGAAACTTGCTAAAGAGCTTATAAAATGGAGAAAAGCTGTTAAACAGAAGTTTACGGCGTTAAAATCGGATATAGCACAAAGTCAAAGCCTTCTAGAACGAAGGCTGAGTCCAATTTCGGAACCCCTTCAAAACTTTTACCAAAAGTTGAACCGGTTAAAATGGAACCTGTTAAAACGGAACCAACGATTGAAAAAGATTCCGATCTGAACTTATCAGAGACCAAACCAGAGGCGAAACCTTATGAACATTATCTTCTACTCACAGGTCTCAGTTGTCTGGAAGATACCTATTCAAATATTCATCCGGATGAAACCATTATTGAAGATCTTAATCCTAATCTGGAAGAGCAAAATATTAATGAAAGTGCTCAGCAATTACGACAAGATATAGAGAGTTTAGTTGACACACCAGCATATGGAGATTACCTCGAAATGTTTCATCCTTTACCTCGTGCATATGTTGATAGCTCCATACGAGGTAATGAAGAAGATTCGACCGGTATTATGGGTTAACGCGTGATATTGCAAAAGAATCATTTACCCTGGCCAAAACACCTGTAACAATTGAAGGACCTGATATTATTGTGGATACTGTAAAGTACATTGGAACTCCCGGGTTATATGAATTACTTTTTAAAAAAGAACCTGTTGGCTAACCAACAAGACTTAAATGAATATATGGACATGTTAAATGAAAGCAACGCCTACCGTAGAAACTATGATTAAAATGCTCAAATTCAGGGAACACAATCAGTAAAATATCGTACAGTAATTAGACAGTATTTAATCCAACATAACTTGCTGACAGATGTAGGTTTAGGTAAATCAACATCCTTTAATAAACCAAAACCACCGAGCAGATTACGTAGGACTCAGTCTTTCAAATATACTAAAGGAGGTATGCTAAATTTGTCCTATAATCCAATTGACTATATATTTTACGATAACCCCAATGAACAAGTAGATAGGCTTCGTCTTTTGTTAGCATCAACAGCAAGCGGAAATAATTCTCACTCCATTGAAATTCATTCCATTATTGAAGAATTGTGAGAAGCACATATTATAAAATAATTGCCTGCTTAAGATGCCAATCGATAAATTCGGTCGTCATATGCTAAGTGCATTTGAACAACATTCCACGGATAATACTGAGTTTTATTTTTGTCAGCAGCCCAGTTTTACAGCGCCTTGTGTGTTACAAATAAGAGGTGAATATAATATGGGTGAAAGTGTAGCGTTCTATTTCTTAGAGAATAATTCACCTTCATATATTGTTCCAACTCCGCCTGCATGATCGCTCATAGACCCACAAACCTGCCTCGTAATAGGACTGATTTAAAGACGACGACCCATGCGAGAAAAAGGCTAACGAATTGGAGGAGGAGAGACGTTCTGCGATTTGCTACCTGGAATATAAAAACTTTTCACAACAAGGAGCAAGAAGTTATGATAGAACTAAAAGATCATCGCATTGATATCTGCGCCCTTCAAGAAACTAAAAAAAAGGGAAACGGACAACGAATATACGACGACTACATGGTAATATACAGTGGAGTCAGCAAGGACGAACGTGCGAAAGAAGGATTGGCACTGGCAATACACAAGAAATTTACAAACAGCATAGAAGAATGTCAATATATATCGTCACGCATATTAACCGTTAAACTGCGAACAGAATCTCAACAATTAAATATAATATCGATATATGCACCTGAAGATAATAAACCGAAACAAGAGCGAGAAAGTTTCTATGAACAACTTCAAAATATTACAGAATCACTACCCCAGAATGAATCGATAATAATCCTTGGAGACTTTAATGCACGCATCGGTAACGAAGTGATACCTGGCGTAAAACAACGCTTTAACGAGAGTATATTGAACGACAACGGGGAATTGCTGACGAACCTATGTTCGTTATGTGATCTAAGAATCAATAACACCTTCTTTGATCTTAAACCACAGTACAAAACCACCTTCCATAACTCCCGGGGACAGCAATCAACAATAGATTACATTATAACCAATAGATATATACACCCTGCACAGATACAAGAAGTAAGGACATTAAACTCCGCGAATGTAGGAAGTGATCACAGTCTGCTTCTTGGAAAAATCAAAATGAAACTTAACCTAAGAAGGAATAGAGAACCAAGAGCACACACAGGGAAAATAAACACCGAATCTGTGTGAGATACAACCATAAAAGAACTATACCAAAACCGTTTAAAAGAAAAAATCGATAAAAACCCGATAGAAGAAAATGACGATATTAACAACAGTTGGAAAAGATTAAAAGAAAATATAATAGAAGCAGCAAGTGAATCGCTTGGAACTCGGACTATAAGACCGCAAAAACAAAGAACAAATAAAACACCGTGGTTCTCCAACAAGGTCAAAGAACAGTGTAAAAAGAAAAAGAAAGCGTACTTGAACTACATGTCGTCACAAACGGCAGAAGCATATGAAGAATACAAGAGAATCCGTAATGATACAAAAACACTCGTGAGACAAACGAAAGACAACCACTGGGAAACCTTCTCCAAAAGAATGGAAAGTGACTTTTATGGGCTACAAAAACAAATCTGGCGACTAATAAGAAATCAGAGAACAGAAGCAAACGAACTCATCAGTACCAGACACATAGAGAGAGATACCTGGGTAAAATACTTAGAAGAACTATACAAGAAAGAAGAGACAGAAACCGAACCAAATACACCAGAGATAGTAATAAGTGATGAGACTGACATAAAAAGGGAAGACATAGAAACAGCACTCCAAAAACTGAAAAACAGAAAGAGCCCAGGTCCGGATAACATCGCCAACGAGTTACTTAAATATGGAGGAGAGAAGCTAAACCAACAACTAACAACCTTAGTCAAAAAAATATTTGCCCAGCACAGAATACCAGATGAGTGGAGGAATAGCATTACGATCCCACTATTTAAGAAAGGAGATAAAAAAATGCCCAAGAACTATAGAGGAATAACTCTACTATGCACAACGTTGAAATTAACCACAAAGATAATAACAAATAAAAAAAATAAATGTGTATCATTAGCAGATGAACAACAGGGTTTTAGGTCGGGAAGATCCTGTACGGATGCAATCTTTGTCATAAGACAAATAACGGAAAAATCGATCGAATATAATCGACCAGCCTTCATGTGTTTCATTGACCTGCAGAAGGCCTTCGATCGAATACAATTAAAAGATATAATACACCTTCTCTACGATAGACAGATACCGTACAATGTCATTAAAACAATCGAAAATATATACTCAAAAATACGATCCAAGCAAAAATAGATGGTGACCTAACTGAACAGATACCTGCAAATAATGGGATTAGACAAGGGGACTCTCTCAGCCCGCTACTATTTAACATCGTGATGGACGAAATCATAAAACAAGTACGTAAACTAAGAGGATACAAAATGGGAAATAAAGAGATCAAAATCCTGTGCTATGCAGACGATGCGGTACTGGTTGCGGAGAACGAGGACGATCTGCAGAAGCTACTGTACCAATTTAACAAAACAGCAAAAAGGTTCAATATGATAATAGCAGCGGCAAAGACAAAAGCAATGGTTACTTCCAAGACACCGATCAGATGCAAGCTTGTGGTGGATAACAAAATAATACACCAGGAAATGAAATTTAAATATCTGGGAATCGAAATATCTGGACACGGGGAAGTGGAGACGGAAGTAAGAAACCAAGCTACAAGAGCCACAAGAGCAGCAGCATACCTAAATGACACAATCTGGCGAAATAAATACATTCGAACTGAAGCCAAAGCCCGCATATACAAGGCCGCAATCAGGCCTATACTATCCTATGCAGCAGAGACACGACCTGAGACCTCTAAAACAAAACGGATAATGGAGACCACAGAAATGAAAATAGTTCGAAGAATAGCGGGAAAATCACTAATGGATAGAGAAAGAAGTGAAAACATAAGACAAGCATGCGGGATAGATAACATCAATGACTGGGTATTGGACAGAAAGATAAAATGGAATGAGCACATTGACCGCATGACGGAAGAACGAATTGTGAAAATATCAAGGGACAAATCACCAGCAGGACGAAGAAGCCTTGGAAGACCTAGGAAAAGGTGGAGTGACAACCTCCCAGGTG
This sequence comes from Octodonta nipae, assembly GCA_034190945.1. NCBI lineage: Eukaryota > Metazoa > Arthropoda > Insecta > Coleoptera > Chrysomelidae > Octodonta > Octodonta nipae. The sequence continues at coordinate 70,132,936 of CM067220.1, forward strand.
ACTGAGCAGAGGCAAGGATGTGAAAAGAAACAGGCAAAGATGCCTATACACAGCATGAAGAAGAAGAAGAAGAATATATTGTTCCCGTTTCTGGGACAATCTAAATGTAGATACCATTATTCGTATAAATAATTCAAAATTTAATAAGAAAAGTATTTTAAACCAAAAAATTGTGAAGGGTGATGAAATTATATTTCTATATAATACAGCATCAAAAAGTATGTTTGCTGATATAGTCGTTCAATGCCCTTTGAGTAAAAATGAGTAATTTGAAAAAGCAAGTAGTAGAGGAACTTCATAGACCAGTCAGAAAAAACTTTCACCGACTAAAAGTTATTGTGAGAGGACTGAATGATCTACTACAAGCGGATTTGGTAGAAATGATTCCATATGCAAAGTTTAACAGGAATTTTAGGAATATTCTAGTCGTTATAAATGTTTTTAGCAAATTTGTTTGGGTTGAACCAATCAAGAGGAAAACATCCAAAGATGTTACACAAGGAATGATACAAATTTTATCTCAAATGAAAACAGTACCAAAAAATATTCAAACTGATAATGATAGGGAATTTTTTAATAAACGACTTAAAGAGGTAATAAAAAAAACAACAGTAATCATTACAGTAAACCGAACGCTTAAAGGAATTATGTGGAGAAATTTCAGTTTGCAAGGTTCATATAAATATTTGGAATTCCTTCCTAAAATAGTGAAACAGTATAACAATACTATTCAGTCTACTACAGGTTTCAAACCAAATGAAGTAATTTCGAAACACGCAACACTACTCCTTAAAAATGTTTACAGAGAACTAAATCCAATTGTTAAAAAAAGTAAATTTAATAAAGATGATTTAGTTCGAATAAGTAAGCATCGCGAACAATTCTCCAAAGGTTATACACCTAACTGGTCAAATGAAATATTTAAAATTGTTAAGGTTAAATCTACAAATCCAATAACATACGTATTGGAAGATTGAAATGGTAAAGAAATCTTGGGAAGTTTTTACACGGAAGAACTTCAAAAAGTGAAATATCCAGATGTGTATTTAGTAGAAAAAATTATTAGATATAAAGGACAAAAAGTTTTTGTGAAGTGGCTTGGTCTAGACCTAGACTCAGAATATAATTCATGGATTAATAGAAGGGATGTAATAAGATGTAAGGACAAATAAAATAAAACAATTTTAATATATAATTTCTTCATTTTATAACATTACAAATAAATGATGTGATATTACATAAAATTAAAATACAATTAATGCATTTTTAAACTTTTTTTCTTTTATTTTACATTTACAAAATTATTGTACAATTTTAAAATAATTCAAAGTGATTTAAATATATTTTCTTTCTATGATTGAAATCTAAAACATGATTAATAATGTAGGCTATTTTTGCTCTTCGGTTGTAAAATTTCTTCTATATTTTTGATAAGCATATTTCCATTCCTCCATTACTATAACTTGATTTAAGTTTTCATTAAATGTTACGTTCTTCATGTTTTTTCAAGAATGTCTTGTTTAAAATTTTTTGGATATCCAATAACTCTATAGCTAGGGCTATGTTTTCAGAAGGAAAATTATCTGCTGTATGAAGGATTTTAAAGGAATTCGCAAATAAATTTCCAGTTTGATTTTGAAGCTCTGCCTTCAATACTTTAAAGTAGTTCGAGAATTGTTATCTTCTATATAATTCAACAACATGTTTTACAAGAACTATCAGGTCCCGTAATTTACTTAAAGTTTCGTATGCCATACATATAGATATATATATATATATATATATATATATATATATATATACATATATATATATATATATATATATATATATATATATATATATAAGCTAATTAACTGGGAAGCAGCCAATGGGTGTTAATGAAATACTCTTTACTTCTTTTGAAAAGCTTTCGGAAAAAATTTATTCCTTCTTCAGTTCAAACTGGAAGTTACATAAAATTAACAGTAAGTAAAATTAAATTTAAATTAATTACAACTTACGATATGTGAGGTTGTTGAAACTGGCAGAATCCAGAGGATAAAGGGGAGCATATCTTACGAGTTCATATTAATAATAGATATAACAAATTATAAAGCTCTCATAATGTTAGACGTATTGTACTGACATTATAATGATTTAAAGTCAATTGATAATAAAACTATACTGAGCTGCAAAAGATAGATACCGGAATGCAAAATGTTGAAAACATAAAAATTTTGTTAGTAAAAAATATTTGCTGATTAGATTATTCCAAATTTTACAGAAAAATAAATTTAGTAATAAGTTATGCTTAATCTGCTGTTAAGGATAATAAATTGTATAATGAGACATTCTGTGAAATTTGGCTTTCTTTGTCTAATAGGCCACAATAGATAATATTTAATTTTTGCAAATCGGTTCTTTTGTTTATGCTATTGGATTGGTTGTTAATCTGAACCATCTCTAGAAAGTTTCGTTTAAAAAAGTTTTTTTCTTGTTCTAAGATGCGTAAGTTATCAAAATCTGCGGTATGGTTGTTATTATGGCAGTGTATAGCAAGAGCACAGCTATCTTTGCCAAGTCTTATGTCACTTTTATGAAAAATTATTCTTCCTTTGAGATTTCTTGATGTTTGACCAACATATTTAGCTTCACAGTTATTATAATTTATACAATACACTACATTTGACTTTTTTTCATTGGAAGTTTCGTCTTTTATTTTGGAAAATAATTTTGAAACAGTTTTGATTGATTTATGGCCAATAATTATATTGTGATTAATGTTCAGAATTATTGCTATCTTTGAAGAAATTTCAGGTATATATGGTAATGACACATGTATTGGTACTGTATTAGAGTTAGAGATGTCTCCTATGGGAAAAGATTGTGGTGTACTCACATTAATATCTCGTGGGGAATTAAAAATTAATCTTTTTAGCATGTTTGAAGGATATGAATTCTCTATAAACAATTGAAATAGGATATGCAAGTTTTTTTCTCTTAAAATGGGGTGACTGATATTACAGAGCCTTTTTTTAACCCAACAATCAAATTGATCTTCATTTTCATTGGATGATTTGAGTAATAGTTGATATATCTGCCGGAGCTAGATGGTTTTCTGTACCAGTCTAAATTCAGATGGTTATCGGAAGTTCTTATTATTTTTGTATCTAAGAAAGGGATACTAAATTCAGTATCCTCTTCTTCTAACGTAAATTGAATATGGGAGTTGTAGTTATTAAAAGTTTATAAAAGATCACTTTTTTTGTCTGCTGGTATGCAACAAATGATATCATCAACATATTTTTTTAGGAAAATGACGTTAAATTTTAACTTTGGTAGACAGTCATGAAAATGAATATCAATTTGATTGTTGTTGTTGTTGTTGTTAATTTTTAATTTTCCACGAGATATTAATGTGAGTACACCACAATCTTTTCCCAGAGGATACATCTCTAACTCTAATATAGTACCAATACATGTGTCATTACCATATGTACCTGAAATTTCTTCAAAGATAGCAAAAATTCTGAACATTAATCACAATATAATTATTGGCCATAAATCAATCAAAACTGTTTCAAAATTATTTTCCAAAATAAAAGACGAAACTCTCAATGAAAAAAAAGTCAAATGTAGTGTGTTGTATAAATTGTAATAACTGTGAAGCTAAATATGTTGGTCAAACATCAAGAAATATCAAAGGAAGAATAATTTCTCATAAAAGTGACATAAGACTTGGCAAAGATAGCTGTGCTCTTGCTATACACTGCCATAATAACAACCATACCGCAGATTTTGATAACTTACGCATCTTAGAACAAGAAAAAAACTTTTTTAAACGAAACTTTCTAGAGATGGTTCACATTAACAACCAATCCAATAGCATAAACAAGAGAACCGATTTGCAAAAATTAAATATTATCTATTGTGTCCTATTAGACAAAGAAAGCCAAATTTCACAGAATGTCTCATTAAATAATTTATTATCCTTAACAGCGGATTAAGCATAACTTATTACTAAATTTATTTTTTTGTAAAATTTGGAATAATCTAATCAGCATTAACAAAATTTTTATGTTTTCAACATTTTGCATTCCGGTATCTATCTTTTGCAGCTCACTATAGTTTTATTATCAATTGACTTTATAATTTGTTATATCTATTATTAATATGAACTCGTAAGATATGCTCCCCTTTATCCTCTGAATTCTGCCAGTTTCAACAACAAAACCTCACATATCGTAAGTTGTAATTAATTTAAATCTAATATTACTTACTGTTATTTTATGTAACTTCCAGTTTGAACTGAAGAAGGAATAAATTTTTTCCTAAAGCTTATTTTATTTCATTAACAGCCATTGGCTGCTTCCCAGTTAATTAACTTTTATAGTTTAATTCAGCCTATATATATATATATATATATATATATATATATATATATATATATATGAGTTATTCATGCATATCTGAATAACTTTTGTGGAATGAATTTCATCAAAATATATTGCAAAATTGCCTGCATATATGGTTTCATAGTTCTCGTTTGTGTAGAAGTAGTTTGTTATTACTCCTTGGTATTTTAAAAGGGTGTTCCACTCTTGATCAGTAAACATTAAGGTATCATTTTTGTTACCTGTGAGGTTAATTCCAGGAGCAAAACCATATTCATAAACAAATCCCACAGCTACAAATTTTGGATTTGTTAAGATGAAATCTTCTTTCACCTAACGACACTAACTTCGTTTCATTTTTATTTTTTGCACTATCCTTACTGTTTTGATTTGTAGGTTCATCTTTCGACACTGAGGCACTATGAGAGCTTGAAAGTCATTGATAAACTAGAAACAAGGTTTTGGATATCTACTGTTTAGTGATTCGCACGATGTTTATGTATCTACTGCTTGTTGATTCTTGCTATTGTCTTTATTAACATTTCCATTTAAAGAGAAGTGGGGTTTGAAACATTAGTGGGAGGTGTGGATTGCACATCGCATTCACTTTGTACATCATCATCATCTTCTCCTTCATGATCAAGTTTAGTAGCTATTTTTTGATCACAGTCTTCCTCAAAAAAGTCTTTTGGAAACGCTAGTCTTAATTTAACGTTTTCCGGTAGATATGAGAATACTTCAAACATCTCTGAAATATTGAGCTTGCTAACCGCTGATGCCCAAGATTCATCACAAATTATATTTTTCATAAACATTCTTGTCAATTTTAGAGCTTTGTCATTTTGCTTGGCCTTGTTGTAGCATTCATCTTTTGTTGAAAACTTTCCCATTCCATAATTTGCTTCGTGATGGTATTCAAAAATGTTTTTTGAAAGCTCAGCACAAATATATCTTAATGCACTATTAAAATCCATCACTTTTATCATTAGTGTATAAACACGCCACATGTTCAAATTGTTAACTAATAATGTGAATTCTGTAGGCTTTAAAATACATGTTGATGTTTTTTGAACTTTAAATAACAGTTTGTTCACAAAAAATCAGTATCATTGTGGGGATATCATTACTATCAAAGCCCATAACACTTTTAAGATTCTCAAGGACGAGGATGAGTCTCAAGGTGAATACTAAAGACGAAAGGATACATCTCAAGGGTAAATATCAAGGTCTAAAGGTACACAAGGCCAAAGAATTCTCAAGGTCAAGGATAAGTCTCAAGGTTGAATGCACTCAAGGTCAAGTGTATATCTGTTAAGGCCAAATCTCAGGGACGGTCCCAAGGTTAGTAGTAGTAGTAAATATCAACAAAGGCCAGTGCACAGGATCAAAGAATTCTCAAGGTCAAGAACAAGTCTCAAGGTTGAATGCCCTCAAGGTCAAATATACATCTGTCAAGGCCAAATCTCAGGATTAATGGTAAGGATAGAGGTCAATGACACTCTTAAGGTCAAGGGCACTCTAAAGGTCAAGTAGTAGGGGTGGGTCTAGAACTGGCGCAAACACCCTATTCACAATGATAGAAAAAGTTGCATATAAAGAGTGGTTAAAATACAGGGTGGGAAGAAATTATACTTTACAAGGTGGCTCAAAAATTTTCAGAAATAATTGTTAAATAGCGTAGACCATAAGCAGTTGCAAAAATGAAATATAGGGTGGAGTAAACGTATAGTTAGGTGTTTAAAAAATGTTATATTGGGTGACAAATATACAGCAGCATATACAGGATTGTTGCACTATAGGATGAAGTAGAGTTACAGTTATACAAGGTGGTTCATAAAAATGTTGAATGAAACTGTTGTATAGGACGGCCCATAAGCACTTGCAGTTTGGGTGAAATATACTTGGGATTGGTAGATGTATTGTTATGTAGAGTGGGCCAGAAAAGTTTGAAAAAGTTGTTATATAGGATAGCCCATATATGTTTCATAAGCTATTTCTTTTTGCACAGAATTGCACATTCCATACTTGAGTGAAACCGCGGGTAACGTCTAGTATTAAATAAAATGAGCAGTAACCTTTTCAAAATCAGTTGTAGGTAAATAATGTACTCGTGATCAGGCATATGGATGCAAATTGAATTGAATTAAATATTTATATACTGAATTTTGTAATATTACATACAATTTTTGTACAGACATCGTGAAATTCTTATAAATTAACTTTCTTATATCTGTTAGTCGAAAGATGAATAGCCAACATAATTAAAATCACAAATTGTAGTAAAAAGAACAATGACCGAGAAAACCATAGTAATAATAAATAAGTAAAATTTGTAGTTTTATTACTATTGTTCATTCTATTAATTATCGGAAATTGTTGTGAGATAGTAGATATTTTTATAAAGATATAATTAATTCCAAGGTATAATTCATATAATTTTATATATAAGGTACAGATAGATTACATTGATTACAACATTTTGGTTATTTATTAATAACCGTACAGAACAGACGAACATTACGTATTTATCTTTCTTGATTTTATCAATTATAAAATGTTCAATGCATGTCATGACATTCTTTAAGGTGACGGTATGGAGACCGCATTTTTTCAAGCTGTTGAGGGAAAATACACAAAAAAGGGGGAAATGTACAAAGAACACTTTTTTTGAGTTTGAGAAAGGCTTGTATGGATGGCGTGATTTATTTACATGGACGAGTTGGTTCGAAGTATAAAAAGGCAATTATTTTTCTTCTTTGTACATTTCCCCCTTTTCTCTCTGTCTATTTTTCCCACAACAGCTTGAAAAAATATTCCTCTAATAGAATGTCGTGAGATGCATTGAAATATTTATAATTGATATCAGGTACGATAAATACGTAATTTTCGTCTGTAATGCATGGTTATTAATAAATAACTTACAATGTTGTAACCTACCTACAAAATTATATAAATAATGCCACGCAATTATCTTTATAAAATTATCTTCTACCTCGAATCAAATTCAGCTTTTTTTCAGTTGACTTTGTTTATTATTTTCAGTTCCCCTATTAGTTCCATTCATATCCATTTACCATAATCAATTTTTTTTACTCATTTCATGTAAATTTCGCGGAATTATATTGGCACACTAGCGACACCAAACGACGGAATAACGCCTATTGAAAAAATTTTATGCGCATACGTCAACATCCGTCATTTTTTGTCGGGCACTTTATACGTGTTTCTGCCTAATGTGAATAAGATAATCTGAATGTATTTTATTAATTTTCTATTAGTAGGAAAGTTTTAATAGTTATAAACTTAAAGCGAAATAGCAGTCCAACGATTTTAATTAACATGTATAACATTTTAGCAATAAAGAATGGACCAATAAGCCTTAATGTCATGGAACATGTGGGGGGGGCTAAGTGGCTGAAGCCCCCCAAATTATCTGAGTGGTATACTTTTTTAGTGTTTATTGTGCTAAAATGAACCTTCAGTGACGTCAAGCCCCCTCCCCCCAACGAGATCAAGACCCCCCAAATGGCAATCCTGGATCCGCCCCTGGCCATAAGTACAGTAAATCATATTTGCAGAATTTAATGAATATTAGTTTTCCAAAGTCGAATCTCGTCGAAAGCTCATTAAATCAACGATAAGTTAAAAGTTTGTTTAAAATGTGTTAAATGTGATTACAAGTTACTTATTACGTAAATAAAGATACATATATTTGTTTATGTGTTAAAAGATATAACTTTAAATAAATCGATTGTTAAGCTTTTTATAATTACTTGTACATAATGTACTCGTGGACAGACATATGGATACGATTTGAGTTGAAATAAATATTTATATACTGAATTTTGTATTTTATTTGTAACAACTGTACAACCTTCAGTGATATCCCATACAATTTTTGTATAGATTTCGTGAGAATCTTATAAATTAAATTATATCTATTAGTCGGAAGATGAGCAGCCAGCATAATTGAAATCATAAATTGATGTAAAAAGAGCAATGACTGAGAAAACAATAGTAATAATAAATAAAATAAATTGGCAGTTTTTATTAATAACGTTTATTTTATTAATTATCGTCTTGTGGAAGAAAATAACACTTTAACGACCTTGCAACTTAATACAATTATGTGCTTTAGTTGAAAGATGTGCAAATAAAATCGCAGCAATTAACATTTTATTTAGTTTTATTGATAATAAGGGTAATGATAATAGTTCCCTATGCATATTTGTGAAAAGTGCCCGAAACTTTCATATTCCCGCCTTTTTAATATGCCGAACGCGCCTGCGCATTACAAAGGGTGTAAAGATCTATGATGCATTGCGGGCTACCTCCTGGGGTATATGCTCTAAGGGGATATGGTATTGTATAAATTTTAGAGCATGTACCTTCTGGAGATAGTCTGCAATCCACAAATTCGTGGCAAGGCTAGAAAGAGGGGGCAATAGAGACAGTAATAGGCTATTTTCTTGGTGGGTGGAAGCAACCAATGAACAAAATGCTGATCGTATTTCATTGGAAGCAGCTCCCAACCGAGTGAAATGGCCTCTTGCCCTCTCTCTCTTTAGTCTTACCACGACATTTGTGAACTGCGGGCTATCTTCAGAAGGTACAAGCTCTAAGGTATAAATAAAAACAATGTCCCTAGAATATTTGTCAAATGTCAATTTTAGTAAAAAGTCAAACAATTTTATTCGTTCTTTAATCTTTTAAGCGGCAAACGAGACAGCTCAGAAAGTAGTTTTATCGCTTTTAATAAGGTAAAAGAATACTTCTATTATATATTCCATTATTCGTAACTAAGAACATAAATTTTGTTATAAATCTGCAAGTTTGGGAATCTAAGAATCACACGTGTTGAATAATGCCGGTTGAAAATCATTTTCAATTGCAGACTAGCAACGAAAAAATGGAGACGATGGAAGTAGCCCCACTAAACAATCATGTTAATAAAGTAGAAAAAATGGAAGATGTTCCTGCTGATGAGATGACATCCAGAGATTATTACTTCGATTCATATGCACATTTTGGAATTCATGAAGAAATGTTAAAAGATGAGGTTAGAACTCTTACCTATAGAAATTCCATGTACCACAACAAGCATTTGTTTGCTGGAAAAGTAGTTATGGATATTGGATGTGGTACTGGGATTTTAAGTATGTTTGCTGCTAAAGCAGGTGCTAAGAAAGTTCTTGCTGTTGAATGTTCTAACATTGTGGATTATGCCAGGCAAATAGTACAAGCCAACAAACTTGATCACATCATTACCATAATCAAAGGTAAGGTAGAAGAAATAGAATTACCTGATGGAATTGAGAAAGTAGATATAATTATATCAGAATGGATGGGCTATTGTTTATTCTATGAAAGTATGTTGGATACTGTTTTGTTTGCACGTGATAAATGGCTGAAGCTAGATGGACTGTTGTTCCCAGACCGTTGCTCACTGTTTGTTACTGCTATTGAAGACCGCCAGTACAAAGATGAGAAAATTAATTGGTGGGATGATGTTTATGGTTTTGATATGAGCTCAATTCGCAAAGTAGCGATTAGTGAACCATTGGTAGATGTAGTAGATCCTAAACAAGTTGTCACAGGTCCAAGTTTGATCAAAGAAGTTGATTTGTACACTGTTAAGAAGGAAGACCTGGAATTCACTGCCCCATTTACTTTGATTGTCAGAAGAAATGATTATGTTCAAGCACTTGTTACATATTTTACTGTAGAATTTACAAAGTGCCACAAAAGAATTGGTTTTACTACTGCTCCAGATGCTCCTTACACTCATTGGAAACAAACTGTGTTTTATTTTGAAGATTACATGACTGTCAAAAGAAATGAAGAGATTAATGGTATTTTTTCAATGAAACCTAATCCAAGGAACAACAGAGACCTTGATTTTTCAATTGAACTCAATTTTAAGGGAGAACTTGGTGAAGTTCATGAAGTAAATAGATATCGTATGCGTTGAAAAAAAGGGAAATTTCTAAGATCTGTCTTTATTTTATTTTCAAGAATTGTAAAAAAAACTAGTCCAAGTAGGTTTTTTACTTGAAATTAATATAAGTTTTAAGTCTCAGTTTCTCTACTTTCATGTATGGTATACAACTAATGTTTAATAGCTGTTGTACAGACAAGCAGTTTTTCTTTGAAAAGCTGTGTCTAAAATGCCTTTAATATGATTAAATGAGTATACACTAAAAAAATGTTCTTTTATTTGTAATTATTGAACTTGTGGATTTTGTTCACTTTAGAAATGACATAAAGTACATACCAATAAAATTTCCATTTGATTTTTTGTTTATTATAGACCATTTCCCTTTTATACAGTGATTATAATTATAAATTGTAACAAATTATTTAAAATGATTTCAACATTATGAAAAAAATATTCTATAACTACATTAAGTCTGTAGCCAGAAATTTATTTCAGGGTTGGGTAATTTTTTTCAAGAGTGCTGGAATGATTAGATCTGCAAAATGTATGTTTAATCATGTATTTCTATAAAAAATATAGAACTTGTTTCTATTAAAAACAATTTTAATTTTTTAAATTTAATTTTTTAAACCCAAAACAGCCTGCTGGCTAGGCATTAAACTATATAATGTATGCAAAGAAATATAATTTATGAAGTAATACATACTAAACTGAAGTAGGTTTAAAACAGTGTGTCCAAGATATGAATGGGATGTAACTGGAATCTTGCAAACAACAAGAATTATAATATTGGCTAATGCAGGAAACAGTCGAATTATTTAAATACCTTTTACATAGTGTTTGCAACAGTAAATCATCTTTATTATTATACTCGATATTTTTGGGAAAAAAATATGATTGGGTTTTTATTTATTTTAACAGATAAAAAATGAAAATTATTTTAACTGTCGCTGAACCAAAAAGAAGTTACAAAGTTTTTAGTATGACATTTGGTTTTGAAAAACCATCCTTTTTATTAAGGTTCTGTTTTTTATTTTTGTAATTGAAAATAATATATCACTTGTAAGTTTAAATATGTTCTTAGATTTTTATATATCATTTAAAATAATTCAAGAAAGCCAAGTCTCATTAATATTTTCACACTTTTAAATTGTACATATTAAAGTTTTCTTAAATTTTCTCTATTGTCATTAAGAAACGGTTCTGACCTAGACCAATGAATATAGAACCTTATAGAAGGGCACCCCTTAAGTAAAATATGTCCCTTGTTTACATGTTAGTATGTTACCCACGCGATAGGGGCGTTGGTATTTCAGTTAATGTGTCATGTATATACAATATTGAAATATCATACAATTGAAGCGGTAGCCGAGCGCTTAAAGCGCCGGCCACCTATCTAATGTTCCCGGGTTCAAGACCCAAGAACAGATATATTTTTTTGGTTTTTAAATATATGTCCTTATTAATTAATTTGATGAATCAATTTTATGTACCATTTTAATTATTTGCATTAACATATTCCGTTAATATTGACAAAAAGATCATATGAAGTATTTAATAGTTGCAAGTTGGTAGTCTTTTAATGCGAGCGCAAAAATCGCGCCAAACCATTAGGTTTTTTATTGGCAGGTAACAAAACTGTATATCATTACAGTTTATATATTGTAAAATCTTATAATAGAGATTTAATATTTATTTATTTCAAGTATAGATATTGAATAAGTGTTTGTTCATCTAAATAAATATTAGAAGAATGTCGAAGAAATCTATCTACACTTGAATTAAATAAATATTAAATCTCTTCCAATATATAAACTGTAATGATATGCAGTTTTGTTACCTGCCAATAAAAAACTAATGGTTTGGTGCGATTTTTTCGCTCGCATTAAAAGACTACCAACTTGCAACTATTAAATACTTCATATGATCTTTTTGTCAATATTAAGGGAATATGTTAATGCAAATAATGAAAGTGGTACATAAAATTGATTCATCAAATTAATTAATAAAGACATATGTTTAAAACCCAAAAAAAAATATCTGTTCTTGGGTCTTGAACCCAGGAACATCAGGTTACTGACCGGGTGCTTTAAGCGCTCGGCTACCGCTTCTACTGTTTGGTATTTCAATAATATTGTATATACATGACACATTAACTAAAATACCATCACGTGGGTAACATACTAACATGTAAACAGAGGACATTCTCTCTATAAGACATGCGCTTCTATAAGAGTCTATATTCGTTGCCTAGACACTGAACTGTTTGGAACTGAAAATACAGATTTTTCTACAAATGTGTTATTTCCAAACAGTCCAAAACATTACAAAGTCTAATTAGCTATGAAATCATTTAATTTGTTTAAAATTAGATAAATATTTCCCCTTTTGAGGAAATGTTTGATGTGCTTAAGTGTTACATTTTATGCTAAAGTCATGAAACTTAAGTAATGTATTTAAATAATTACTCTGATGGATTATAAGTGAATCAAAAGAAACAAACCATGTAGTAAGGAAATTCAGAATAATGTGGCATTACTACAACTTAAGTGGAAAACATTGAACAAGTAGGTACATCTGTGGAATGTCACAATCTACAGCACATTTTATTTTGTATAAGAACAAATACCACCCACAAAATTTTGAATCTGCCATTGATGGAATAGAGAGCTTTGTAAATGGATACAAATTTTATATGTAATGAAAATATGAAATCTTGAACAGAAGAAATATCCATTACCTACTGAAAATCCGTGATTGTCCAAAATGTAACCAACGTCGTTTTGATTTCAACATACTGGAATGTAATTTCCAAAAAGAGGAAGATCTACATCATCTGATTTTAGAAGTAGTTCAAATGATTATACAGCCATAGGTAACTAACAATGTTTCAGATTGCACAGGTACATACAACATGTATGTTTTTAATTTTGAATTATGTTAATTGTTTTGTGAGCATTCAGCTGAACTGTGGAGATTTTTCTTGAATAACTTTAAATAATAGGTAGTTAAAAACAGTGAAAACATATATTACCTGCATCAAATCAGAGTAAATATTTGACAATAGATTCTTTATAAAAATACATGGGCAAAATTCTGGCTCTATCTTTTTCATGGCTGCTTTTTGTGAAATTTTGAAAATTTATGTTAGGGTGCATGAATTATACCAAAGATAAGAAACTGGCTGATACAACTAGCGTCATCAATAGTGGTTTGAATTTCCACAGAAATATTTAATGGAAACCATAACATGTCAAAAAGTAATAAGGGATGACTCTGTATTGAATCCACATAATTACGGAACTGAAGTTGCCTAGTGACCCTTGGGGAGTAGGCAGATTGAGGCCCCGAGTTCGATCTAGACTGTGAAACTCTTTTTCACTTTTGTCTTTTGATAATGGCCGCAAAGCAGGAGTCGAAACATCGAGCATTTAATAAATTCAGACGCGGTTCTCACCCGGAACCTAGCCTAGTTCATATATATATTACCAATATGTAGTACATAAGTGTATGTGTACATCATAGATATATATTTATAGGATAATATATATTGAGTGGTTCATGCAGCCAAGTCACGCCACCACGTTTTTACCGCGTCGTTCGTTATGTCTCTGCCTTAATTACAGAACAAATGTTGCTTTAGATTTGGAAGAGTCTGCTCAAACTTCAACAATTTCGCTCGAAGATTACATATAGAAATATCTGTATAAAGTGCAATTGTTGCAAAAAATTTGATGATTATGATCGTACAGTAAAATTTGGGAAAAACTCATTTGTAATAATGATCTGAATTTCAATTTAAACGGTATAAAGAATCGTCACAATTGTCGGTTTTGGTCAAAGAAGCCCATATGCAACACTATCAAAAAATAAATGTGTGGACTGGGTTTTTTAGGAACCGTATAACTGGACCATTTAGAGCACTTGAAGAGAAGTAAGAATTGCCATTGAATATCTAGTTTCAACACGACGTCCTCAATACGTTCTCAATTTTCATAACAAAATATTTCCAACTAGGACAATTTTACCAAAGTGGTTTATTGAATGGCCTGCTTGGAGGTCTGAACTTTAACCCATTAGATTTGTTTTCTCTATAGTCATCTAAAATTAGTTGTTTTTACTTAGAGACTCAACAATCTGGATTGTCTGCGACAAAGAATACTTATATTGATGAAGAAGGAACAATTCATGAAAGACTGGCAAATGCCACCCAAGAATTTGCTAATAGCCTTGCAACTGTTTGTAAGTGACTGCCCTTTTATGTTTTCAATAATTATTTCTGTGGTAACTCAATTTAAGGGTCCCCTCTACTATCTCACTGAAAAGCTACAGAAAAACTGAACCGGAAATGTAAAATAACCATAAGCACCCTCGAGGCATTAACCATAACATAAATTGCCAAAATCCAACAAAAATCAAAGCAGCCATAAAAAAGATATTTTACGATATAAATGTACATTAGAATTTTTTAAAATATATTTGTTTTTCTATTTTAATCTAAGCTTAAATATTAGTTAGGTTAGTTTTGTCTGGATCATATAATTTAATATATTAGTTTTTTGAGACAGCAACTTTTAGATTATTTTTAAAATATACAAATTTAATTGCTGATGTCTAACAACATACAAAAATACAGTAGCAAGTAATTGAGAAATGTAAAAAGTGATATACCTATAACTGAATAATAAAGTGAATATGGATGCTATTTATGAAACTTTTCTTCTAGGTCATAATTGAAAATTATACCGTTTTTAATCAGTATTATTGACAATTCAATGGCAAATGTGTTTGCTCTTCCTTATGTCTTCCATTTTTGCAAGAGAGGCGTCTCACTTTTCTGAAAATTAACAATTTTTTAATAAAAATTTGTCAAAAGATCAAAACAGCTAAATTATTGTTTCCTACCACTAAGATTTATTTAGTTTCAACACTAAACACATCATTTCTAGACATTCACAAATTAATGAAAACCAATTAATATCTGAATATGGGGCGAAGTAAAATTATAGTTATACAGTGTGATTAAAACATGTTGGAAATAGTTGGATATACGGGGTAGTTGACATATAAGGTAGAGACAAATTATATTTTCCAGGATGGTTATCTCAAAAATGGTTATTTAGCGTAGTTATACAGGATGGTTCAAAAACTGATAGACCAGTAAGTTATAATGGGTGACTAATTGGCAGCAGTATATACAAGATAGTTTACATATAGATGGAAGTTATAGCTATAGAAGGCAGTTCTTAAAAATATTGAATAAAATTGTTACGTAGGGTGGCCATCTATAGTTGAGGTTTGGGTGAAATGGGTTTGAGATTGGTGAATTTAGTTGTATAGAGTGGTACTAAAAATGTTATATTGGGTGACCCATAAGTAGTTGTACATATATGGCTTAGTAGAATTATAGTTTTACAGGGTGAATTAAAAAATGTTTAAAAAAATTGTTTATAAGGTAGACGAGGAACAGTTGCATCCTGCTATATGAAATACCTGGAATATGTAGCAAAGCAAAATTATATTTATATATTGTGTTTAACACAATGTTAGAAAAAGTTGTACATCAAAATGTTATATTAGGTGACGAATAAACAGTAGCATATACAGGATAGTTGCACTATAGGGTGAAGCAGAGTTGCAATCATACAAGGTGGTTCCACAAAAATTTTGAATAAAATTGTTATATAATGTGCAGTTTGGGTGAAATGTATTCGGGATTGGTAGATTTCTAGTTATGTTAAGTGGTTCAACAAAGCTAGAAGAAATTGTTATATTGGATACCCATATATTTCATAAGCTATTTCTTTTTGCAAAAAATTCTACATTCCATACGCGGGTGAAACCGCGGGTAACGGGTAGTATATATATATAAAAAGCGTCCGCAGTGGGTCCTCAAAATTTTTTGCTAAAAATATGTTGATATACTCTGTGAAAATAGAGATTTCTGAAAATTTGAACTTTTAAAATATTTTTACGAGCTTTTAAACCGTCAAAAACAGGTATTTCTTAGCTATTTGTGACTCATATTGATACGCTTACCAAGAAGAGCATATTTAATATTTTTTTAACGTATAAAAAACAGAATGAAAGGTTTTTTCATGAGTAATTAACAGAATTGTATGCGAAGAAAAAATATTGATAACTAGAGATTTTATATTGTAACTAGAAGCCTGTTTTTTGATATTTCTCGCATTTTTCCAAGATTTTATAGTAGATAAAATAATACAATTTTAAATGTCAATATTTTTTTCTAAAAACTATGTAAATAGATCTTTTATTTTTGAATACGTAAGTCCAAATCGCTTAAAAATTTCCGGAGACAATTTTCGCATGCATGTTTGGACATGTTCGATTTTTTTTTGAACATTTTTTTTCAAACAGTCTTTTAAACCCAAATAAGCTCCAGTTGGTTTGATATGTTTGTTTACGGTAATAAGGCTTTCAAACTTCGCGTATATTTCGAAAATAGTTCGTCCTTTATTCTGACTCATTTAGATACTAATATGCTCTAACACTTTCTTGCTAAATATAGATTAGTAAAATAGAGTAAAATAGCTTCAGTTTTACATGTTGTAGAGCTTTGGAGTAGCTTAGGCTCCAAAGTTATGGTATTAAACGAGAAATGGAAGTACCAAAAACTGTGATAGTTTCGTGTTCATGAAAATTATTATTTTTCGGTTTCTTTTTATGTCTACAATCCATCTGAAACAAATACATTCTTTATTCTCTTTGTGTAAACGCAACACGAAAATGCAACTTTTCTAGAGATTTTTTGGATAATCTAGTTCATTTTTCGGTAAAAATATGAAATTTCTTATAACGTAATACAGTTCTGGGTTCTTTATTGTATTAATTATTAAATACGTTTTAGATTTACCGATTTCCAAAAAAGGAGGAGGTTATCAATTTGTCGCCACGTTTTTTTTATGTATGCTCAGTATGATTATTCAAAAATTTGTCATGCGGGCGTTCTTCTGTATGGTATACGGTTGTAGGTGTGTTCGTGCGTGGATGTGATATTAGGTTGTACATAAGTAGTTCCATAGAAGGATGGTTGAAATATAAGTTGGAATTGAATTTAGTTATACAGAGTGGTTCAACAAACATTGTATTGGATGGCACATAAGTAGTTGCGTATACAAGGTGGTTGAAATAAGAATGGAGCAAATCTATAGTTATACAGAGTGGATATTTGCGTTATAGGACGGAGTATAATTACAGTTATACAGAAGACTCTAAAAAATGTTAGAAGCAGCTCAATATACAGGATGGTTCAAATATAAGTTGGAGTAGAATTACAGTTATATAGGGCGGTTAAAAAAGTTATATAATATGAAACATAAGTAGTTGCTTATACAAGGTGTTTGAAATAAGGATGGAGCACAATTATTGTTATACAGGGTGTATCAAAAATTTGTTATATAAGCATAAGCAGTTAGGATATTTGAATTATAGGACGTAGGACGGGGTATAATTATAGACATGGGTTAAAAAAACTTTAGAAGCAGTTGCATATACGGGTGATTGAAATAAATGGTAGAGTAAATTTATAGTCATAAAATGTGGTTCAATGAGACCATGAGCAGTTACATAAATGGAATACTAGACATATGGGGCGAAATAAATCATTGGTATACAGGAATAATTTAAACAATAGGAAAATAGAAAGAGTCAATAGTGTGGAGAGGATTAATACTTATACAGGGTGGTTTTAAAGATATCAGGACCGTTGTAATATTATGTTGAGTTGAATTATAGTTGTACAGGGTGATTAAAAAAATGATAGACCAATAAGTCATATAGGGGTGACCAGTACGCAGAAGCATATACAGTGTGGATGCAATATAGCGTGAATTAGAGTTACACTTATAGAAAGTGGTCCAAATAATAAAACAAATTAAAAAAATATTTGAAAAGTATAGAAGAAGAATACAAATTCGAGACGGAAAAAGAGAGAGAGGGAGAGTGAGATAGAATACGCTATAATATTCAACAGATATGAACCTTAAATCAGATATAAAAGAGGCATGTCTGAAAATAGTGATTGATTGTACACGGTTTCTAAACGGTTTTTATTTTAAGTCAGCTGAAGCCGGTTCTTTTTTAAATATAAATTATTTCTATTGACCTATAGCAGAGCAGACATTAAACTATGAAGTGTTTAAAATTCAAATTTGGAGCAATTGCTATGGTTACAGGTAAACATGGTATGTTTTCCAAGTCTTAGCAAGGATTAATATTGTTTCTCGTTTTGCTCATAGATCGTCAGCTGGTGACAGATTTCGATCTACCTTATTTTCGCTTCTTCCTCAAAGGGGGTTGAAATTGTGTTATTGTTGAACACAATGAAGCGAAATTTGCAAGGGAACAATGGAAATACTCGTTATTCATTTTCCGAAAACAAGATGTTTTGCTCCGATTTTGTCGCCTCTGCAATGTTGACCAAATGAATTCTATGATGCAGCTATGTATTAAAATACGATAACATATTCCCAGAATTTCTTGCTTCTGTCAGACAGAAGCAGGGAAGTTGATGTCGAAAGTAGTCCACAACAAAAATGGCAAAGGTTTGCAAATGGCCAACTAGCATTAAGTGCAGAAATCGTTACGTAATCTTACTTGGCCATTCGTAAACATTATCCAACAAACTTTTCGAACATGGGTCCTAACCCATTTTCACAACAACCGGGCCAATTCCAGAATCGGCCACAATTCCCAATACTACGCTTCTAGTAGTATTTGAGTAATTAGAAGCGAAAGCAGATGGCTACAAGAATTATGCGAACCGACCTGAAGAGGGCAGATGTGACTCTGCCGAAACGTCGCCATTTTACTATCAATCCCGACAGGGATCAGTTATCAACTACGCGGATGAATTCCCGGAAACCATCTAATATATATATATATATATACACAGGGTGTCCCAAAAGTCCCGGAACGGCATTTTATCTCGGCGGGAACGCATTTTAGGGAAAAATGTTTCAAACAAAACTTATAGGATTCGTCCCTGGCTATCGAATTGTGACCTTGGCAAAAGCACGGATGCTCCTCTATGACCAGAGATATTCGTGAATGACCGCTAAATAACGACGGTGATCAGAGTTCGCTACAAATGAAAAATGTATACTAAGGTAAACTCTGGCTAGCCATGACCAGAGATTATCTTAGCTGACCACTAGTTACCGTCTGTGACCATTGTTTACTGCAAATGACCAATTGTTACCATCCATGACCAGATCTTACCTTATCTGACCACTAGTTACCGTCTGTGACCATTTTTTACTGCAAATGACCAATTGTTTTCATCCGTGACCCGATCTCACCTTAGCTGACCACTAGTTACCCTCTGTGACCATTGTTTACTGCAAATGACCAATTGTTACCATCCATGACCAGATCTTACCTTATCTGACCACTAGTTACCGTCTGTGACCATTGTTTACTGCAAATGACCAGTTGTTACCATCCATTAACAGGGGTTATCTTATGTGACAACTAGTTGACAGCCATGGCCAGCATGTTACTTGTGTAACCACTGTTTAGCTTCTATGAATAATTTCTAGCTCAAATGATCACTTGAGTTATTAATCCAAATTTTATTTTTTTGTTATTATGATATTTATTACGATTTATTATAAAAATGTAAATTCAATTGATTTTAAATTATTCCGGAAAGCTCATGAGTACTGATGCATTCCAGCTCTGAATATTACATTTTTTTACTTAAAATAGTTTTATTGAAATTGAAATTTTATTATTAATTCTTCTTTTTTTATGTAGCATTGAAAACTGTTATTACTTTCTGCGGACTATTTTAGAATAATTTTTTGTTAATTTTTATTTAATTCCGTTCTTATTAGCATTTAATTTTTGATAAAAATTATTTGTGATGGCTTCTCTGACAGAGCAAGAGAGGGTTACAATTTTGATGATGAGGGGCTGGGGAGATAGAAAAAGATCGTATGAGGAGGTAAAGATCTTATTTAACGAAACTTTTCGTAATGAAGTTGAGGGTATTTCTAAATCAACCGTTTTTCGAACATATCAGCGTTTTGAGGATACTGGCAGTAATAAAAATCGGACAAAATCTGGTAGACCTAAAACCACAACGACAGAAGATAAACACCTGGAAGTTGCTCAGTCATTTGTAGACAATCCAAGATTATCAATAAGGAAATGCAGTCAACAACTTGAAATGACTCGTACTTCGATTTTGAGAAATCTCAAAATTATTAAATTCCATCCATATAAAATTCATCTCCATCAGGAATTAAATGAAGACGATTTTGACCGTCGCGTGGAGTTCTGCGAAATCATGATGGGAAGAGTCGATGAAAACCATGAGTTTTTGTACAATATCGTTTTTATCGATGAAGCTACTTTTGAATTATGTGGTAAGGTAAACCGTCACAATTTTCGTTATTGGAGCGACGAGAATCCTCACTGGATGCTTGAATCGCACTCACAAACTCCTCAAAAATTAAACGTTTGGGCAGGGCTTTTTCGGGATCAAGTAGTAGGCCCTTTTTTTATTGATGGAAACTTGGATGGTGAGAAGTATCTACAGCTTCTCACTGACCACATAGTTCCAGCAATACAACAAATTGCTGGTGAAGATTTTTACGATATTTGGTACCAACAAGATGGAGCACCTCCACACTACCGCCGAATCGTAAGAGATTATTTGAGTACTACATTCCCTAATCGGTGGATAGGTAGACGGGGTGCCATTGAATGGCCAGCGCGCTCGCCCGATATGTCCCCAAACGACTATTGCCCTTGGGGTATTATAAAAAATCAAGTTTACTTCACAAAACCCCGTGATTTGGATGAGCTGAGACAACGCATAGTAGATGCATGTGCAGCATTAGCAGCTGGCACGATACAGAGTGCCATTGAGCATTTTTATACCCGTCTTGAACACTGTCAAACGGTTAATGGCGCACATTTTGAACATCTGCTATAATAAATACGGATGAATAGTTGAAAACTTCTAATCATCTTGTTTTAACTGGCTCGCAAAGGTGCTCGCCTTAACTGGCCGGGTCTGTACCTCTTGCCTTCACTGGCCGGAGGTCATCCTAGCCTTAACTGGCCGGGTCTGTACCTCTTGCCTTCACTGGACGGAGGTCAACCTAGCCTTAACTGGCCAGGTCTGGACGTCTTGCCTTCACTGGCCAGAGGTCATCCTAGCCTTAACTGGCCTGGTGTGGACCTCTTGCCTTCACTAGCCGGAGTGGTTCCTATTTAGAAAAAACTGCTTTGACCTCGACATTGCTTATGAAAAGTCAAATCCTAAGCAAGAAAACAATAATTTTTCGGTTCCTGCAACTGTCTGTTTAAGAAGTTAATCCAGTCCTGATCGTCAAGGTCAAATGAAAAAAATGGTCACCGCCATATTAGCATCTGAAAATTTCCTCTCTTTTCATGTTCGGCATAAAAAATAGGACTTGCCTGTTTAAAAATGCATTTGACCTTGAACTGATCTCGAAGGTCAACGTCAAGGTCAAATCCATACTAAGCATCGCATTGCCGGGGAAAAACCCTAAATCTTAGTTTTTGAAAAAAATTGTTTAAGCCCATATTTGACGAGCTACGCAACGAATTTGTTCTTGACCTTGACTTGACCTTTACTGACCCCCAGAGGTCAAGTTTTAAAAATGGTCAAGGACATATTTGAACGTAAAATTTTCCGATCTTTCGATTTCCGAGGTCAGAAATTCACAATTCGATAGCCAGGGACGAATCCTATAAGTTTTGTTTGAAACATTTTTCTCTAAAATGCGTTCCCGCCGAGATAAAATGCCGTTTCGGGACTTTTGGGACACCCTGTATATATATATATATATATAGGTTGAATAATTAACGGGATTCAGCGTGAAGGTGGTCGAATTAAAACTAGGTGTTAACTCTTTGTTCTTTAATGAAGAGTTTTCGAAGAGTTTCTCTTCTTCATCAGTTCAATACTAGAATGTTTTGGTTAAATTATTATATGTTTTACAAAATATGAGAAAAATACTTACAAAACTTGAGGTTAAATATAAAGGAATCCACTATAAAACAGTATAAAAGAATCCTCTACTCAAATGTACGAAAAAGGTTGACATGGATGACAGAAAATTTAAATTGAAGTCAAAGAGACATATGGATATACTTCAAAATACCATGGCAATGGTATAAGTTTAATGAAATTGCCAAATAATATAAATTTTATATAGGATATTTCAAAAATATTTCTTTACAAAATAGATATTTAATTTAATGATATTCTATCATCCATCGCTAACAAATTAGAATAAATAACATTAAGAGTCGAAATATCTGTTTTTTGTTTATACAATTAGACTGATTGTTAATACAAACCATTTCTAGAAAATTACGTTTAAAACGATTTCTCTTGTTAATCAATACCTGAGCGTTGTCAAAGTCTGCTATATGATCATTGGATATGCAATGAGTGGCCAAGGCACAACTTTCTTTGCCGAGTCTAATGTCGCTTTTATGTGAGACAATTCTATCCTTTAATAGTCTAGAAGTTTGTCCCACATAAGAAGCTGGACAGTTCTTACAATTAATGCGATAAACAACATTAGATTTTAATTTGTCTGGAGTTCTGTCTTTAATCAAACTATTGACAGTATATTATTGAAATTTTTAAGTTCATTAGGATCACAATCGAATGGAGTGCTAAAAATTATTTTGTTTAATCATTAATGAGGATAAGAATTTTCGAGAAAGAGTTTAAATAAAATTCTTATCCTCATTATTTATTAAACAAAATAATTTTTATGAATTCTTTAGACGACAATTAATTATTTATAATAAAGTATTTTACAAGATTAAAACATCCAATGTGAGTAAGATTAATAAGTTGATCAATAAACAATTTAACATCATTAAAATCAATAATCAGTCGTTCAAAAACTTAACAAACACAATTTCCAAAGGAAGTAGTCAACCTCTTATCATTAGGTTCCAAATTTTGCTTATCCCCTACTAATTCAGATGTTACATTGTTAGATATTGAATATGCATTACAAGGTATTAAAGGTACTAGATCTAAAAATATTATTACATCTCAGGTTACTAACGTTCTCACTAACTATTTTAATCATAATTACTATCAATACAACTATCTCAATAGTTGGTTTAATAAAACCAATAAATTCTTAAAAGTAAACCCTGACATTTTAATTTTAAAGTCTGATAAAGGAAATATCACAACAGCGATATCTAAAGATAATTATGTTACCTTAGCAAATGAACTACTTAGCGATACCAATTACTATAAAATCATTAATAAAGACCACACATCTACAATACAACAGAAAGCCTCAAGATTGATTTCAGAACTTAAACAAAGTAAAGAAATAGACGACATAATGTCCAAAAAGTATTCTGTTTATAATGGTAATTGTAGTAAGTTTTACGCGTTGCCAAAAATTCACAAACCTATATTATCACCCGATTCTACTCGTAGCATCAATAGATTCACCGAACTCGGGAATTGCTAGCTTGTTGGTCGATATACTATCACTTTCATATAATAAAAATAACGCATATTACGTTGAAGACTCTTTCACATATGCAAGTGTATACAATGATTATCAGATTCCTAGTAATTATATCATAGTTAGCTTAGACGTCATTTCACTGTTCACAAGCATTCCTTTTGATCTTGTTAAACTTAGTATTGACAAACACTGGCGTTTAATTTCAGAACATACTAAAATTAGAAAACAAAATTTCGTTAAACTTATTGAATTTGTATTTGATACTACGGTTTTTTCTTTTAATAATAAGTTATATAAACAAATTTTAGGAACACCTATGGGCTCAAAATTATCCCCAATCAGTTCATAATACGTAATGGATGATCTTATTGAGTCTTGCCTCTCTGAACTTACTTTTGATGTATTCTTTCTTAAGAAATATGTTATGACATGATATGTTGTCTCCCATCTGACAAAAGTGACGAACTGCTAACAACTTTTAATAATTTTAATAATAACTAAATAAGGTGATTAGTAGCAACGGCAATATATTGAAATTAGATTGGTTTTAAAAACCAACCAGTAGTGGCAGATACCTAAATCTTCATTCAAATAATCCTATCAAAATGAAAATTAATCTACTGAAAGGAATGAAAAATGGAATATGTTTGCCATCCAACATTAAGAGACAAAAACTTAAAAATTTTATTCAAACTCTTTCTCGAAAATTCTTATCCTCATTACTTATTAAACAAAATAATTTTAGCACTCCATTCGATTATGATCCTAATGAACTTAAAAATATCAATAATATTAATAATAACCCCACACCTAAATTTGTTTCTTTACCTTATATTAAAGACATTTCATCTAAAATAATTAACATATTTAAGAAACATCCTAGTATAAATATATCACATAAATCTATTAAAACTGTCAATAGTTTGTTTAGCAAGATTAAAGACAGAACTCCAGAAAAATTAAAATCTAATGTTGTTTATCGTATTAATTGTAAGAACTGTCCAGCTTCTTATGTGGGACTTGTCTCACATAAAAGCGACATTAGACTCGGCAAAGAAAGTTGTGCCTTGGTCACTCATTGCATATCCAATGATCACATAGCAGATTTTGACAACGCTCAGGTATTGATTAACGAGAGGAATCGTTTTAAACGTAATTTTCTAGAAATGGTTTGTACCACCCAGTCCAACTACAAGCCGTCGTCAAGACTTTAGTAACCAGATCACAAAGACTAGCTAACCAGGATAACATCAAACAGGAAATGGACAGTTAAAAAACAGCTCTGAGACAAAACGGATTTACAGACCGAAATATACAAAGAGCCCTAAAGTCAAAACCGAGACAAACAGACGAGGAGCATGAGACACCAATAACCAAGGCTTATTTACCGTATGTTAAGGAGACCACGGACAGTATTGCAAGAATTCTACGGAGACACAATATCGATACTATTTTCAATACAAACAGAAAAATAAGCACGGTGTTGAGGACTCCGAAGACGAGGATCCCTTTAGAACAACAAGGAGTGTACGAGATTCCATGTGCAGACTGTCATAAAACCTATGTGGGGCAAACTAATAGAAGAATTCAAGCTAGACGTGATAAACACCAGAACGCTGTAAGAAAGCAGGAAAAAACAACATCCATTGCGGAACACGCCATCACGATGTCACACCGAATAGACTTTGAGAACACCAGAGTACTGGCAAATATAGAACACCCGAAATCAAGACTCGTAAGGGAGGCAATTGAAATAGCGAAGAGGCCTCATAGTCTAAACGCACGCAATGAAATTCAGAACTTATCGAATTGATGGAAAATTCTATTAAACACCGTATCGGCCCGGACCCGTCCAATAGCAACTCAACCGGAAATAATGAATCAGCAGGCCCACTGAGCGCCCAGGGCCAATCACACGCAGCCGTTCACGGTGTCAACCAATAGGCGCCGAGCCGCGCCTATGTAACAGCGCGAGCGCTTCTGAAAATCTTAGTATTCGAGTAACTAGAAGCCAAAGCAGAAGGCTACCAGAATTATGCGAACCGACCTGAAGAGGGCAGATGTGACTCTGCCGAAACGTCGTCATTTTACCATCGATCCCGGCAGGGATCAGTTATTAACTACGCGAATGAATTCCCGGAAACCACCTAAAACATATATATATATATATATATATATATATATATATATATATATATATATACCTCCATTAATACTATTACAATCGAACCTCGCACAGAACAAATCTTTAAACTCGAACTTAGAAACACCGAAGCCTTACTAACAGGTATGGAAATTGAAAAAGTTCACCTCCCTCAGGCAGTTGTTACAGTAGATAGCAAATGCGAATTTCTAACCTCCATTCTAAAGGCGAATGCCATCCCTAAAACAGTAAATTTTTCAAATCTAATCGAACCACTACAAAATGTCTCTGTGAGTTCCATCTCACAAACTACTCCTCTAGACTATAACGAGCCCGACAGACAAGAAGAAATTGTTAAACAACTCAGACTAGAACACTTAAACGATGAAGAGTCAGACTTAATCTTACAATTATGCCTTGACTTTTCAGACATATTCTACCTCGAAGGTGATCACTCATCATTTACAAACGAAATCAAACAAAGGATTGATACCAACAACGCAAAACCCGTTTATACAAAATCCTACCGTTATCCCCAAGTTCTTCAAGAAGAAGTTAAGTTCCAGGTAGCAAAGATGCTCGATGAAGGCATAATATGAACCTCTAATTCACCTTGGTCCTCAACCGTATGGGTAGTACCGAAGAAATTAGACGCCTCTGGAAAACAGAAGTGGCCTGTTCTCGTAGACTACTACTACTACTTAACGAACTTACAGTCAATGACAAGGACCCTCTACCTAACATCTCAGACCTACTAGACCAACTAGTCAAAGGCCAGTATTATACGATTCTTGACCTTGCCTCTGGCTTCCATGAAATAGAAATAGACCCAAATGAAATCGCGAAAACTGCATTCACTGTCGAGAACGGACCTTTCAAAGGCTGATAGATAACATTCTTATGGAAACCCAGAATGAAAGATGTCTGGTTTACATGAATGATATAATCATTTACTCGCCTACAATACATGACCACGACTGACGGCGTGAAACCCAATCCATCAAAATTAGAGTGTATTTTAAACTTTCCACAAGTACCCTCTACCTAACATCTCAGACCAACTAGGCAAATGCCAGTACTTTACGATTCTTGACCTTGCCTCTGGCTTCCATGAAATAGAAATAGACCCAAATGAAATCGCGAAAACTGCATTCACTGTCGAGAACGGACCTTTTGAGTTCGCCCGCATGCCCTTGGGATTGAATAATGCTCCGTCTACCTTTCAAAGGCTGATAGATAACATTCTTATGGGAACCCAGAATGAAAGATGTCTGGTTTACATGAATGATATAATCATTTACTCCCCTACAATACATGACCACGACTGACGGCGTGAAACCCAATCCATCAAAATTAGAGTGTATTTTAAACTTTCCACAACCGAAGAACCCTAAAGACATAAAATCTTTCATGGGGCTTGCTGGTTACTACCGTAGGTTCATTTCGAACTTTGCAAAGATCTTCAAACCACTGACAAAACTATTACAAAAAGACCAACCGTTCAATTTGAAAGAAGAGTTCGCAAAATCCTTCAATGAATTAAAACAAACATTGACTTCCACACCTATAGTCATTCGCCCAAACTTTGACGAACCATTTATAATGACTATAGATGCCAGCGCTTTCGCTATCGGCGCCGTATTATCTCAACGGCCAATAGGTAAAGATTTACCGATTAGATATGCTTCTAAGACCCTTTGTAAAGCCGAAACCCGGTACTCCACCATTCAGCGAAAGCTTTTAGCCATTGTCTGGGCCGTTAAGCATTTTCGTCCAATAATCTACGGCCGTAAGTTCCTACTACTCACCGATCATCGCCCGTTAACCTGGCTATTTTCTATAAAAGACCCCGGTAGTAGACTTACCCAATGGAGATTCAAACTAGAAGAATACGACTACGGAATTATTTACAGGTCTGGTAAACTTAACAATAACGCTGATGCTTTATCACGGATTAAAATCAATCATCTTGACGAATGTTTTATCATTTCAGACAAAATCGAAACTAACACCCTTCAAAGTCTTACCTCTAAACGACGAATCCGAAGACGATAAGTCCTGAAACCGAACAAAACGAAATATCGCTTGAAACTATTTCCGAAGAATTTAAAACTTTCATAGAACGCTATAAAACTACTTTTTTATTTGACTACAGCAAAATTAAATTCTCCAACTGTCAACTACTAGACAAAACAAATAAAAACATTTTAATTTCCCCCCTATCATCCAATCTTCAGGAATTTCATCAGGACATTTTCGAAGATATTTTCCAAGAAGTCCCTGATTTCGAAACATTTAAAATTAATGTATTTGCCAGCAAAACCGTAAGCAGAAGGCAATACTTCATAATCCCACTTCCAAATAATACTGACATCATAAATGAAGTTCTTTTTCCATCAATATACAAACATCAAGATACTTTACCTCCATCTAAAACATACTGTGTCGAAAACAATCTCGATCTTCCAATTTTCAAGATGCTCTCTTTCATTTTCGTTGAAAAGGAAATCAAATGGAAAATTTGCCAAAACGTTACAAAAACCCCCGAAAAAGACGAAATACCGCTGATCCTTGAAGGATATCATAACTGGAAAAATAATTGCACCGCGGCATTAACGAAACCGTCCGTCGTATTAAGGAAATGTCTAGTTGGCCAAGTTTCACAAAAGAACTGCGAAATTTGTCAAAAAACTAAAGCGTGTCGCAAAAACTTAGACAAACGCTTAAAACACCGTTTGAGCGAATTAATATTCACATATTAGAAATACCTAACAGGAACTATATCTTATCTGTACGAGACGAACTGACGAAAAGCTTATGCTTTGACTGATAAATCAGCCAAATCTGTTAGTACTATAATGTTATACTTTCAACATTTTGGTACGCCACTGCGTCTCAATTGTAACTATGGTAGGGAATTCGACAAGGCCTTATTCAAACACTTGTGCAAACTGTACGATATTAAACTCTCTTATTCAAGCATAGGACATCCGCAAACGATTTCATTCTACTTTGTTAGAAATATGATTCGAATCCATAAAGCCGAAAATCCAGAAGAACATCCCCTTAATGTACTCCCGTATGCGGTGATTGCTTACAATACTCGACAAACAAAACCCATGGCTTTTTCGCCTTATGAACTAGTGTTTGGACATACGTCTAGCAGACCACCCGAAACCACCTACGCCCATAAGGAACTGTTTAGTAAATATATACGAGACTTGAACAATCGCATTTCCTATT
Organism: Octodonta nipae; assembly: GCA_034190945.1. Classification (NCBI taxonomy): domain Eukaryota; kingdom Metazoa; phylum Arthropoda; class Insecta; order Coleoptera; family Chrysomelidae; genus Octodonta; species Octodonta nipae. Next base: position 70,162,150 of record CM067220.1, read on the forward strand.
ACGAAAGCAAAACGCTAAAGAACGTTTTGATAAACACGTTTCCGACAAACTTCCCGAATTTAAAATTGGTGACAAAGTTTACGTCAAGGAATCCCAAATTAAAGACAAACTTCATAACAAATTCAACGATCCATTCCAAATTTTAGATATTCACAATAATTCAGACACACTCTTAAATCTCAAAAAAAAACTAACGAACGAAAGTTAACTTTAACAGACTAAAACTCTATTCTGAAAACTAACTTTCTTTTCAGTTTTCTACTGCTGTTCGGATCAGCAGTCTCACAGTTCAACATCAAATCAATAAACAACACTCGGTATTTACTATCACGACGAAACTAGAATAGTCATCTCCAACTATAAATGGACATTACTAGTTCATCATTTGACGATACTTAACTTAACGAAATCTTCGAAAACAACAGAATACTCAATACATTAGAAAACACTGTCGATCCCATCCCAGGTTTCAAATTTCATGACACAAGTGCATTCCGAATTGATGTCCAAACTCAGATCAGTTTCTTATCCTAAATTTCAGATTCAATCAAAACTAAATTCTCAGAAATATTCATGGACACTAGAAGATCCAAATGAGGACGACTAATTAACGGTGTAGGAACTATCTTTAAAGCCATCACTGAAAACCTTCACGCAGCCGATTGTCAATTCTTCCCAGATAGTATTAATTTAACCAGGGACAATTACAAGTAGAGAATCTCCTAAAAAACCAAATAAGTGTAACTACTTCTATTATCAAAACTTTCAATGAAACCATTCAGAAAATCCAAATTGACGAAGCAAACTTTAACGAAAACATCGACGGAATCAATTTGGCAATACATACTCTAAACGACAAAATAGCCCTTATCCAAGCAAAACAGTCATTTTTGGGAATATGCGAAAAATTAATGGCAAGTTATTTATTTCTTGAGGATAACCTCAATAATATTTTAAATTCCATAATATTTGCTGGCTTAAAAATAATTCATTCCTCAATAATCAGACCTGATCATTTGATAAAGTCACTACAGGAAATTTCGCAAAATCTTGTCAAATTCAATCTACCGTTACTTGTCAGATATTTAAGTGTCGCCCAATATTTGGAAGTAATCGAGTTAGACGCGTTTCAATAATCGAATTAGAAGAGTTTCAAACTAATTCAGATTTAGTCTCTATTTTGAAAATTCCCCTGGTACAGCAACAACTCTACACCGCCTACCACTTATATCCTATCCCGATATTAGATAACATAACTGGTTTTCATCATATTCTTTCATTCACACAACAATCTACAGCGCGAAACGATGATTCTCTAATGTACATACCCATTAAGGACTTGAGTGTATGCAAGCCAGTAACTACACAACAAAAACTGTGTTCTGAGTTATATGCCTACCCCATCGACTCCAACGCACCGTGTGAAGCACTTCTGAAGAACATCCGTAGTGTACCGGAAAGTTGCCAAAGCTCCGTAGTATTCAGGATACACTGTTCAGAGACTAGAAACTAATACGTGGATAGTTATAGTGTCCGAGCCCTTACAAATGACAATTAATTGTGCGGGAATTCTGGTTGAAGATTGTGCTAAAATTTTTATGGGCGTCGCTGAGCTGTTGACGGGCCGTGTCAATACAAATTCCTCATTTAGAAATCGGAGAACATCATATCTGGGGTCGAAAATACCCAGTATAAAATGATCCTCAATATCCGCTACCAGGACCCTATGCCGGATTCAGTTGTCCCCTATGTGTTTTACTACATCTGCGCCACCCTGTATTGACATGGACTCGCCGGTAACTGTTCTTAGCTGGTTGTTGTTGTTAACTGGCCGGATTTCCGATGACCTCAAAACCCTGGACTTGGCACTGGACACAGCGGCGCCGGTATCAAAGGTAATGGTGATTGTGCGGCCATTGATGCCTTGATGACTAGGCTGCTACTATCTCGGCAAAATCCCCGGATGGATCATGTATTTGGGGCGGGTGGAGGGTTAGTCGGCATTCGCACCTGTATGCTGACAGTCCCCTAAGCCTTAGAGTCTAGAAGAATTCGAAGCAGAAATTAGACGACTAGGACACCTGTCCTACCCAGACCTGCCAGAGGAAACTAAAGATCAATTAGCCACACAGAGTTTTATAAATGGCATCACAGACATCAACCAGGAATAGTCAGAGTCACCATTTCAAGCACTGCCGGCTGGTATGAACAAACTACTAGAAGGGTCACAAAGAACTGGCACCAGAGGAGCATGTTACCGTTGTGGACGGACAGGACCCTTTCACCGTGATTGCAGAGTAATGCCTGAACGATCACCAACCAGAATGTAACCAACAAAACAACCACATGCCCATGGAGCGTCAGCCAGTAAGCATAGGGGGCGAATGTCAACTAACCCTCCACCGGCCCCCTAAACATTATCCATCCGGGGATTTTGCCGAGACAGGAGCAGCCTAGTCATCAGGGGTATCATCAATAGCCGCGCCATCACCATTACCTTTGATACCGGCGCCGCTGTGTCCATAGAAGCTATACGAGGCAAACGAAGCCATAGTAAGGATAAACAATCATACATGACAGACATTTAATATACACAAAAGAGGTGCAACAAGGATGTATATTGCCGTCTCGACTATTTAACGAACATAATGAATACATTATTATTATATTATATACTAGCCGTTACCCGCGGTTTCACCCGCGTGTGGAATGTAGAATTCTTTGCAAAAAGAAATAGCTTATTAAACATAGGGGCTATCCAATATAACTTTTTTTGTAACTTTGATGAACCACCTAACAACTATAAATCTACCAATCCCGAATATATTTTACCCAAACTGCCAGTGCGTATGTTCCACATTATATAAGAATTTTATTCAACATTATTTGGATAAGCTACGGTATTTCATAATTTTTCCTCCAATTTTTTCAAGCACAGAATAAAATATAATTTCTCTCCACTTCATTTAAACCATCCTACATTTGCAAATTTTTCTAACATTCTGATAAACACAATATATAAATATAATTTTGCTTCGTCCCATATTTCAGGTATTCCATATAGCAGGATGCAACTGTTCATGGTTTACCTTATATAACAAAAAAATATTATTTTTTTTAATCCACCTTGTAAAACTATAACTCTACTAAGCCCTCGATCTCAATCACCTTATATATTTAACTAATTATGGGTCATCCAACATAACATTTTTTGTCCCACTCTGTATAACTAAATTCACCAATCCCCAACATATTTCACCCAAACCGCAACTGTTATTCAATATTCTTAACAACTGCCTTCTATAGCTATAACTCTACTTCGATCTATATTTAATCTAACTTGTATATACTGCTGCCAATTAGCCACTTATTATAACTTATTTGTCTAGCAGTTTTTGAACCATCCTGTATAACCATAATTTTATTTTACAGAATATCTCAATTACGCTGTATATACATTTGCTTAGGGGCCACCAAATATAACATTTTTGAAACACCTAACTATAACTCTGATCCACTCTATATTTCAACTATCTTATAACTATCTTATCTATGCAACTGCTTATGGACTACGCTAAATAACCATTTTTGAGATATTTTTAACCATCCTGGAAAATATAATTTGTCTCCACCTTAGGTATATGTCAACCACCTCTTATATACAACTTTTTCTAACATGCTTTAATCACCCTGTATAACTATAATTTTACTTCGCCCCATGCTTCAGATATTTCATATATGCAACTGATCATGCTCTGCCCTATATAACAAAATTTTTCAAACTTTTCTTACTCATACTCTATAATTATTATTCTACTCCACGCTATATGCAGCCCTGTATACTTTCTAGCTCACTCTATATTTCATCTATCTGCTATATGAAACAGCTTGTACATCATAATATTCCTTTATAATATTTTTAAACCCACTTGTATAGCTGGAATTATACTCTATATCAACCACCCTATAATATGCTATTTGTGAATTTGTGAACTACTTGTGGATAAAAAAAAATTAACCGCGCTATAAACTATAATTCCACTCCATCTTATATTTCAACCACCATGTATAAACAGCTGGTTCTAACATTTTTTTCAACCCATTTCATAACTATAATAATACCTCAAAAAATTCAAATCTCCTAACTGATTACATAACATGTTTTTTATTTTTTATAACAATTTTATTTAATATTTTTAAAAAACTGCCTTCTAGAGCTATAACTCTAATTTCATCTCTAAGCCAATTAGTCACCCATTATAACTTATTTGTCTATCAGTTTTTGAACCATCCTGTATAACCATACTTTTATTCTACAAAATATTTGAACTACGCTGTATATGCATTCGCTTACGGGCGACCAAATATAACATTTGTTAAACATTTAACTGTGACTCTAACATTTAACTGTAACACTGATCCACTCTATATTTCAACTATCTTTTCTATGCAACTGCTTATGGACTACGCAAAATAACCATTTTGAGATATTTTTTAACCATCCTGGAAAATATAATTTGACTCCACCTTACATGTCAACCACCCCTTACATGCAACTTTTTATAACATGTTTTAATCACACTGTATAACTATAATTTGACTTCGCCCCAGGTTTCAGATATTACATATATGCAACAGCTCATGTTCTATTTTTAAAAAAATTTCCAACAATTTTTTATTCACACTATTTAACTATTATTCCACTCCACCCTCTATTTCAATCTCCACTACTTATCGGCCACCCAGTATGACATTTTTTGTACCACTCTGTATAAATATAAATCCATCAAATTTCACTAAAATTGCAACTGCTTATGGGACACCTTATGTAACAATTCTTAGATAATTAACTACTTAATTCTACTCCTCCCTATATTTCAAATACCTTATCTGTACAACTGATTATGAGCTACGCCATTTCACAATTTTTCCTCATATTTTTTAACCACAGTATAAAATATAATTTCTCACCATACTTCATTTAAACCACCCTTCATTTGCAACTTTTTCTAACCTTGTTTGAATCACACTGTGTAATTATAACTTGACTTCGCCCCATATTTCAGGTACTCCATTTATGTAACTGCACATGCTATACCCTATATACCAAAAATTTAAAAATTTCGAATACTATTTTACCCACATTGTATAATTATTATTATATATAGGCAACTATGAGGCCACCCAATATAACATTTTTCACCACCCAGTATACTTAAAATTCTAGCCCACCCTATATTTCATCTATCCGGTATATGAACAGCTTGTAGATCATAACATTCCTGTATAATATTTTTTAAACCCACCTGTATAGCTGTAATTATACTCTGGTACATATTTTAACCATCCTATAATATGCTACGTGTGAACTATTTGTAGATATAAAGCAATTTTTAACAACTCTATAAACTATAATTCCACTACATCTTATATTTCAACCAGCCTGTATAAAAAACTGCTTCTAAAATTTTTTTCAATCCATTTCATAAATATAATAATAGCTCAAGAAAATTCAAATGTATTTAATTCTATTTTACCCTTATTTCACCCACATTGTATATGCAACTACTTATGACCCTAAAAATATAACATTTTGTTTTCCGCCCTGTATAAATATAATTCAACTCCACCCGTTTTTCAACCACCTGGTATATACAACTATTTATGGTCCTCAATATATCATTTTTAAACCACCCCGTATAACTCCCCCCTTATTTTAACCACATTGTATATATGCAACTACTTACGGGCCACCTAATATACTTTTTTTTCCAGATTTTGTAAATCCATTTAATTCTACCTAGCCTATATATGTGGAACACCCTGTAAAATTACACTTGATATATCAGTTATTTTTTTTTTTAAATCGAAGCATGTTACATTGACATATTCCGAATTTTGAATAAAAGCTAAGCTGATGCAGGTATCTAAAATTTGGTGCATGCGGTGGAACCAATTGACTAATTGTGCGTTACCGAACATGGTAGTAGTTTTTTCCCTATATCTAAAGTTTCTGTAAATGTAGAGAGATAAAATGTATACCAGATTTTAAGTCAAAGTATAAGCTTTGCAACAAAAACAGATTCAACAAAATCAATTCAGTAGTTCTTACGTGATGAGGTAACAAACAAACAAACCAAGCCTGCAGCCAGCGGGGGGTGGGGGTGTCTGGAGGGTTCAAACCCCCCCCCCCCGAAATTTTGTAATATTGGGTTTCAAGATTCAATTTTAACCAATTAATCGTCTTTTTCATAAGAATAAATGTATATATATATATATATATATATATATATATATATATATATATTTATATATCCTGGATATATATGAATACAAATACAGATTTTGGAGTACCAATCAGCCAACCACCAATCAAAAAAAAATTATCCAATTTTTTCTAACTTTGTTGAACCACCTTACATAACTATAAATCTACCAATCTCGAATATATTTCACCGAAACTGCAAACACGTATGGACTACCCTATATAACAATTCCATTCAACATTTTTTGGAACCACCTTGTATAACTGTAACTCTGCTTCAGCGTATAATACAACCATCCTGTATAAGTTGTTGTTTATTTGTCACCCAATATAATATTTTTTAATTATCTAACTATAATTCTACTCCAGCCTATACGCTATATAACAATTATTTATAATAATTTTTGAGCCACTTCGTAAAGTATAATTTCCCTCCGCCCTATATTTTAACCACCCTTTTTATGCACCTTTTTCTAACATTGTGTTAAACACAATTTATAACTATAATTTTGCTTCGCTCCATGTGTCAGGTATTCCATATATCAGGATACACCTTATACTTTTTCTGGTCACCCTATGTATTCAATATTTTTTCAATGTGCGTTCTATAGCTATAACTCTACTTCCATCTTAATTTAAATCATCTTGTATATACTGCTGCCAATTAGTCAACCATTATAACTTATTTGTCTATCCTTTTTTGAACCGTCATGTATAACATTCTACAAAATATTTCAACCATATTGTATATGCATCTTGCTTATAGGTCACCATATATAACACTTTTTTAATACTCTCAACTATAAGTCTGATCACCTCTATATTTCTACTATCTTATCTATGCAACTGCTTATGGACTACGCTAAATAACCATTTTTCTGACATTTTTTAACCACCCTGGAAAATATAATTTGTCTCGACCTTATATGTCAACCACCCCTTATATGCAACTTTTTTTAACATTGTTTTAATCACACTGTATAACTATAATTTTACTTCACCCCATGTTTCAGATATTGCATATATGGTATATGAAAAAGGTTGTAGATCATAATATTTTTATAATATTTTTTAAACCCACCAGTAGATATAGCTGTAATTATAGTCTGCTACATATTTCAACCATCCTATAATATACTACTTGTGAACTTGTGAACTAGTTGTAATAAAACAAATTTTTAACTGTCCTATAGACTATAATTCTACTTCATCTTATATTTCAACCACCCTTTCATAATTATAATAATAGCTCAAGAAAATTCAAATATCTTAACTGCTTATACAACATATTTTTTTATCCACCCTGTATAAATATAATTCTATTTAACCTTTATTTCACCCACATTGTATATGGTACTACTTATGACCCTAACAACAATATAACATTTTGTTATCCGCCTGTATAAATATAATTCAACTCCACCCGTTTTTCAATCACTTGATATATAAAACTGTTTATAATACACTCAATATATCTTTTTTGAACCACCCCGTATAACTTCCACCTTATTTCAACCACACTTACAACTACTTACGGGCCACGTAATATACCTTTTTTTCAAGATTATTTAAATCAATTTAATTCCACCTATCCTATATATGGAACACCCTGTAAAATTATACTTGATATATCAATTGGAATTTTTTTAAAATCGAAACATGTTACTTTGGCATATTCCGAATTTTGAATAAAAGCTAAGCTGACGCAAGTATCTAAAATTTGGTGCATGCTGTAGAACCAATTAACTAATTGTGTAAGTATGTATTACACAATTATGTCATGGTGGTAGATTTTTCCCTATATCTACCGTTTCTGTCAATGTAGGGAGATAAAATGTATACCAGATTTTAAGCCAAACTATAAGCTTTGCAATAAAAAAAGATTCAGCAAAATCAGTTCAGTAGTTCTTACGTGATGAGGTAACAAACAAACAAACAAACAAACAGACAAGTACAATTTTATAATAGTACTAGCCGATACCCGCGATTTCACCCGCGTACGGAATGTTTAAGACTTCGCAAAAAGAAATAATTTATGAAACATATGGGTTATTCTAAATAAAAAAATTTCTAACTTGTTTGAACCATCCTACTTAACTCTAAATCCAGCAATCCCGAATATATTTCACCCAAATTGCACGTACTTATGGGCTACCCTATATAATAATTTTATTCGACATTTTTTAAATCACCTTGAATAACTGTAACTCCACGTCACCCTATATTACAACCATCCTGTACATGCTGATGTTTATTTCTCACCCAATACAACTTTTTGAACAGCTGACTATAATTCTTCTCCACCCTATATTTCAGCTATGCAACTGCTTATGGTCTACGCTATATAACAATTAATTCTGATATTTTTTGAATCACCTTTTAAAGTAAAATTTACCTTTACTCTACATTTTAATCTACCTTTATATGCAGCTTTTTCTAACATTGTGTTAAACACACTCTAAAACTATAATCTTGCTTCTCCCCATATTTCAGATATTCCATATTAGAATGAAACTATTTATGGTCTACCCTATATAACATTTTTTTAACCTTTTTTGATGCATCCTAATGGAAATGCCTCTGGAATCCTTGGTGTTTCACAAAGATCAAAACACAGTTTTCCACTCTAACACCAAACTTTTATTTAATCCCTCACCCAAACTGCAACTGCTTATTGGCTACCCTATATAACATTTTATTCAACATTCTTATTAACCGCTTTGTTTAACTAACTCTACTTCCATCTGTATTAAAACCATCCTGTATACACCGCTGCCAATTTGTCAAACAATACAATTTATTTTTGAACCACCCTGTATAACCGTAATTTTACTCTACAAAATATTTCAACCACCGTGTATGTAAATCTGCTTCGGGGTCACCAAATATAAAATTTTTAAACACTTAACTATAACTCTGGTCCACTCATTATCTTATATATGAAATTGAACTACGCTATATAACCATTTTTGAACCACTCTTGAAAGTATAATTTGTCTTCACCTTGTATTTCAACCAAACCTTATATGCAGCTTTTTCTAACATTGTTTTAATCACACTCTATGAACTATAATTTTACTTCGATCCATGTTTCAGATATTGCATATATGCAACAGCTCATGTTCTATCCTACAAAAAAAAGATTATCCAACGTTTAACTATAAATCTCCTCCACCAGCTATTTCAACCACCTTGTATTTGCAATTACTTATTAGCCACCCAGTATCACATTTTGTGTACCACACTGTATAACTATAAATCCATCAATGCCAAATACCAAAAATTACCAAAACCGCAACTGCTTATTGGGCACCGAATATAACAATTTTGTTCAAGAGGTTTTTGAATCACCTTGTATGTATTACAACTACCCTGTATACGCAACTGCTTATTGGTCAACCAATATAACTTTTTTTAAAATTATTATCATAACACTTACACCCTATATTTCAACTGTCCTATCTTTGCAACTTATTATGAACTACGCTATTTCACAATTTTTCATCATATTTTTTCAAGACTTATTGAAGTATAATTTCTCTCAACACTTCATTAAAACCACCCTTCATTTACAACTTTTTCTACTTGTTTGAATGACACTGTATACTTATAACTTTACTGCGGACCATATTTCAGGGACTCCATATATGCAACTGGTATAGAACAAAATTTTTCAAGCTTTTTTTACCCAGCCTGTAAAATTAGAACTGTACATCACACTATATTTCAACAACCTTTTATATGCTACTACTTATTTGCCACCAAATATAACATTTTTGTACCACCCTGTATCCTTAGAATCCTACCCCATTCTATATTTCAACCATCCGGTAAATGGACCAGCTTAGATCATAACATTATTTTATAATATTTTTTAAACCCACCTGGATAGCTGTAATTACACTCTGCTACATATTTCAACCATCCTGTATATGCAACTATTTGTGGATATAAAACAAGTTTTTAACCACAACATAAACTATAATTCCACTCCATCTTATATTTCAAACACCCTGTATAAGCAAATTTTTTTCAACCCATTTCATTACTATAGTATCTTATGAACATAATTCAAAGATCCTAACTGCTAACGTAACACATTTTTTTTTTTAATTTTTATCCACTGTATAAATATTCTACACTTTTTCAACCACTTGGTACATGGAACTGTTTATGGTCCACTTAATATAACTTTTTTGGACAACCCCGTAGAACTAATTCCACTCCCCCTTATTTCCACCACATTCTATATATCCAGTTGCTTATAGGACACCAAATATAACTTTTTTTTAGATTTCTGAAATCCATGTAATTCTACTCCGCCTAAGTTTCCTATATACAGAACACCCTGTAAAATTACGCTTGTAATATCAGTTGATTTTTGGTAAATCGAAACATGTTACATTTGCACATTCCGAATTTTGAATAAAAGCTAAGCTGATGCCAATATCTACTATTTTGTGTGTGCGGTGGAACCAATTGAGTAATTGTATTACCCAACATGGTAGAAGTTTTGTCGCTATATCTACCGTTTCTGTCAATTTAGGGAGATAAAATGTCTACCAGATTTTAAGTCAAGCTATAGTCTTCGCATCAAAAAAAGATTCAACAAAATCAGTTCAGTAGTTCTTAAGTGATGCCCGAACAAACAAACAAACAGGCAAACTTACAATTTTATAATAGTATAGATATAGATAATATAGATATAGAAAGAAGATAGATTATAATTACATTATTTTCCCAAATAACCTAAATAAGATATCCTTGTCGCTAGAGGTGAAAGTAAAATTGCTGAAAATTTTAACAAAAATTGTATTAACAGTATTTTAGACATTAGAAACTCTATACCTTCGATTTTATACAAAATTGAAATATCCAGAGTAACATGTAGTAAGAGGCAGTTTAAATTACTGAACCTAAATGATCACACTACCAGGACTTGAAAAAATTCTCGAAAGAGCTGTATATAATTAAATGATTAAATACTTTGAAGATAATAATATAATGTTTAATTATCAGTCTGGCTTTAGAACGAAACACTCATTGCAACTAACAATATCACAATGGAAACAAATATAGATACATATTTATACAGTGGCAGTCTTCTTGGATTTCAAAAGGGCGTTCGAAACCATTGATAGGCAAATTTTACTTTCTAAATTAAACCATTATGGTATAAAATGTATTGTTTTAAAATGGTTTGAAAGTTACCTGGATAATAAATACCAAATAACTAGAGTAGGAAACATGTTCTCTACTCTGAAGAAAAATAATTTTGGTGTACCACAGGGAAGTAACTTGGGCCCGTTATTATTTCTAATGTATATAAATGATATCGCCACAAACATAAAGTGTAATTTTATTAATTTGTTTGCAGACCTTCTTGACATTTATGACACCAACTTAAATGATACAATAAACAAAATGAACGTGGAACTGGAAAAAATAGGGAAATATCTTAATCAAAATAAAATAAAACTAAATATAAATAAATCGAAAGCTCTCATCATAACAAAATAAATATAAATATGAAAAAATTGATTTTACAGAACATAAAATCAGGATTTACAAAGACGAAATTTGCAAAAAGTATTAAATATTTAGGCTTAGTAATTGATACAAACTTGAGCTTCAAGGAACATTTTTCATATTTGGAGAAAAAGATATTTCGTTTCCAGAATTGCAAGTGAACTATCTATAATCCACATTATAGTGCCGGTCACAGTTCGTTTCCGGTCCGTTCTCATTCTGGTAAAATATTATCAAATGAGAAACAAAGTGCATTCAGACTTACGTGCCAGTCAAGGTCTAGTCCATTCCGGCTCCACTACCGATCAGTAGATTCAAACATAGTGCCAGTCATGATTCGTTCGTTCCAGGTCTGGTAAAAATATTCGCAAATGAAAAACAATGTTTGTATTCACACTTCCATGCCAGTCAAGGTCCGGTCGAGTCCCGCTCCGGTAAAAATATCTTTCAAAGATATTTTGAACGAATCTAGATCGAACACAGGGTCGGAGCTGGGATTTTTTGAGGAAGGGGTGCAAAATGAAAACTGATATAATAAACGGTTACCAAGAGCAAATATAAGAAATTGAAAAAATGATTTTTATTAAGCTTATATCTTAGATTTTCTATTCCAGAAAACTACTGTATATGTGTATGAAAATAAATATATTCATTTCTTTGATTACTGAACTTTATGAAGGGATATCTTCTATCTATACTATTATAAAATTGTAAGTTTGTCTGTTGGTTTGTTTGCTAGTTTGTTTGTTCGGGCATCACGTAAGAACTACGGAACTGATTTTACTGAATCTTGTTTTGTTCCAAAGCCTATAATTTGACTTAAAATCTGGTACACATTTGATCTCCTTACATTGATAGAAACGGTAGATATATATATACAGGGTGTAAATAGTTTGAGTGCATATATTTTAGGTGGATGTAGTATACACCAAATTAAACAAAAAACTCTTATACCACTATGTTCAGTAGGCCTTAATAACCAAGAAAATCCCTAAAACATATTAAGTAAATTATTGTCAATCCGGCAACGTCGCTCGCGTTCGAAGCAGATCCACTCTTAGCGCGAATAATAAAAGGATGACTACGCCGACAAAAAAGCAAACACCTGTGTTTTTGTATTGACTGATGATATTGACCTTAGAATTAAATAAAAATGTATGAAATATTTTGTTGAAAATATTTACGTTTTTAATACAAGGTATTGCAATTAGAATTTGTATTAACACACAGCAAACACCTGTGTTTTTGTATTGACTGATGATATTGACCTTAGAATTAAATAAAAATGTATGAAATATTTTGTTGAAAATATTTACGTTTTTAATACAAGGTATTGCAATTAGAATTTGTATTTGGCGATTTCTTTTATGCAATTATACAAAGTTGGGTAAATATGATATTCAACTCAAGAGATCTGTATACTATGTAGTTTTTTACCAGTTAAATTATTCGAAGAGTCATTATTACTAATTTAATTAATATTATTTATATTAGACAAGTAAATATGTAATCCTACTTACCTAATTTATTATAATGATAGAACTGAGTTGAAACAACGGATTATTCACAGCAAATGTTCAAAATGCCCACCATTACTATCGACACAAGCACGACACCGTTTAATCCAATTTTCACGTATGCGAGAAAAAATTCCTGGAATATTTCGGATTTCATCAGCAGCGTCAAAAATGCGTTGTCTAAGGTCATTCTCGTCAATAATTGGAGTCATGTAAACATTACTTTTCATGTGTCCCCATAAGTAGAAATCTAAAGGATTGAGATCAGGAGATCTTGCTGGCCAACGTATATGTCCGTTTCGACCAATCCAACGACGGGGAAATGTTCTATTTAAGAAGTCGACAACTAGATGACGAGCGTGGGCAGGCGCTCCGTCATGTAAGTACCATATATTGGAACGTGTTTGCAGGTTTACTTCATCTAACAAATCTGGTAGAGTGTTGTTCAAAAAATAAAGGTAATTCTCACCTGTCAAACGTGCAGGCAGTATAAATGGCCCAACCAAGTATTCACCAACTATTCCAGCCCACACGTTAACTGAGAATTGGTGTTGAAATACTGACTGGCGTATTTCGTGCGGATTTAACTCAGACCACGAATGCGTATTATGAAAATTTATTATACCATTCCTATTAAAACTTGCTTCATCTGTTGTTAAAATATTGTTCACAAAATTAGGAAATTGTCGATGTTTTCTGAGGAACCAACGACAGAAATTGGGTCTTGGTTGAAAATCATCAATTGAAAGCCCTTGAACCCGCTGCATGTGATATGGATAGAGCAATTGTTGCCGTAATGTTCTATGAACAACAGTTTGAGAAATTTGCAGCTCACTTCCAATACTCCGTGTGCTACGGTATGGGTTGATGTCGATGAGGTCTAGTATTTGATCCTCAGCAGCTAAGATACGATTATGTCGTTGTGGTCCGCGATTGTTTATTTGTGGTATTACACTACCTGTTTCCAGAAGCCTCTGCGAAACAGCTACGAATGTCCTAGCATTGGGCAGGCGTCTGTTTGGAAACCTTTCCCTGTATAACATTCTTGCTATTCTGCAATTACGTCTGCTTTCCCCATAAATTAAGAGCATGTCATGTCTTTCTCTAATTGTATAATCGGCCATTATTTATCACAAATAAATACTGTCGCACTATTCTTAATTTTCGAATTTACACACTAATCACAACCGATTTTATGTATTTAAAAAATATATTAAATGGAAAGCAAACCACGAAGTCTACATCATATAGATATCATTCAAATCACTTTACCGTTTATCTATTCTTATTTACAAGAATCGAAATCGCAAAAAACAATCGTAACTCTCAGTCGTTAAAGTAAAAAATGAAGTAAATAAGTTGGTCTGTATGCCACGTTGCCATATCTATTCGGAGAAACTTACACTAAATTATAAAGCATATTTCGAGTTTAAATAATCAATTTTCATTTTTAATGTGGCTATTAAAGATGTATAAGCTATTGAGTATTTACATATTTAGATTTACCGACATTTTGAAATCGAAATTATTGTATTATTCACTGTAGCAAGGGCTACATAAAATCTAACTTTATGTGTTCTTTTTGGCAAAATTATAGTTTATTTTAGAAAATGTTATAAAGGTTTTTGATTTGTTTTTGCCTGAAGTATTGTTCTTCAAAATCTTTGCACTCAAACCGTTTGCACCCTATATATACATATTTGTTTTTAAGTTTTCGCGGGCACTAAATTTAGGTGGTTTCCGGGAATTCATCTACGTAGTTGATAACTGATCCCTGCCGGGATCGATGGTAAAATTAAGACGTTTCGGCAGAGTCACATCTGCCCTCTTTAGGTCGGTTCGCATAATTCTCGTAGCCTTCTGCTTTCGCTTCTAGTTACCCGAATACTTCGAGTATATTTTAACATCGATCCCGCGGATGAATTCCCGGAAACCACCTAAAACATATATATCTGTATATATATATATATATATATATATATATATATATATATATATATTTTATATTACGATTTTCCAATTCACTTTTTAAAAACAATTTATTTAATTAAATACAAAAATAATAATAACAACTTTCAACTATAAGAATATAAGTCAACTAATCATCTAACGACTGAAGGTCCTACACTAGTATTTATAACATTACAAAATGATGAGTCGACACGCGTGTTAAACAAAGACAATTTAAGCGTGTCGTTTCAAAATGGATGGTCATCAGTTTTTATGTGAACTGAAAAATAAGAAGTGTACAGTTTTGGTTACCAAGTATAAATGAAAAAGGTCGAACGTGATAAAAATTGCTAACAAGTATCATATTACAATGTGGGAATAATGACAGTATTTGACCTTATAATTAGAAGTTAATTTAATATAAAGTCTGTTTAAATACTTATATAACAACTCCATTTATCCTGAAAAAGTTGATGCTGTGCTTCAACTTTTCAAACCATTTTTGTGAGTTCTGTATCTTCGATGGGTTCCTGGAGTCGAATACTTGGACGTCGTCTGGGAAGGAATCTGAAGTTTCTGACTTGACTACATGGCATTGGTGAAGGTGACGGTGGATCGTCGCCGTTTGTTGTTATGGCCAACAATCTGGATTGTCTTCTTGGTTTGCATTTATAGAAAATGTAGATAAGGATTAGTAAAACGATTAATGTAATTGATAAAATTGTGAACCATGGCATGTGTTTTTTAATAAACGGTTGGTTTATTAATTTGTCTAGCTCTTCTGAATATTGGTTCAACTTATGTTGAGCTATGTTGAGGTCGTCTGCATCGATCTTGTTTAGTCTGAGTGGCTTTAGATCTGGGACATAGTTTTTCGGTGGTATAGATTTGCAGCAGTTGTACGGTATTTGAATTGGATGACTCTTGTATGTAATATTTAGGAAATTGTCAATCAGTTTGCTTGAATGAATTCGAGTGTTGCCAATGAATGCGTTACAATCGGCCTGCAAATTTAGGACTGAGTTTGTTGTAATTGTTAGTGTTACAACGCTGTTTCCACTGCACTTTATGGTGATAGGTAAAAGGTCAGAAACAGTAATTAGCCAAAAGTTTGAGCTAATCTTATATACATTGTAGTCCTTGGCGTAGAATATGGAAGTCTGACAAACCTTTGGAAGGAAGGTGGACTGCTTCAACAGCTGGGCCTCACAAGTTGAATCGCTATCTATAGGATACGGGAGAACGTCTGAACATATCCATTGAACTTGGCTTAAGGACTTGCAGTTGTCCAAGTTCCGAAATGTAGTATACAATAGTGAATCATCGTTTTTCGCAATATATTTGGTTGTGGTTGGTAAAATGTGATGAAACCCTGTTCGGTCGTCAAGTATCGGAATTGGGTATAAACGAAAAAGGGTAAAAGTTTCAGGGTTTACTAAGGGGATTCTTAATACAAAAATTATTTTCGTGTCTAATTGAAATGCTTCCAATTCGATGATGTCGATATATTGTGCAATATTATGGGCATTAATAGATAAGGGCAAATTGTTTTTGTGCAAAGAGTGAGAGATAATTTGAAGTGAGTCGACCAAATTTGCCGGTGTAATGATTGAACTATGTAACATTTTAATGCGAGCGAAAGATATTGCCGATAATACATCATTAAGGGCATCTTGAATAAAGACATAGCTTTCCATTAATGATTCACATAAATCTAGAGTTTTGACAAGTGTCTCAAAGAACTGAAGGTCGTCTGAAATAAAAGCAATGGCTTGCCTGATTTCATTAATATTCTTATTAAAGGTTTCTTCGTCTATTTGTAGTTTACGAACCGTTGAATTAAAATTTTTGATTACGGAAGTCGTAACAGAGATTTGGTTCTTCAGTAGATTTTCGATTTGTTGTTCGTCATGAGTAATCTTGTTGATACAATCATTAAAATATTGACCATCGTTTGCATCCAGAGTGCCAGTTATTGATTTCCAAATTGTTCCTAATCCATTAATAAGTCCGCGTTTCTGTCGGTTTAAGTGAATTTTCATGTCCGCGAATATTTCTTGATATTTCAAGTTTACTGTGTCTGATATTTGTTTGAGAAGGCTGACGAGTGTTTGTACTTGTGGTTTGAATGAACTAAGTAGAGTAGTTAAGTTTGAATTGATAGTGTCAACTAAAGTGTTTAGTATTTTGTCATTATTGGAAATTGCGTCACCGAATGGGTGGAGATCTTTGTAGACAAGCAATGTCCACTTGTCATTCGAAATTTTAATGCTTCCTTCTTCATGAAAGAAGAGTCCTACGGTGTTGTTTATAGGTGTTATCGTATATTGAGATGTTGCGATTGTGAAGAGTCCGAGGAGTCTGAAAAGAAGTAATTTTCACTCAAAATATGGTTTCAATCTGTCAAAATTTGCTTTTGTAGATTGATTTGTCTCGGGATTTAGTAAGACAGAATTTTGAAAGAGTTCAGTTATTTGGAAAGGACCATTATATTTATTTTGTGATTTACTAGAAATTTGCGATTCTTTCAAATATACTTTATCGCCTATGTTATAATTTGGTCGGTTTTCAGGTACGTGTTGGTCGAATCGAGTTTTTGCCTTTTCTTTTTGTTGTTCAGTTTTTGAACACGCTAGTTTGTAAAAGTACTCCATACGATTGTTGAGATCTCTTACGTATTTGGAAATGAGGTTCTGTTGGTTATAAAGCGTTTCCGGGGGGCTACTAGACGTGTGGCCAAAAATAAGCTCGTAGGGTGTAAACCCATGAGTTTTATTTTTGGTGTTGTTATAAGTAATTATTGCGTATGGCAAAACGTTAAACGGATGTTCGTCTGGGTTTTCGGCTATATTTGCTCTGATCATTTCCGATAATGTTGAGTGGAATCGTTCAATGGAACCGTTGGATTGTGGGTGACCCACACTTGAGAATGTAAATTTTATGTTGTAAAGCTCACAGAGGTCTTTCATTAGAACATTATCAAATTCACGGCCGCAGTCGCAATGAATTCGCAACGGGGTGCCGTAATGTTGGAAATAAAGGATAAGCGTGTTAACGACGGTTTTTGCTGTTTTATCCTTTATTGGATATGCCTGTGTGAATTTTGTTAGCTCGTCTCTAACTGTCAGAGCGTAATTTCTCGATGGGTATTCAAAAACGTCGACATTAATTCGCTCGAAAGGTGTTTTCGGCGTTTCTGTTATAACTAAAGGGGAACTTAGGTTTTTTCGACATGTTTTCACCTTTTGACAAATTTCGCAAGATTTGATGAAATTTTCTACGTTTTTTGTTAAACCGGTCCAATTATATTTTTCCTTTATTCGTCTGACCGTTTCGTTGATTCCGCGATGAAGATTATTTTTTCCTTGATGATAGTTTTCTAAAATTTGCGGTATTTCGTGTTCTGAAGGTGTTTTTATAATGTTTTGACATATTTTCAGTTTAATATCTTTGTCTGCAAAGATATAAGAAAAGGTTTCGAGAATTGGAAGTTCCAAATTGTTTTCGACATAGTACGTTGTTTCGGGATCAAATTTATTCTGTGATTTGTAAATGATGAAAAACAGAAATTGAACGACTGTTTCTGGGTCAAATGGCAAGGGGATTATAAAGTATTTACGATTTTTAACTGATTTACTGGCAAAGGTGTTGAGAGAATAGTTTTCAAAGTTAATATCTTCTTCGAAGATATCATCCATGATCCAATCGTGGAGATCAGTTAACTTGTTTTGCCAAAAGAATGTAATAATTTGTTTATGAGTTTTGTCGAGAAGTTGAGAATTTGTCGTTTCGATTTTCGAGTAGTCAATTAGAGATCTTGTTTTATATAAGTCGACAAATTTGTTAAATTCGTTAGTTAGTAGTTCGTCATTAAGTTCGGGTTCTTCGGATTCTTGTTCACCTTCGTCTTCTGAGTCGGTGTCATTGAAGGCGTGGATTTTTCACTGAAAATTGGCTATTTGGTGGAAGTGATTGATTTTAATTCGCGATAGAGCGTCTGCATTTTTGTTTATCTTTCCAGGTTTGTGTTCAATCTTATAATTGTACTCTTCGAGTTTTAGTCGCCATCTGGCAAGTCTACTGCCTGGATCTTTGATTGAGAAAAGCCACGTAAGCGGGCGGTGATCGGTGATTAAAGTAAACTTACGGCCAAATAAATACGGACGGAAGTGTTTTACTGCTCACACTATGGCAAGCAATTCCCTTTCGATGGTAGAATATCGAGTTTCGGCGGCACATAAAGTGCGAGAGGCATAAGCGATAGGAAGATCTTTTCCTACAGGACCTTGCGAAAGAACTGCACCAATCGCGAAAGCGCTGGCATCCGTGGTGAGAAGAAACGGTTCTTCAAAATTTTGGTAGTTGAGAATGGGGTCTGAAATGAGAGCTTTCTTTAAGTCGTTAAATGATGACTTACAATCAGAATCAAAGAAGAATCTTGCATCTTTTTGGAGAAGTTTTGTAAATGGTTTTGACATTTTGGCAAAGTTGGGGATGAATCTTCTATAGTATCCGGCCAATCCTAAGAAAGATTTAATGTCTTTTGGATTTTTTGGTTCTGGGAAATTTTGGATACAACTGACTTTTTCGGGGTTCGGTTTTACACCTTGTTGCGTAATTAGATGACCAAGATACGCTACCTCTTTTCTTAAGAATTCACATTTGTCGGGTTGAATCTTAAGATTTGATTTGCGAAGACGTTTGAAGACTTCGGTCAACCGTGAAATGTGTTCGTGAATTGTTGGGGAGTATACAATGATGTCGTCCATGTATACTAGACAACGTTCATTTTGAATTCCAAGGAGGATGTTGTCCATGACATGTTGAAATGTGGACGGGGCGTTTTTTAAACCGAACGGCATACTAACAAACTCGTAATGGCCGTTTTCGACTGAAAATGCTGTCTTGGGGATATCTTTGGAATCGATCTCTATCTGATGAAAACCGGAGGCGAGATCTAATGTAGAAAAATATTGGCATTTGCCTAGTTGATCTAAAAGATCGGAGATGTTAGGCAATGGATATTTGTCGTCTACTGTGACTTCGTTAAGTTTCCTGTAGTCAATGACGACACGCCATTTTTGTTTGCCTGAGGCGTCTAGCTTTTTGGGAACAACCCAAACTGGGGAAGACCACGGGGAAGTTGAGTGACGAATGATACTTTGGTTGAGCATTTTGCTTACTTGGTCTTTAACCTCTTCTTTATGTACCTGAGGGTACCTATAAGATTTAGTAAAGATGGGTCTGGAATTACTAGTCTCGATTGAATGCTTAATTTCGTTGGTAAAGGATAGTGAGTCTCCTTCTAAGTAAAATATGTCCTGGAAATCTAAGCAAAGGTTGGTAATCATGTCTTTTTCTTCGTCGTTTAAATGTTCAGTCGGGAGTTGTTGTCTTATGAGTAAGTTTCTGTCGATATCTGGAGTTTCGTACGAATCGTTAAAGTTAAAACAGGGTTGTGTTTGTACAAGGGGTTCTATTGTTATGTTTTCAAAGTTAATTGTTTTTGGGATGGCGTTGGCATTGATAACTGAAGTTAGAAATTCCCCGTTATGATTTACATATACCAAGGAATTGGGTAGTCTGACTTTCTCTTTCTCGATGGTATGTAAAACAGCGTCGGTGTTGGAAAGGTGACAACCTAGTTTACATATTTTTTCTGTACGAGGTTCTATAGAAATATAGTTTGAGAAATTTTTTTGAGACGATGTGTTGGGGACTGTCGAGGGAGTGATATCTGAAAGGGGCAAGGAGGAGACCTTGTGAAGAGTGATATCTTTGAAATTTGTCTTGAGTTGTTTAGATTTTAGATCGATTACACATTCATAATGTTCTAAAAAATCTAACCCTAAAATGCCATCAAACTCGATGTCGAGGTTACATATGAATACTTTATGGGGGTTACCATGAGTGAATGGTATAAGGGTTGATTGAGAAATGGGGATCTTTTTGTCTGTAATTCCCTGAATAACGACATTTTCCGGGAATCGTTCAGAATAATTTCTGACGGTATGCTCTTTAAAGATAGAAATTCCTGCGCCAGTATCTATTAGTAATTTATAGTTTCCAGTCGCATCGTTAATATAGTACAGATTTTTGGAGTTTACAGTATGGAGAGTAGTTACAGAAATGTCTGTTCCGGAAAGTTTATATTCGGGTTCAGGTCGTCGAGATTGATAGTTTGGATCTGTGTTGCGAGGCTGGTCGTTATGTCTGGAGGGTGGTCTAAATTTGGAAGAGATAGAAAATCCTGATAGTTTTGATTCTCTAAGGGATCTAAATCGACAGTTTGATAGTTATCAGCAGTATGATAATTAATATTAATTGCTTCTGGATTGCATGACTGACTATAATAATCATATTCCCTTTGATCATCAGTGCTATTGTAATCATCGTAGGGTTGATTATTAACTGTATAATAATCATCGTCCTGGTTAGGGTAATTCGTATAATTTAAGTGATGTGTTTTATTTGGATTTAGGCGAAAACCGGGATTCCGTTGGATGACTGATTGGCGTGGTTGTTGCGTAATTTGCTGAAACGTTCTTGGCTGGTTAGAGAACTGGTTTTGTCTGAAGGGTGACTGATTTTGCCTAGGTTGTTGATTCTGATTTTGTGAGAAATTATTAGTAAAAGGGTTTGGTCTAAAATGATTATTATTGCCGCTACTATTGTTATAGACTGGTGTCTGGTAGTTTCGAGAGCGACATTCGGACGTGTGATGTCCGAATCTTCCACATGATAGGCACTTATTAATTTGCGGATTAGGCTTTCGAAAGGGTTGATTAGGCTTAGGGGGAATTTGTTTAGGTGTTTTTTGGTTTTCGAAGTAGGACAGTTGTAATTCACGCCTAATTCGTACGTGGGCTTCTAACAGGTCTTTCGGGTTTCCGGCGCGGATGATTTGCCCTAAACGCGGTTCTAAACCGGTCAGAAGAGTGTTCAGCGCCATAGTGTCTATTAGACTCGTTTGGGCTGTCTTCTGATCTGCATTCAAATTCGAGGTTTTCTGAATATTGGCATACATTTTTGCAGTAAGTACTTGCAATCTGTTATAAAATGTGAGAGGCGATTCGTTGGGAAGTTGTCTTAGACGTTGTAAATCTTGTATGAGAGATGTCAAATCTCTAGAATCACCGAAATGAGAGTTTAAAAGTTGTTTAAGTTCCAAATAGGACGCGGGGTTGCGTGAATTAATTAATTGGGCCGCTCTGCCTTTCAGCTTATTTTTAATGTGTATAAGTAAAAGATAGCGTTGGTCGCCCGTTGACATATTATACGCGCAGTCGCACGCATCAGTGAATGTCCCTAGCGAGATTTGATCGCCCTCAAACTCAGGGACAATGGAAAAGATTTCTGAAAGCCGGTAGGGTTCAGTCTCCGGATCTGCTGAAGTTTGGGGAGATGCCATTATTTCGGTTGATTAAAAATATACGGTAATAAAAATGTTCAAAATTAAAGAAAATATCTAGAATTATCAAAACGTTTATTACGTTTTTGTTTTAAGAATGTAGAAGATTACAAAATTGTGCACAAAGTAAAATAAACCCAAATGGAAAATAGTACAATTCGGTTTAAAGTGTTCCGGGATATTGAACGTCCGAACAGTAAAAATAAAATAAAATCAAAATTATATATCGATAAAATAAATTCAAATTGGTAAAACAAATATTTGCGAGATGATTACTTAATTGTTTGTACTTACATTAATCGAAACATCGAAGTTGCCGTGTTCTACGTGTTGTAGTTGGGACGTCTCGAGGTTCTTTTCTTCCTTCAAAGGATTGGAATCCACCGCTACCAGTTAAGCTTTTCTTCTAACGCCGGTTCTAGCAGCGTAATGGAATCCTACTGACTGCGCCACATTTTATATTACGATTTTCAAAATTCACTTTTTAAAAACAATTTATTTAATTAAATACAAAAATAATAATAACAACTTTCAACTATAAGAATATAAGTCAACTAATCATCTAACGACTGAAGGTCCTACACTAGTATTTATAACATTACAAAATGATGAGTCGACACGCGTGTTAAACAAAGACAATTTAAGCGTGTCGTTTCAAAACGGATGGTCATCAGTTTTTATGTGAACTGAAAAATAAGAAGTGTACAGTTTTGGTTACCAAGTATAAATGAAAAAGGTCGAACGTGATAAAAATTACTAACAAGTATCATATTACAATGTGGGAATAATGACAGTATTTGACCTTATAATTAGAAGTTAATTTAATATAAAGTCTGTTTAAATACTTATATAACATATATATATATATATATATATATATATATATATATATATATATATATTGTTACGGAATTTACCCAAAACCGACCCTGTGTCATTCAGCACGACAACAAACGCTTTACGATAAAAAATACGATTCTCGAAAAGACTCGGCAGCGGAAGGAACGATGATGATTTCTACTGGAGAATTCTACGCTGGTGATATAAAAGAAGCACACCACGATCGCCAAGCAGTGATACCGCGACGACTAGCTTATATGGGATTATTATTGTATTTTTGAATCAGCTGTTTGAACGTAAATAAAGTTCTAGAATAGTGAAAGTGGATATTAGTTTTATAATTTTTAATTGAACCCACGAAGTATATAACAATTGGTGTTAGAAGTGAAGGATTAGTGCAGTTAACATCCTAAATTGATTTATGGAAACTCGTAGTATGGAAAAGATAGACGAAAAAATTACACAGATTCTAGAAAAAAGTGACAAGAAGGAGAAACAACATCAAGAAGAAATTCAACAAAGGTTAGTGAAATCTTTTGATGATAAACTTAAAGTTGAGTTAGGAAATCTTGTCACTAATATCGATGAAAAACGTAAAATAGAATTAGAAAATCTTGTTTCTACAATGAAAAGCGAACAACAAAATCTTGTCACTGCCATGGAAGAAAAACAACAAAATCTTGTCACTGCCATGGAAGGATTATTCTCGAAATTTGTAGAAAAACAAGATCAAACTGAATTAAAACGACAAAATGAATTTAAAATAACTGAAGAAAAAAGACAAATGCAATTTGAACAACTAATGCAAATAGTATCACAAGTTAACGAAACAGTTAATAAAAGAATGCAAATAGTAGAATCAGATATAAAAGAGATAAACGACGACATAAAGATCCTGAAAAATAATGTGGAGGCCCTTGAAACCAAAGTAGATGACATCGATTCCATACAGAGCCAGGTGAAATTTGAAATCAGTGCTATTCAAAACAAGGTAGAAACAGAAATGAAAAAAATGCAACAGGACTTACAGCGAGGAAAATACCAGAACACCGTGAGTACCAAAGGTTCCTTTAGTAAACCACCCACATTCGACGGCAGTTCATCTTGGCCCATGTATAAACGGCAATTTGAGGCCGTGGCTACAGCTAATGGATGGGATAATCAAGAAAAATCTACTTCTCTGGTAATTTCGTTAAGAGGTCCGGCCCTAGAACTCCTCCAAAGCATTCCAGTCGATGAACAAGGCAATTTCGACAAGATCATCGCCATCCTAGACAAACGATACGACAATCAATCCTTGAGCCAGGTATACCAAGTCCAACTGAGTGGAAAAATGCAAAAATCCGGTGAAAGTCTTCAAGAATTCGAAGCAGAGATTAGACGGTTAGTTCATTTGTCCTATCCAGACCTGCCAGAGGAAACGAAAGACCAGTTGGCCACACAGAGTTTCATAAACGGCATCAGAGATGTGGAAGTTCAAAGAAATTTAAGACTGAGTGGCGTTAAGAAGAGTAATGAAGCTCTACTTCGGGCTTTGGAAGTAGAGGCCGTCATGAACATGTCCAAGCCGAGGGTCCGAGCAGTTTCCTTCAACCAGGAACAAAATATTAGACCGGTCACAAAGAACTGGCACCAGAGGGGCATGTTACCGCTGCGGACGGACAGGACACTTCCAACGTGACTGCCGAGTAAGGCTACCGGAACGATCACCAACCAGGGGTAGCCAACAAACCGACCTTACGAACCAGGGAAACTCCAACCAGTCAGCATAAGGGGGCGAATGCTGACTCACCCTCCACCAGCCCCCAGGACAGTATCCATCCGGGGATTTTGCCGAGATAGCGGCAGCCTAGTCATCAGAGGCACCATCAATGGGCGAGCAGTTACCATCACAATCGATACCGGCGCCGCTGTGTCCATTGCCAAGTCCAGGGTCTTGAGAGCATCAGAAATTCGGCCAGTTAGCAATAACATCCAGCTCAGAACGGTCACCGGCGAGTTCATGTCAATACAGGGTGAGGCAGATGTCGTGCTACAGATAGGGGACAACATGATCCGGCATAGGGTCCTGGTAGCGAATATTGAGGACGATTTTATACTGGGAATGGACCTAATTAGCCAGCATGGATTTATGTTCGACCCGAGATATGATGTTCTTCGGTTCCTAAATGAGGAATTTGTATTGACACGGCCCGTCAACACATCAGTCACCACCATAAAAATTGTGGCAAAGTCTTCGGCTAGAATTCCCGGTCGAACGGAACAGATTATTCTTGGGCAGTTAGACAGCAATCCTGGGAGCTGCGTTGGAATGGTGGAGTCCGTACACTCAGCTCATGACTACTTAGTTGGACGGGCTATAGTTAAAACCGGACGAGATATACCAATCAGAGTCATGAATCTGTCCAACAACGACATCAGAATTACCAATGGTCAAGAGATAGCTTGTTTCGAGCCAGTAGAGACCATCATCAATTGCGAAGAAGAATACCAGACGTCGGTGAAGGAAACAGGGCCCGATAAAGAGTTCCTACAACAGTTTGCTGACCACTTGACACACTTGACACCAGAGAACCAGAAGAAAGCCAAGCAATTTATCACAAAACACTGGCAAATTTTTAACAGTAAAAATGGAACTACCGGTCGCACCAACATCATCCAGCATCGAATAGATACCGGAAAGGCTCAACCCATCAGAATACCACCTAGACGACTACCATTGGGGCAACAACAGGCCGTCGAGGAAAACATCGAGTCCATGTTACAAAATGGAGTTATTGAGCCATCCATCAGTCCATGGTCTGCTCCCGTCGTGCTAGTTAAAAAGAAAGATGGAACCACCCGATTTTCCGTGGATTACAGAAAGCTGAATGATGTCACGAAGAAAGACAGCTATCAACTACCCCGAATCGATGACACTTTGACCACACTAGCAGGCTCCCGTTGGTTCTCCACACTAGACCTAAAAAGTGGATATTGGCAGGTTGGTCTGCACGCAAACGACAGAGAGAAGACAGCGTTCTCCACCAGTAAAGGGCTGTTTCAGTTCACGGTCATGCCCTTTGGGTTATGTAATGCACCCGCTACATTTGAGAGGCTAATGGAGTATGTACTGAGCGGGTTAACATGGAGGACGTGCTTAGTGTACCTTGACGATATTCTAGTCATGGGCCAGACATTCGACGACCATTTGAAGAACCTGAGCGAAGTATTCTCCAGAATTAATAACGCCAACCTGAGACTCAATCCGAAGAAGTGTTCCTTGTTTCAAAAAGAGGTAGAGTTTTTGGGCCACGTAGTGTCTGAGTCAGGAATCCGCACCAACGAAGACAAGATAGAAACCATCCGTGATTGGCCAGTTCCAAGAGACAAACATGAACTCCGAAGCTTCTTGGGCCTCTGTTCATACTACGGGCGTTTTGTTGAGGGATTTGCCACCATCGCCGCCCCTCTACATCGGCAGACCACTGATAAAGAGACCTTCCATTGGAATCAGGATTGCGAAACATCATTCAGGCGACTGAAGGCAGCACTATGTTCCAGCCCAATCCTAGCCTTTCCTACACAGTCCGGCAAGTTCATCTTAGACACCGACGCCAGCAACACAGGTTTGGGGGCCGTCCTATCCCAGGTGCAAGATGGTGAAGAGAGGGTGATCGAGTACTACAGCCGTGGATTCTCGAAGCCAGAAAGAAATTATTGCGTCACCAGAAAAGAACTTCTTGCAATAATAAGGGCTGTGGACCATTTCAATAAATACCTGTATGGTCGCCATTTCTTAATCCGAACAGATCATGCCGCACTCAAATGGCTGCTGGACATGAAGACACCGGAAGGACAACTGGCCAGATGGATGGAGAAATTACAGCAATACGACTTCAAGGTGGAACACCGTGCCGGTCGGTTGCACAATAATGCCGATGCCCTATCCAGAAGACCCTGTAGAGCGGAATGCAAGCATTGTCTGAAGACGGAACAGCGAGAGGGTATCTCCATCAGGCAGATCCGAGTGCAGGCCAATGAAGACTGGACAACGGAACAGTGCATCCAGGACCAAATAGCTGATCCAGACATCGAACCAATCTTGTCACTCAAAATGAGAGGGGCACCCAGGCCACGATGGGACGAGGTAGCTAGATACTCCGGTGTGCTGAAATCGTTATGGGCTCAGTGGGACTCTCTAAGAGTAGACAATGGAATGCTCAAGCGAGTTTATGAAAGCGCTGATGGACGAGAAACCAAGTCCCAACTGGTAGTTCCGAAGAAAAAGGTACCAGCCATTCTGACCGAAGTACATGATGGAAATACCGGAGGCCACCTGGGCATGAATAAAACCCTAGACAAAGTTCGCCAGCGGTACTACTGGGTGAATTACTTCGAAGACGTCAGAGCTTGGTGCCGCAAATGTGCCACATGTGCCGCCAGTAAGGGCCCGAAAACCCGAACCAAGGGCAGAATGCAGCAGTACAATGTGGGCGTCCCATTTGAGAGAATTGCCATCGATGTCGCCGGTCCGTTTCCCGAGTCTGAGAGGGGGAACAAATACATTCTGGTCGCAATGGATTACTTCAGCAAATCGCCTGAGGCATATGCGATACCCAACCAAGAGGCAACCACGGTAGCGACGGTGCTAGTAGAACAACTTTTCAGCCGGTTTGGCGTCCCGATGGAATTACATTCAGACCAGGGGCGTAACTTCGAATCGAATGTATTCCAGAAGGTCTGCACGATGTTGGGGATCAGGAAAACGAGAACAACACCATTACACCCACAGTCAGACGGAATGGTGGAAAGATTCAACAGGACCTTGGAACAACACCTATCCAAGGTCGTCAGCAATAACCAGCGTGATTGGGATGAGCATATTCCCCTATTCCTGTTGTCATATCGCTCTGCTGTACATAATAGTACAGGCCTGACCCCAGCCAGGGTCTTATTCGGAAAGGAGCTGCGACTACCATGCGACTTGGCATTTGGCTCCCCTGAAGAACCTCCCCAAGACATCGACGATTATGCCGACCAGCTCCGACATAACATGCTGGCAATACACGAATTAGCCCGAACGCAGATGTTGGCCACCAGTGACCGGATGAAGACGCGATACGACCTCAAGGCCAATTCAGTCGGGTTCCAGGAGAGGGACAAAGTCTGGCTGTACAACCCCCAACGGAGCAAGGGTAAATCCCCAAAGCTTACGCCCGCCTGGGATGGTCCATACGAAGTGGTCAAGAGGCTGAATGACGTCGTCTACCGGATCCGTCGAAACCCCAAGGCTAAATTGAAAGTGGTTCACTTAGATCGACTCGCTCCCTACCATGGAGGGGATGTTTCTGATCGGGACGATCAGAATTAAAGGGGGAGCAGTGTTACGGAATTTACCCAAAGTCGACCCTGTGTCATTCAGCACGACAACAAACGCTTTACGATAAAAAATACGATTCTCGAAAAGACTCGGCAGCGGAAGGAACGATGATGATTTCTACTGGAGAATTCTACGCTGGTGATATAAAAGAAGCACACCACGATCGCCAAGCAGTGATACCGCGACGACTAGCTTATATGGGATTATTATTGTATTTTTGAATCAGCTGTTTGAACGTAAATAAAGTTCTAGAATAGTGAAAGTGGATATTAGTTTTATAATTTTTAATTGAACCCACGAAGTATATAACAATATATATATATATATATATATATATATATATATATATATATATATATATATGTTAGGGGCGTAAATATCATGCACGTGTAAGATACAGAGTATCATATTTCGCTGACCAGTTTCCTGCTTCAATATGTAAACGTGGGAACGCATCGACTTGACCGTTCTTTTGATTAGTCAGCTTTCTTAATGTTATAAATCAGAGCGACGCGGTCCCACGGTCGTCATTTATCGTTGGTATACTTGTACCATTTAGTCATTTCATTTAATTTTCAATTTACTGTTTTATTTAAAGTTTTAATTTTTTTTGTATTTCAATAAAAATTTTTTATTAAAAACTCAAAAGTGATTTACAAGATATAAAATTGGCGCAGTCAGCAGGATTTTCCAACACAGCTAGAACACGTGTACACTCACTAGTTGTGTCGATTTCCAAATCCTTGTGGACAAGAACTTCCAGACCGAGACAACAACTGTGGCAGCGAGAACCCGGAACACGCAACCTTACAGCTAATCAGTTCCCAGCTTCTCCAGAACAGTCTCATGCCTAGGGTATTAATAACGTATGTAGAAACATCTCGTTTTTGATTCAATTATTTATCAATTAAAACGATTTTATATTTATTTTTATATTATTATTATCAGTTTTCTCGTTTAAAATTTCGATATATTATTCCTTTCAACCATATTTTTAAGCTATTGAATAATTTTTGAACCGTATTTATTATTATTCTCCATTATTTTACCTCGCTTTATTTTATTTTATTTTCGCAAACTGCTGAATTTATTTAATCAATTTACTCATACTACATTTGAATATTGATAATTTTGTGCGACTTTACTTACTTCCATTTTTTCGCTTTATTTAATTTTTATTTTCGTAACACTTGAATATTTGAAATGGCAACTACAAGACAAGGTGCTGCGACTCCTACTGTAGAGCCATACGCAATAATTCCGGAATATGACGGAAACCCTATATTCTTAAATACTTTCATTTCTTCATGCCAAACTGCATATAGTATGGCAACTGACTACCAACAAGTACTTCTAATATTGCACATCAAAAACAAACTTCGCGGCAGAGCAGCCGAACTAATAAATTCTCGAAACCCGACTCAATTAACAGAAATTCAGACACTCTTAGAGAACCACTTTGGAGATCCTAGAGATCTCTCAGCCTTGATACAAGATCTTCAAAGAATGAGGCAATTAAATACCGAATCCCCCTTTACATTTTCAGCCAGACTACAAACCCACCAACCAAAAATGCTTGCTGCGGTTAACAAACAAAACTTGACTCAAAAAGAGAAACAGGCACAAATCGATTTGATCGAATCCATGGCACTAAA
The DNA here is from genome assembly GCA_034190945.1 of Octodonta nipae. NCBI lineage: Eukaryota > Metazoa > Arthropoda > Insecta > Coleoptera > Chrysomelidae > Octodonta > Octodonta nipae. The sequence continues at coordinate 70,192,679 of CM067220.1, forward strand.
TAGCCTCCTAACAGGTTTAGAGCCAAAGATAGGACAACTAGTTCGTGCTAGCGATCCTAAAGAAATTCTCACCGCCGTTTCACGCATAAAACGTGAACTCCAACTCCATCACTTAGAATCTCAAAAATTTTCAAATTTTAGAAACCAAGGTCCACCTCCTCGAAAACCCAACCAGTTTCCAGTACAAAAACAATGTTCATTCTGTAAAAGAATGGGGCATACTGTTAACGAATGTCTCACTAAATCGAGACAAATGCAACAAAATCAAAACTATGGGCAAAACTTTTCAAACATACGTCCTAACCCATTTTCTCAACAACCGAGCCAATTCCAGAACAGGCCACAATTCCAACCCAATACTCAGAATTTCCAGCAGAACAGAAACTTTCAACAACCTCGTCCTTCGACCAATACACAACCCTAAAGTTCAGGTCAATATAAACCTAATCAAAACTTTTTCCGACAACAACGAACACATCACTTGAACAACTCTTATAATTATGAGTACGACCAACACAATACTCACTTATACGAAAGTCAATACCAAAATACTGATTTCGGAAGTTACGACCAAGACTATTCCGATTCGACACAAACCGAGTACGACTATTACTCAAAAACAGATAACGCAGAATTTGACAACTACGTTGAAAACGAACACGAATTTTCCCCCGTAAATTTTCAGAACCTCCCTTTCCAAACGGAACCCCCGGAAATCACAGAACTTCAGACCCAAATTCAAACGCTAAATTTAGACAGTTTCGACCCGAATTTGAACTTCCCCGAACAGAGCTTTCTATAAGACCGCTTCTGACCGTAAATTCTAAAAATCTATACTACATCACAGATTCTTCTAACACATATAAACTCTTAATAGATACCGGTGCTGGTCTTTCTATTTTCAAACCAGACACTTGCACACGTTTCAGAGAAAGATTTCAGGAAAACGTAGTAATTAAGGGAATTACCTACCAGAAAATCCTTATAAATGAATCGACCCTCGTCCCTTTTAATATAAAAGACCCACACAAGGTTTACATCTGTAACCTTGATATAGAATTCGACGGTTTGTTAGGCTCTGACTTTCTCGAGCACTACAACTGCATTATAGATTTTGACAAAAAACAACTAATAACGAACTTTAAGACACTTCCTCTGTATAAAGTGACAGACGATACAATCAATGCCACTGAATCTATACAATGTCCCCCTTCTTATACGTCCATTAATACAATTTCGATTGAACCCCGTACCGAACAAACTTAAACTTAGCTGTGAACTAAGAAACACCGAAGCCGTTCTAACGGTATGGAAATTGAAAAAGTTCACCTCCCCAATGCTGTTGTTACAGTAGACAGCAAAGGCCAATTTCTCACATCTATTCTAAATGCGAATGCCATCCCTAAAATAGTAAATTTTTCAAATCTAAAACTCGAATCGTTACAAAACTTTTCTGTGAATTCTCTCTTACAAACTACTCCTTTGAACTATAACGAACCCGGCAGACAAGAAGAAATTGTTAAACAACTCCGACTAGAACATTTAAACGACGAACAGTCAGACTTAATTTTACAATTATGCCTTGACTTTTCAGACATATTCTACCTCGAAGGCGACCACTTATCATTCACAAACGAAATCAAACATAGTATTGATACCAACAACGCGAAACCCGTGTATACAAAATCATACCGTTATCCCCAAGTACACAAACAAGAAGTCCCAGGTAGCAAAAATGATCGATGAAGGCATTATACGACCCTCTAATTCGCCTTGGTCCTCTCCCGTCTGGGTGGTGCCAAAGAAATTAGACGCCTCTGGAAAACAGAAGTGGCGTGTTGTAGTAGACTACCGCAAACTTAACGAACTTACAGTCAATGACAAGTACCCTCTACCTAACATCTCAGACCTACTAGACCAACTAGGCAAATGCCAGTACTTTACGACTCTTGACCTCGCCTCTGGTTTCCACCAGATAGAAATAGACCCAAAAGACATCGCGAAAACTGCATTCACTGTCGAGAACGGACATTTTGAGTTCGTCCGGATGCCCTTCGGATTGAAGAATGCTCCTTCTACCTTTCAAAGGGTGATGGATAACATTCTTATGGGAATCCAGAATGAAAGATGTCTGGTTTACATGGATGACATAATCATTTACTCGCCTACAATACATGACCATATATCACGACTGACAGACGTATTTAAAAGACTCAGAAAGGCTAACCTTAAAATACAGCCTGACAAATGCGAATTTCTCCGCAAGGAGGTCGCTTACTTAGGACATCTTATAACTAAAGACGGTGTAAAACCCAATCCATCAAAAGTTGACTGTATTTTAAACTTTCCACAACCAAAGAACCCTAAAGACATAAAATCCTTCTTAGGGCTTGCTGGTTATTACCGTAGGTTCATTTATAACTTTGCAAGAATCTTCAAACCACTAACGAAACTATTACAAAAAGACCAACCGTTCAATTTTAACGAAGAGTGCGTAAAATCCTTCAATGAACTAAAACGAACATTGACTTCCACCCCTATACTCATTTACCCAAATTTTGACGAACCGTTTATACTGACTACAGACGCCAGCGCTTTTGCTATCGGCGCCGTATTATCTCAAGGGCCAATAGGTAAGGATTTACCGATTGGATATGCTTCTAGGACCCTTTGTAAAGCCGAAACCCGGTACTCCACCATTGAGCGAGAGCTCTTAGCCATTGTCTGGGCGGTTAAGCATTTTCGTCCGATAATCTATGGCCGTAAGTTCCTACTACTGACCGATCATCGCCCGTTAACCTGGCTATTTTCTATAAAAGATCCCGGTAGTAGACTTGCCCGATGGAGACTCAAACTAGAAGAATACGACTATGAAATTATTTGCAAGCCTGGTAAAGTTAATAAGAACGCTGATGCTTTATCACGGATTAAAATCAACCATCTTGACGAATGTTCATCATTTCAGTCAAAATCAAAACTAAAACCCTTCAAAGTCCTACCCCTAAACGACGAATCTGAAGACGACAGTCCTGAACCCGAACAAAATGAAATATCTCTTGAAACTATGTCCGAAGAATTTAAAACCTTTATAGAACGTTATAAAACTACTTCTTTAATTGACTACAGCAAAATTGAATTCTCCAACTGTCAACTATTAGACAAAACAAATAAAAACATTTTAATTTTCCCCCAATCATCCAATCTTCAGGAATTTCATCACGACATTTTCGAAGACATTTTCGAAGAAGTCGCTGACTTCGAAACCTTTAAAATTAATGTATTCGCCAGCAAAACCGTAAGCAGAAGGCAATATTTCATAATCCCGCTTCTAAATGATCTTGACATTGTAAATGAAGTCCTTTTTGCATCAATATACAAACATCAAGATACTTTATCTCCATCTAAAACATACTGTGTCGAAAACAATCTCGATCTTCCAATTTTAGAGATGCTCTCTTTCATTTTCGCTGAAAAAGAAATCAAATGGAAAATTTGCCAAAACGTTACAAAAATCCCCGAAAAAGACGAAATACCGCTTATCCTTGAACGATATCATAACGGGAAAAATAACTTGCACCGCGGCATTAACGAAACCCTCCGCCGTATTAAAGAAATGTACACCTGGCCAAGTTTCACAAAAGACATTGAAAATTTCGTTAAGAACTGCGAAATTTGTCAAAAAACTAAAGCGTGTCGCAAAAACCTAGACAATCCTCTCGTCATTACAGAAACGCCTAAAACACCATTTGAGCGAATTAATATTGACATACTAGAAATACCTAACAGGAACTATATCTTAGCTGTAAGAGACGAACTGACAAAATACTCGCAAGCTTATGCTTTGGCAGACAAATCAGCCAAATCCGTTGTCAGTACTATGATGTTATACTTCCAACATTTTGGTACGCCATTGCGTATCCATTGTGAATATGGTAGGGAAATTGACAACGCCATATTCAAAGACTTGTGTAAACTGTACGACATTAAACTAACTTGCGGTTATTGCTTACAATAACTCGACAAACAAAACCCATGGCTTTTCGCCTTACGAACTAGTGTTTGGACATACGTCCAGCAGACCACCTGAAACCACTTACAACCATAAGGAACTGATTAGTAAATATATACGAGACTTGAACAATCGGATTTCCTATTACTACAAAGTAGCCCGCGAAAAAACTAACTTACAAAAGCAAAAGGCTAAAGAACGTTTTGATAAACACGTTTCGGACAAACTTCCCGAATTTAAAATTGGTGATAAAGTTTACATCAAGGAATCCCAAATTAAAGACAAACTTCATAATAAATTCAACGGTCCATTCCAAATTTTAGACATTCACAATAATTCAGCCACACTCTTAAATCTCAAAACAAACCAACGAACGAAAGTTAACTTTGACAGAATGAAACTCTGTTCTGAAAACTAACTTTCTTTTCAGGTTACTACTGCTGTTCGGATCAGCAGTCTCACAGTTCAACATCAAACCAATAAACAACACCCTTGGTATTTACTATCACGACGAAACTAGAATAGTCATCTCCAACTATAAATGGACATTACTAGTTCATCGTAACTTGACGATACTTAAAGAAATCTTTGAAAACAACAACAGAATCCTCAAAACATTAGAAAACACTGTCGATCCCATCCCAGGTTTCAAATTTCATGACACAAGTGCATTCCGAATTGATGTACAAACTCACATCAGTCTCTTATCCCAAATTTCAGATTCAATTAAAACTAAATTTTCAGAAATATTCATGGACACTAAAAGATCCAAACGAGGACTAATTAACGGTGTAGGAAGTATCTTTAAAGCCATCACTGGAAACCTTGACGCAACCGATGGCGCATTCTTCACAGATAGTATCAATAAACTTAACCAGGGACAATTACAAGTAGAGAATCTCCTAAAAAATCAAATAAGCCTAACTACTTCTATTATCAAAACTTTTAATGAAACCATTCAAAACCTCCAAATTGACGAAGCAACCTTTAACGAAAACATTGACGCAATTAATTTGGCAATACATACTCTAAACGACAAAGTAGCCCTTATCCAAGCAAAACAGTCATTTTTGGGAATATGCGAAAAACTAATGGCAAGCTATTTATTTCTTGAGGATAACCTCAATGATATTTTAAATTCCATAACATTTGCTCGCTTAAAAATAATTCATTCCTCAATAATCACACCTGATCATTTGATAAAGTCACTACAGGAAATTTCGCAAAATCTTGTCAAAAACAATATACCGTTACCTGTCAGATATTCAAGTGTCGCCCAATATTTGGAAGTAATCGAATTAGAAGCGTTTCAAACTAATTCAGATTTAGTCTTTATTTTGAAAATTCCTCTTGTAGAGCAACAACTCTACACCGCCTACCACTTATATCCTATCCCAATTTTAGATGATAGAACTGGTTTTCATCATATTCTTTCATTCACACAAAAATATATTGCGCGAAATGATGATTCTCTTATGTACATACCGATCAAGGACTTGAGTGCGTGCAAACAGCTGACTCCACTCCGAAAACTGTACTCCGATTTATACGCGTATCCCATAGACTCAAATGCACCCTGTGAGGCGCAGCTCCTGAAAAACATTCGTAGTGTCCCCGAAACTTGTAAAAGTGCCATCGTTTTCAGTGAAGGGTATAATGTTCAAAAACTTGAAACAAATTGTGATCATATCGGAACCCTTACATGTTACGGTTAATTGTCCAGGAATTGACGCCAAAACTTTAGTGCTAACGAACAATTCTATCATTCGGTTACAAAAGGAATGTAGTGCTTTTGTTGGGATTACAAAAATCCAATCCGAACCGAAAAAATTCATAAACATTTCAGACAATTCTCATCCAGTTTTAATTCCATTCAATTGCTGCAATTCTCATCCTGAGAAACTTACAATCCCGAATCTTAAACCCCTTAAACTGGACGATTTAAACATGGAAGAACTATCCATAGCCAACCACAAGTTGGACCAGTATTCAAGGGAACTTGACGATCTCATCAACCAACCCTTTGTTAATAAAAACATTTCCTGGTTCACATATGCTACAATAATTATCATTGTAACAATTGTTATTGTATACAGCTCATTGAAAATCATAAGGCACGTTAAGAGACCTCCGAAAAACGACAACTCTAATCCAGAGAGTCTGAGACCCTTGGCAAAACCGTTCTCCAGGCTTATACCAAAACTGAGGCCCCACATCGGAGAGGAACCAGAACATCCAGACCTATAGAAGTGAGAACTTTTATTGATACGTTTCTATGGACTAATTTCACTTTCTGTGTTTAATATATTTTTTTGTATTTTTTATGTAACCTATTTAATCTTAATCATTATGTTCATTTTACTTTTATTTCATTTCCATAATTATATTTTTTTGCTTATCTAGCTAGTCCAGTAAATTCCAAAAGTTGATGTTACAGCATCAACTTTTCTTGGTAAAGGGGAGCTGTTAGGCGTAAATATCATGCACGTGTAAGATACAAAGTATCATATTTAGCTGACCAGTTTCCTGCTTCACTATGTAAACGTGGGAACGCATCGACTTGACCGTTCCTTTGATTAGTCAGCTTTTTAATGTTATAAATCAGAGCGACGCGGTCCCACGGTCGTCATTTATCTTTAGTATACTTGTACCATTTAGTCATTTCATTTAATTTTCAATTTACTGTTTTATTTAAAATTTTAATTTTTTTTGTATTTCAATAAATAATTTTTTTTTAAAACTCAAAAGTGATTTACAAGATATAATATATATATATATATATATATATATATATATATATATATATATATGTATATGTATTTGTTTTTAAGTTTTCGCGGGCACTAAATGTTTTAGGTGGTTTCCGGGAATTCATCCGCGTAGTTGAGAACTGATCCCTGCCGGGATCGATGGTAAAATGACGACGTTTCGGCAGAGTCACATCTGCCCTCTTCAGGTCGGTTCGCATAATTCTCGTAGCCTTCTGCTTTCGCTTCTAGTTACTCGAATACTAAGTAACTAAGTAGAAAAACTATATTTATACAGGGTGGATAACAAAATGTTATATTCTTTGGCTCATAAATAGTTGCATATAAAATGTGGTTGAAATAAGGGTAAAAAGAATTATATCTATAAAAATCTTAGAAAAATGTATTATGTAAGTAATTAGGATATTTGATTTATGTTCTCAAGTTATTATATTATATTATAGTTATGAAACGGGTTAAAAAAATGTTAGAAGCAGTTGTTTATAAAGTATTGTTAAATTATTTAATATCCCCAAGTAGTTGCTTATATAGGACGGTTGAAATATGTGGCGGTGTATAATTACAGTTATACAGGTGGGTTAAAAAAATATTACAAAGAAATGTTATGATCTTTAAGCTGTTTCATATACAGGATAATTGTATAGGGTGGAGTAGAGTTCTAAGTAATTGTATAGGGTGGTAGAGTTATAATTGTACAAGGCCGTTCAAAAAAAGTGTTGAATAACATCGTTATATAGGGTGGCCAATAAGCAGTTGCAATTTAGGAGAAATTTGTTGGGGATTAGTGGATTTATAGTTATACAGAGTGGTACAAAAAATGTTATATTGTTATATATATATATATATATATATATATATATATATATATATATATATACATGATGATTGAGATCGAGGGCGGAATGGGAGTTTTACAGCGTGGACCTAGAAATGTTTAAAAAAAAATTGTTATATAGGACATGCCATGGACAGTTGCATCATACTATGGGGGCTACCTAAAATACGGGGCGAAGCAAAATTATAGTTACACAGTGAATTTAACACAATGTTAGAAAATGTTGCATATAAAGGGTGGTTAAAATACACGGTGGAGAGAAATTATACTTTACAAGGTGGCTCAAAATTTTTCAGAAATAATTATTAAATAGCGTAGACCATAAGCAGTTTCATAGCTGAAATATAGGGTGGAGTAAACGTATAGTTAGGTGTTTAAAAAATGTTATATTGGGTGACAAATAAACAGCAGCATATACACGATGGTTGCACTATAGGGTGAAGTACAGTTACAGTTATACAAGGTTGAATAAAACTGTTATATAGGGTGGCCCATAAGCACTTGCAGTTTGGGTGAAATATATTCGGGATTGGTGGATTTATTGTTATGTAGGGTGATTCATAAAAGTTAGTAAAATTTGTTATTTAGGATAGCCCATATACTTCATAAGTTATTTCTTTTTGCGTAGAATTGTACATTACATACGCGTGTGAAACCGGGGGAAACGGCTAGTTATATATATATATATATATATATATATATATATATATATATATATATATATATCTGTACTATTATAAAATTGTAGTTTGTCTGTTTGTTAACCAAGTAAAGAGAATACACCATTAGAAACCCTACTAACTGAAACAATGGACAGACAAACATGGAAAGCTAAGGTAAATAGATGTATCTGGTTTCATGATATCACGATTTTTCAGACATGTTCATACGACTAAGAACACATTAATTTTTGGTATATTGCTATTTAAAAGAAGTTAATTTTTACGTAAACGTATTTATTTTTGTCATCTGAATTCGCTGTTGTAGCTTATAAGATTACTGTTTATAAATCTATCAAATTCGGATTATGGCATAAGATAAACAATCAATTTCTAACTTAAATACAGTAAAACGATGAAGATGAATCATGCCTCTAACAGCTGCGAAGCTTGCTCGTTCTAATATACAGTGAATTCTTTCACCTATGTATGGTTGTTAAATCTTAATCCTTTCGGGACAATCTCCCGACATATGCACAAGAATGTCTCATGGCTGATTTCTTGGTGTTTTCTCAATCTGATATTTGCGGCATCTCAGTTTTGATCCGCTTCATGAAAATAACAGTTTAGCTGTTGAAACGGCGTTGAGTGTAAAAAATAACTATAGTTTGTATTTTTAGAATTTCTTGGGAATAACGCCACGTTTACGGGAAAATCTAATTATTTCAAATATTCCAATCAATTTAGGGTCTAAACCAGTGAGTGATGTATTTACTCACTGGTCTAAACCAGACTGTTTTCAATCGCAATAACAAATAAGAACAATACAATTAATGAAATTTAAAAATCCCAACGACAATTATAGAATACATAATTAGCCCAGGATTTTGTATTATTTCGAGGCGGGGGCAAAACTGAAGAATGTCGCCCCCGCCTGCTTATTTTTGCCTTTATCATCATTATTCAACCATTAGGCGCCTACTGATGGATAGAGGAAACTCGCAAAGAACGCCACAATGGCCTGTCTAACGCTGTTATTTCTGTGTTAAGCCTTTTTTACAAATATACATACATGTACGTGTAGGACACATTTTTTAATTAGGATAGCACATGATAGGGTCTGAAATAAAACGTAAGGTTAGAAATAAACTTAATTATATTATTGTATTGCACTTAAATATTACAATTTTACTATTCGAACCATTTGTTTTGCAAATGTATGGCCTTGTCATAATTAATCTCATGCAAATTCGATTTTCTGTCGCTAAGATTGCGGGACTTGATTAAATTCCTTGCTTCATAAAGGATCGCAAATAATTTTTAATAAGTTTTAGTTTGGTAAAACTTCGCTCACAGCTTATGAATGTGGTAAGAAGCCTAGAATAAATTCCCATCTTGCAAATCATGCTCCTAAATCTGTTGCAAGAGATAGAAACCATTAGCCTTTTTTGCATCACAAATAAAAGTAAAGCTTTAAAAACTCCTTAAAAACGTAGAGTTCCTGGCAGAATTCAATGATGCTTAAATCCCGCTCGAGCCAGATCTGCTCCATACTTTTGCAGTTTTTCAGTTGACATACATTTGAGAAATGCAAAATTTAAATTTAGCATGGTAGCACCATCAACCCCTTTTTTAATTTGTGATAGGATTCGATCAAATACCAGCATTATTGCTTTAGAAAAGAATTAAACAGGTTGAATCATATAGCTCAACAATTTTGCACTCCGAATTCGTTCCTTTGGCAGAACAGGCTCAAGCCATTTTTTCTAGCCTGTTTTATTTACTATTCAGTTGAATTTTCCTTTTTTTTTTGCAAAGTTTTGAGCAGGCTATCTATCCTTTAAGGCGACGATTTCGCGGAGATTAAATGCCAAATCGTCAAATTCAGAATAAATAATCTCGTCCGATTGCTTCCTTTTAAATTCGTTGTAATATATTTTTCATAATTTCTCACCGAGTATTGGAGCCGACAAAAAAGCAATATATTTTTTAATTAGTCTAGATTTATAGCTTCCTAGGAAGGTGCGGCAGACTGGACGTCTACAAGATTTAAGGAGTGAGTCAAGCAAGGCACGAACTTGGCCAGATCATTCCTTTCTGTAATTTGTCTTGTACTTTCTTATGCGTGCAAGCCATGTTGGATCCATTATCATAACATTAGCTACGACATTGGCAAATATCTATACCATCAATTGTCAATTTTTCTAAAATCAATTGACAATTGTACCCTCCTTCTTTTCCAGCAACTTCTGTGAATTCAATAAAACATTCTGTTATTTCACACACACACACACACAGTTTTTTACATATCGAATTACCTGGCTCATTTGTTGTAAATGGAACACATCTAGTGTGCAGTCGAATATTATCATGCTGAATTTGGCCTCCTTGATGTTATTTTAAATGCCATTTCTAACTGTTTCAACTATTATGTAAATAATTTCATTCTGTATAGTCTTTGATAAATAAGTATCCCAACAAAAACATTTTCATGTAAAATGTTGCCACGAGACCGTACTGTCAAAAAGTTATCAAATCTCATGTAGAGCGAAGCACCTAATTCTACACGCCCTAACTTCACATACTCTACACCTTAGTCAAAATATGTGACTTGACCGTTTCGTTTCGTAATATATGAATAAATTGTTAGGGCGTGTAGAATTAGAAGCTTGGCTCTACATGAGATCTGATAACTTTTTGACAGTGCGGTCTCGTCTCGTCTTGGTAACATTTTACATGAAAATGTTTTTGGTGGGATTTAATTTATTTTTGTAAGTTGCTTATGAGAATATTTTTTTATGTTTGTTCATTTTATAAAAATTTTTAAGTGCTTTTTTGAGCTTCAGAGGTGCCTTTTTCATAGTCCACTCTCTACCTTAACCTTTTTTCGCCTTTGGTATACTGTTTATAATAAGTGATAGATCAGGGCGATACTTGGTACTTAAGCGCTGGTATTCAAATCTAGCTGAATGTTGTGCTTTAATACTACCAAAGTCAATATTTATAAGGTAAACACCTTGTAAATTAGTCACTCTAGAGAGTGCTACATAAGCCTGCCCACTAGAGAACGTGGATGATTACTTTAAATGCATCTTTAAATTCTTTGATAATACAATCTTTGATAATTTTATGATGTTCTGCCTAATTCTTTAATTGTCTCTTTTTATTTTCACCACGTTCAGAGTTTTTAATTAAGTAATTCTTTTAACGTATCGCAAACACTTTGTAACTGATACATTCCTCTAATTAACGTTCTTACTAGTGGGGAATAAGACCTTACATTGTTAATGTATGAAATATTAGCCTTGAGTTATATAGTATCTGTTCATCCAAAGCACATTACTACTAAACTTTTCCCATGCTTTTCCGTTTATCCAAAGACAGCTTTGCGTGTGTCATCAATTGCGATTTCGTTTTGGTTAATGTACACTTTATACGTGTACTTTTCATAAAATATTTCTTGGTTATTTGGATGCTCAAGTTTTCGCACGAACATTTCAAGTTTTTCATAAATATTTTCAGGACATTTTCTTAACTTTTCTAAAGTCGACTCACAATTTTTTTTATCTTTTTAACTGTTTTTAATAGATTGCCCAATGTTTCTTGTCAATTGTAAATAGACAATTTAACAAACCTTCCGGCCTCCAGTCTCTCGTTTATTTTAAAAATTAAACTTTTTATTATTTGCTCAAAATTTTTTATCTTAAATAGTAACCTTTTGTTTAATAGTTTACGTCTAGCTACTTCGCGGATAACTTCTGGATGAGAGGCTTAGTATCATGAAACTTCTGCATTGTAAACCCCAGGAAGGGCAACTGCCTCTCGGTTGACCTCCGGATGTGAAGCTGAATATCGTGCTAGGAACTCGTGGTGTTGTTCAGCTTGTGATTGAGTATAACTTAGAATAGTATGTTTTCGTTCTCAGGAAGATTTTTACGGTAGTTGACTGCAGATTGTTGAATTTGTTGTTTTCCCAATAATTCCGAAGTTTTTGGTCTTGCACGCTAATGCTTTTAGGACTCCCTGCTTTCTTAGAAATGAAAACTATGTTATTTGATGTTGGAGAAACATTCGACGGAACTGGAGCGTCGTAGTGACCACTTAAAGAACGTCCACTGATTCGCAAAGATTTCGCGGTACGGCCGATATGAGAAAAAGTAATGTACAACATATCTCACAATAGAAGTCCAGGCTTGCAACGCCACCTCAAAGTCTATTTCTTCATACATTAAATATGTCAAGAACGGAAGATGCAGGCATATGAACCACACTACGACGGCGGGTTTTCAGCTCTACTACGAGTAAAACTATTTTAAAAATCCATGTTCATTTTTAAATCAGGAGGAAAAGTGACAATTAAATTACGATTACGTCAGTAGATAAACAACACGGGGCCTAGACCACCAACCCCCTATCCTGTCCTAAGGGATTTCGGGACCAGCAAATTGGTCTAGAAAATCCTATGAAAAATCAATGAGACAGTGGTCCAGGAAGTATATGGCGTTTTCAATGATATCGTGGTCTAGGAATTCGCAGGGTGATTTTGGAGGGCTGGAGCGAATATATTTTCAGGGCCATCAACGAAGATCTAGTCAAATAAAGTAACATCTATTTTCGACGCAATCGACAGGCTTCCAAATGAGCAAAAAAACTGCAGGCGCTTCAGTTTTTAGTCGATTCTATTTAATTTGCATTTCTAAATTCAATATATAATGCAGAAACTCTATACACTTATTACTGGTACACATCTAATAACCCGCCTCAGATAAACTTTTTATTCGAATTTTGCACACTGCTTGGGTTAAGCAAAATATTTATTTTATAAGAATAGCGTCTAGGTTTAACGGCATATCTTTTAAACAGATGCTGTAATGTAAAAGCCTTTCTGCTTCATCGCTAAGATTGCGCATTTCTTAATTAAGTTTCTTTATTCAATTGAAAAGTAAAAAATGTATTATATTTTATTATTTTAAAGTATTCATTGTAGTTTGTGTGAAATTGGGACGAAACAGGATTTACTCATTGTCCAATTAAGAAGGTATGTAAATATTTATTACCTGATTTAATGAAAATAATGAAATGAATGTAATATATTTTTCCTTTCCATCTTGAAATTAGAACTTATTAGGATGAATTCAAAATTAGATAATTATGAGAATAGCATTTCTTGTTGAATAATAAAAATTCTATTTTTAGTTATATAAACATGGATAGATATACTTAATTTTTTATAGGTTTTTACTAAAACACCTTTTATTTCATAGTTTTTATTAAAATTTCGTATATACATTTAAAAAATATACTTGTTTAATATTGCAGTTGAATGGATTTTCTGCATAGGAGGCCTTTTCGGAGTCTACTTCACTAGTTAGATTAGCAGGTAGAACAATTTTTCGATGCGATTGACACAGCTTTTGCGAAAATCTGTTTTTATCATGGAATATTTTCCACCATTTTTGTAATGTGTGATCGTCCAGGATACATTTAGAGAAACTGTGCAAATTTGAATGATCCATGGTAAACTTCAAGTACTTTCACACCACACAGAGAGGTAAATTGGAGGTTTTTAGCTCAGTGATAGCTAAACTGAAGTCAATGCATCAAATGGTATGATATATAAATGGTCTATTTGTTCATTACGTTACTTGATATTCTCAAACACAATTTTGCATTATTTATTAAGTTGTTTAATCCTTCTTATAAATATTTGGATATTTGTATGTGTTGACTATTTCCTTTTTAGTTGAAATTTTCATTCATAATTTGAAATTCTCATTTCAATTCTTTATTTCTTAAGTGGCATTTTTTTGGTCTTTGTTACTTACTTGAAATTGGTAAGTTAAACTATAAGATTACATTTATGAATCCAAATTTTGTTTTTAGATCCAGGATATTGAACTAGATATTTATTTTTAGATCTTTTAATAATATCAATTAAAATAAACATCTGGGTGTATTGTTTTCTGTACTTTATAATTATAAAAAGAAATAAGTCCGTAGATTAGTGATCTGAATTTTTCTTACATTAAAAACTTCACTTGCCCAATTTCCTTTATATGATTTTTTAAATTTTTCTCTAAATTTGCTTATACGAACTGAGTCATTTAATCTAAATTTAGGTGTCTTGGGATCTACAGATTTGATGTTATTGTAAACATTCTTTAATAAATACTTTTCATGTTTTTTCTTGGTAATTGCTAATGGTTGTAAACCGGTAGTTCGGTGTTTAGTTTTGTTGTATGTGCTCACAATTTCTGGTAAAATATCCAACCATTTATAGTGTCCTTGTACACTAAACTGCTTCCAGATTGCAGTTTTTTGAATTTTTATAACCCTTTCTACCATGGAAGCTTTCATAATTGAAAATGTACTATAATGATGTATGTTCCATTTTTCCATTAAAGACCTAAAGCATTTGTTCCAGAATTCTGAACCTCTATCTGTTTGTAGTAGTTTTGGCTTATATTTTGTTTTTCTTAGGATGTCCTCATATGCATTGGTCACTTCCTTTGCTGTTTTATTTTTAATTGGTGTGTACCATACAAATTTTGAGAATGCATTTAGGATTACTAAGATGTATTTATTTCCCTTATTAATTTGTGCAAAAGGAATCATTTCAATCAAGTCTGCTTCGTACAAATTATTAAGTCCTTTAAGTATTACCTTGCGCCTTGGAAAAGTATGTCTTGTAGGTCTGTCAATTTCATCTACCACATGATTTTTCACCTTTCTATTTTATTTTGACTAATAGAATATTGCAGGACAATTTCAACCCAGAGTTTTTTTTGTCATAACAGTAGTAGTAAGTAAAGCAGTAGATTACTTGCTTTAAAATATAATTTGTTTCCTTTTTCTACTTGTTTACCTATATGTTTAACAGGAGCTTCATAAAGGGTAGACTCATTAAGCAGAATTGTGGTATCAGAAGGATAAATGTTTATTTGTTCGATTTTACCATCCACTGGAAATTCATAGAAATATTCCTGGTTCTCCAGGAGAAAAATACGTTCACTAGTAATGTTTGATTTAGAAGTGGGTTTTTTATATTTCCAACAAGAACTGCTTAACTTAAAATTTTTATAACACATTTACTATATTGTGATGCTGGACATAAGTATAATGGAGTTTTTTTAGTACTGATATCACACTATTTTTTTTCATTTTGTAAAAAGTGTCTTCCATATTTGTCGATGGGCATCTTGAAATTAACTGAGTACAAAGTTAGAAAATACATTATTTTATTACAACACCTTCTTTTAGTTCTTCAATAATAGATTGTATTTCGTTGCCAAGTCCTGTATTTCCAGAAATTTTGGATGCCATTAGAAGTCTCAGTCGGTCAACAATTTCATTAAAATTATCAAAGTACTTATATTCAACGTTTCTGTTGTGAAATCCATTAAAGGAAGTTCTCCTCCCAGTTTTGACTGACTTCTAGTTATAATTTTGGGAGGTTTGATTATTGGCATAGAACCAGTTCTGGGTCTTGTTTCTAGTTTGGGTTGGATAATAAACATATGCTTGTCTCTAATATCTCGGGGAATGACTCGTTTCTTCTGCTTAGGGTCATTATCAACATAAAGTGCATTTGTCCGTCTTAATATGTCAACATAATTATTAACATCTGTATTCACAAATCCTGTAGGATTTTTCTTAAATAGTAATTCATATAACCCAGGAGTTCCTATGTAATGAATGTCTTTTATTTTAAAATCAGGTCCAGCTAATTTATTTCCAGGATTATAGAGATCCGGTGAATCCTTGAAATGAATTTTAGAATCACCTGTAGTAAAGTTTTCTATCAAATAATCATGAGCTACACCCAATATATGATCAAATTCATCTATTACATCATGAATGCTTTCTCCTATATATGTTCTAGGAATTGATGCATACTGTGATAAATAGTCTTCAAGTCCAGCTACAGTTGTTTCATTTAAAATATCAATTAAATTTTAAGGGAATGTTTCATCAATATACTGATTAATTAATTCCATATCAGGAACGTTAGTCTGAAATGTCTCTTCATCTTCCAGAAATCTTGTTTCGTTTTGTAACATGCTAGAGCTTGGAGCTGTTGCTTGAGCTGATAATTCGGAGAATTGGAGAACATCTTTCAAAGGTTTATGTAGTGTTCCTCTTTTCCTAAATGAAGGTGTTGTTTCAGCAGAAGATAGTTCAGACTTCTCTTTTTTGAGTAAATTGTTTTCCTTTGTTTTCAGATCTTTCAAAGTTTGATAAAAGTTCTTTGAGTGGTTTAGTAATTTGTTGATATGTCTTTTCCAACTGGCTCTGAGCTTGTTTAATGTCAGATTTTAGTTCTTTGTATTTGTTCTTTATATCTCTTCTAGTTTTTAACAATCTTTTATGAAGTTGGTGATCCATCTTAGAGCAATGATTGCAAACTAGTTGTGACATATATGTATTCAGATTTTTAAAGGTTTATAAAATGATCAAATCCTTTGCGATATCGCCCATCATTTAAGGGACTGCCTTTATCTATAGTCAGCAATTCAAATTTCTTTTCCCAACAGTATTTGCATATATTTTTAAAATCATCAAATGACATGTCAACACTTATATGATCATCATAAATATGTTTTAAATTTGTCATGTCTTGTTGAAATATGATTAAGAAGTTATCAATTGTTTGGGTATAGAACTATAGGTCTGAGATAGATAACAAATATCGAATTTTTTATGACGACCGAAACAAAAATATTGTTTCACAATATTTTGATCACAAGTAATGACATCATCAAAAATGATAATGGAATGCGGTTAAATCTTTTCAGGAGTTATTATCTCATCTCCATCATTAAACTCAAAGTAACCTATATCTTTTATGGGGTTCATAAGTGCTCTTAAATACTCGTATTTGGGTTGATATAAGGATTTTGAATATAAGTAAATATTTGTAAACCGAAAACCATTAGGGTGTTCTAATAAACTAAGCAATACATTTGTTTTTCCACAACCTGAAGCGCCTATCATTAAAGCCCGCTTTGAATCACTGGAATTAGATAAAACACCATGTTTATTAATTCGATGTTGTTGAAAACCATCGTGATTTTCAACTGGTAACTCTGCTTTCTGCTTTTGTATGTGTAACATTATACTATCAGTCTTCGATTCGTTTGCATTACTACGACATTGTGAGTCTTTACTTCGGTATATAAAGGAAACACAGCTCATCATAGCATCACAATGAGTTCAGTCAAAAGTAAGAAATCACCATGTAAAGGTTGTGGAGTTTTAAATAAAGTAATTGACAAATTACCCTTTGAATTACACATTCCTGGTTATAATTATTGTGGACCAGGGACAAAACTCAAAGAACGTTTACGAAGAAAAGATCCACCAATAAATCAAGTTGACTTAGGCTGTCAGAAACACGACAAATTCTATTCTGAATTTAAGCACGATAAGGCTAGACGTATGGCTGATAAAGAATTAGAAAATACAGCTTTAGAACGATTTAAAGCAAAAGACACTAGGGATGGGGCTAAAGAAAGAGAAATGAAGGCGACAAAAAAACAGAAGAAGAGTCAAACAGGAGGAGCTTTGAAAAATAAAGTTACCCGACCTAAAAGGAAAAGGATAATTCCTGCTGCAAAGAGAGGTGGATCATTCTATCTCTATTAGCTGCAATTGGAGGTCTAGAAGGCGGAATAGCCTCTACCGTAAAAGCAGTCCAGGATTCAACAGCTAACCAAAAACAATTAGAGGAACAAAAGCGTCATAATCAGGCTATGGAGCAAGCTACAAAAGGAAATGGTATATACTTGAAACCATACAAAGCTTTTGGTTATTCACAAAATGAAAAAGGTAAAGGAATGTATTTAAAACCTTATTCAAAAAACTTCCAATAAAATTACCTCGAAAAGCATAACAAATTTTGATATCATTAAGTTAGTTAAAAACTGCAAATACCAAATTTTCGAGGTGTCTTTATGAAAAATCGTCTACCAAATAAAATCCGTAAAGCTGAATGTAGAATTATTAACCTGGATAATTCTGAGAATGAAGGTACTCATTGGACAGCGTATGTGAAAAAAAAAACAACCAAATAATTTATTTTGATAGTTATGGTAATCTACGTCCGCCTATAGAAGTAGCTGCATATTTCTTAAGTGATTCTTCTACAAATAAAATTAAATATAATTATTCATCTTTTCAATAATTTAATTCATATATATGTGGACACTTATGTTTAACATTTTTATATAACCAGTACCATACATGAGATTCTTTCAATTAAAAATAAACTACTGAACAGCAACAATATCTTTTACATTTACATTAAGTGGAACTTCATCTACTTTAAATTATGACTTTTCCCCACCTACTTATTTGCAAGATGAATTCGATTATGAGATAGGTCGGACAAACGTTGATAGTTACAATTCTATACCGAATATTGACAAAATAAAGAATAACTTTGTTTGGAAAAGGCTCTCAACTAATTCAGCTTCCAGAAGGATCTTATGAGTTTGAAACTCTAGCAACATATATACAAGACTATATTCGAAGCATAGATGACGAAGCTGTAATTAGAATTTCAACAAACAAAAATACTTCAAAAATAATTATAAGCAGCAATGGAGAGATAAGCTTTGATGTTGAGAACTCATTGGGTCCAGTTTTAGGTTTCAGTAAAACAATATTAACTGCTAACAATACACATAAATCGATTCATCAAGTAAAAATTTTGAAAGTGAATACAATACTAATTGATTGCAACATTGCATTGGAATCATTTTTAAATGGAAAGCCTGTTCATATTATTCATCAGTTCATTACCACTGTACCTTTTGGATATAAAATAGTGGAAACACCATCAAATGTCATTTACTTTCCGATCAATGTGAAAACTATATCAAATATTTCAATTCGCATTCTTGATCAAGACTTAGTAATCTTATAAACTTTCAAGACGAGATAATTACCATAAGACTTCATCTTAGAAAAATAACATTGTGAAAATGGTGTTGTATTTTCACGACAATGTTTGTCACCAATCACTCCCACAACAACAACAACAACATCAAAAAAACAACTCAAAATTAGAAAAAAGGGAATATCTAAAAATCAAGTGAAGCAGACAAGAAAACCCAGTTCTACGCCAGCATCAGAAAAATTGACATCGGAAAGTAGGCAATTTCTACAATCCTTAGGATTTGAAGTTCTAGTATAATGGAGTTGTTAAATATAACTGGACATCCTTATAATGAAACAACAAGTTTCATACTTATATGCCTTATATACCAGGAAATCTCAATTACAATTATGAAATAAGAATACCTATTCAAGAACTTGATGCATACACAGCACCATGAAATAGTTATCTGTATTTGGAAGGTTAAAGAAGATGGTTCGGTTTCTACCAAATTGCAATTTGGAAATAATGGAATTTCTTTTCCTTTTCGAGAAATTCGTTACGAATTAAATGGGGTAGTAATTGATTCACTCAGAAATGTTGGAGTTGCCTCTACAATTAAAAATTACCTGTCTTTCAGTGAAAATGAGAGTTCAATGCTGAAGAACGCTGGATGGTTTCTTAAGAGAAAACAAGATGAGAACGTTTTAGTGGATGAGTTTGGTAATTTCAATGTTTGCATTCCACATTCCACTAAAATTATTATGTGGATTCTTTGAAGATTTTACGAAATTAATCGTTCATATGCGTCAGGAAGTAGTCATCCTTCGAAATAATAATATAATTTGGATGCAGTGACTTGCGCAGATGACACAGAAAAGCCAAAAATTGTAATAGAGAAGTCATACTGGAGGGTACCACATGTAAAACTAAGCATTCCAGAACAAGTGCGAATTAATAATATTGTTGCTAAAGGATTAGAACTTCCCATCGCATTTCGATCTTGGGAACTTATTGAATATCCATCCCTAACGCAGACGACAAGACATAGATGGCCTGTAAAAACGACAACCAAAGTAGAAACTCCTAGACATGTGGTGATTGGTTTTCACAAAAATCGTAAAGGAGATCTAAAGCAGGATATGAGTCAATTTGATCATTATGACTTAAAAAACATACGAATTTTCCTTAATTCAGAAAGGTATCCATATAATGATTTATTCCTAAACTTTAAAAATAATAAATTTACAGACCTCTATGAGATGTTTGCCACTTTCCAAGAGTCTTACTACAAGAAAAAAATTAATTATCCAATATTCTCCCCTGAAGAATTTAAGAAATTTGCATCAATTATACATATTGATTGCTCTCGCCAGATGGAATCCATTCAAACAGGATCTGTTGTCATGAGGATTGAATTTGAGATGGATGGGAATGCTCCACCAGATACAACAGCGTATTGTCTCATTTTACATGAAAAACAGTTTACCTATAATCCATTGACAAAAATTGTGAAACAACAATAAAGACGCTTGCGTTGTAGTTCATATTGTTTTCAGTTTGAGACTATCTTTGAATATTTATTGAAGTGAATCAACTTACTTATATTCATTGTTTATAGCACTAAAACACCAGTTGTAGTAAAATAAGTGTGATTTATTTTTCCCATAATGGTACTTATCATAGATTTCCAAGGGTTCAAAGTGGAAAATAATCGGTTTATTGTAAAAGAATTAGCTGCATTTGATGGAACTAGAGTATGTCATTTTTTATTCCAACCACTATTTTCATTTAGATATTTATCAAGAGCATACAAAAAGCAAGCCGTTTGGTTAACTAATCATCATCACTGTCTTGATTGGAATGGAGACTTCATCCCCTTGCACAAATTAAAGGAAATCCTTTTAACACTTGTTACTTCTTTACCAGCGGAAAATGAAGTTTATGTGAAGGGCAAAGAAAAAGCAAATTATTTAAGAAGTTTATTAGGAACAACTATTTTTGTAGAATTTAATGAACAACCTGCATTAATTAAGGATACACCTAGATGTGTCTTTCATTTAGAATCTCATTGTTACTGTGCGCTTACAAATGTTTATTATCTGTATGATATTTTAATGAATAAAGGTGTTTAAAAATATTTTTTTATTCTCTAAAGGGGAGGGGGGTCATTATAATAAAACAAATTTCAAGTAAAAAATCAGTTTGTTACACACCAGAAGCAAATATGCAGTCTTATAATAGAAAAATGAATAGTGATGATGGTGTCGATGAACCTAACACTTGTTATTGGAAACAATTTGATGACTATTATAAGAGATTTTTTGGAAGACATTAAGAATGAAGGTCCTGTTATTTTAAACTCTCACTATGCTGTTGATGGTTCACTATTTGAACTTGAATGTGGAATGAGCATGGCTAGAAATTTTAACCCGCAATAAGAATAGTGAACACTCAAAACAAATATCTCTTTGAATCATTTTGAATGGAGAGAATTTATTACACAAATTGATCAATTGATACCAACATACTTCAAGTCGTCAGTTGAATACGATCCATGTGAAATTAATATAGAAAGTGATGAAGGAATAAGACTTTTGAAAACAAAATTCATGAGAGTGAAAATTTTGAAAATATTTAATTCTTCAGGTACATTTTATTTCAAAGAAGAGGTTATTAACAAAATACTAAAAATTGATGCAACACTAATCTCATTAAAAATTTCTATGTTGCAAAATTTAAATTTTATTCATTATTACACTGCATTTACTGCTGTACTCAGAGGATTGTCAAACCAATTAGATGGACATGTGGACAGACAAACTATTCTCAAAGAACTTGCTAACTGTTTCGATGGAAGTTTAGAATGTTATTCTATGAAAGAATGTTTGATATATTATAGTGATCGAATATTAACTGACACCTTTAATGTTTAAATTAAATAAATCATTTACTGTTTTTAGGATTTTTCTTTTAAACCTAATCAATAAAAATAAAACAATTAGTAAGTTAATAATTTTATTCAAGTATAAACTGCAATATTGTCAACAGTTTTTCATACAACACTTTTATATAACAGCAATTTACATATTTAATTAAAACCGTTTTTTAAAAACGGTATTGTTTACAAATTATTAAGATCTATTTACTATTAAACAGTTTAAACAGTTTTAAATACAGCACTTATATATCTCTTGTCGTCTTCGGGACTTAAAACAATTTTACATTGTTTTGTAGAATACACTTGATGAAGTTGTGAAACAATACTTCGTTGCGTTTCGTATTTTAGAGAATTATTTCTTAAACAATTTAGGTAATTTTCAAAAGTAATATTTTGTTTCATAACATAGTATTTTACACCTTTACTTTTCTTAATAAAATTTTACTTGAACCTGCGTTTGAGACATTAAAATTTAAATCTTGCTCTACTAAATATGCATATTGTTTAGATCTAAGCCCTACAAAATTTGTGATAATTCTCCCGTTATTTTCATCTTTCATTATTCCAATAATTTTTCGATTTTGAGGTAGAATGCCATAGGGATTTTTTATATCATATTCACTAGTGTCAAACAAATCGGGATCTGTTTTAATGACATCTTCACACTCTATTTCATACAATAAACTGTCTTTGTCTATGTATAATAAACTGCAATTTCCTGAAAATTTATTTAGTATAGAATTATAATGAAAGTTGTATATCACAGTTTTAGATAAATCTAAAAAGTTCATTCCAACATATATTGGTTTATTAAATAGTATATTTGTTTTCTTCAACTCAATGGCTACCAAGTTTTCATCAAGGATGGTTCTGTTATGGAAGATAAGACTAGCTATTAAGTTTCTAGCACCATACCTGCCAGACCAAGAGTTAGTAATTTTGACATTTCGGTGTTTTTTGACGTTTTCCATCGTTTTCCTGTAAATTGCATTATTTAATACTTTAAATGTTTCAATTCCAAATTTATTTTTAGATTCAGAACGAAGTTTAGAATTTAAATCTATATAAGATTTAAGCCAACATCACTGATTAAATTTTAAAATTCGATGGATTTTGGTGAGTATCAAACCATTACATAAATATTGCTTTAAATTTCGGTAATGCAATATATATTTTTTTATCGTAAAGAGTTTTCATGAGTTTAGGAATTTTTGAGTTTGGTGGAACTCTGTGTTCTGGAGCCAACGGTAGATCTTTATGAAGGTTGTGTAAACTTTCAGGATATTTCAAATCGACTTCTAGTATGTAACCTACAGAAGAATCGTTTTCTATGTTTAAGACATCAAAGTTATCGGTTTCGGTTACCTATTCAAATCCTCTTGTAGGAAGATTTTGTCGCATAACACTTCAATATAAATTGTTTACATCAAAATATACTAAATATTTGGATTTTTTATCAGATTTGAACTCAGACATATATTTATTGTTAGCCCTAGAATATCTTTTGCTACATTGACTGATTCCACCCCTTACTCCTTTCTCAAAAAATAGTAAAATATCAATATCTTGAATGGTTTCAAGTTCACATTTGGTGTATTTCAGCATGCAGTCCCATGAATACCCAGGAAGAGTGTAATAAAACGCTGGATCAAGCCCGTAAATTTTGTGACACATATTTCTAAAATTTTGAAAGATATCTGATAAAAGAATTATATCGGTTTTCAGATATAAATCCGAATATTCCCCTAATGTTTTAATAGAAAATTGTTTCCAAATTTGCTGTGCGTGACGGTAGTCTTCATCTGTTATGTGACAATCGAATAGTTTAGTGTAAAATTGTTTTTGTGTAGGTAATTTAGTTTCTTCTAGTTTTTCTAAGGAATCTACATAGTCGTAACAAAATACTCTTTTTCTGCATAATAATTTAAAATATTTTTCATCCATATCTTTAAATTATTTTCTCATATTTGTCATTTCATTACAATCGAGAAAGTTAGTCAGTTGGTCCAATGAAAATGATAAAAACCTAAATGAGTCAACAAAACGGAATTTGATGTTTGTCTCTGAATCTGTTTGAGTGAAACTAATATATCTTTCTTTGTTAATAGGTAAAATATAAACATGATTTTCTCTTGCTAGATCTTTGATGATGAAATGACTGTCATAGCCAGTCAAGTTATGGAAAAATAAAGGAACAACAGTGGGTTTTTTATAATTTAAATTACAAGAAGAATGACAGAAGCCCCTAAATTTTGAATTAAAATGATTATGGTCTTTAACCATTATGTCATTTTCAATAAATTTTTGCTCACAGATGTGACACTCTACAGGTTCAATATTTTGATCTATTTCTTCCATTGGTAGAATAGTCAAAAAAAATTCCTGTACGTATTTGGCTATCACCTTTAATTCATTTATAAACTATTTCATACAGTCTTCCCCCTGTAACTTCTGTAAAAGGACAAATTCTGATCACAGTCACAGTAAAAATAGTACCCTACACTAAAAGGTAGATGTTTGTGGTAACGTGAAGTTGAAATAACTTTTTTGGTACCATTTGCTTCTCGAAACGGTACCAAAATTGACTCGAAATCACACTACATTACAAATGGCATTTTTTCTTTGTGACAAAAATTTTTCACCTAATATATTTTTCCGTTGGAAATGAAATTTTACAATGATTTAACTCTGCACAATATATTTCATGATTAGAAAATCAAAGTCAAATTTCGTTTGACTTCGAAAATAATTCAAACACCGATCACATATAAAACGTTTAGCTTTGGAATTCCCTAACTGGCTGCTTACTAATTTCGATAGATTCTTTATCCACACAAAATGGGTTTTTATTTTGATATTTAATGACTCTGACTGTTCCTGTATGTTTAACAAATTAACATGTTGATCTAATATTTTATTCTTTGTTAATCTAATCGGAACAATAGTTGAGTTATCTAGTGCAAAAATATTCACAGAAACATTTTTTTTTTTCAAATTTCGAGATTTGTGACATATTCATTGGAAACTGAATGCTTTTAAATTTAGAACGCTGCTATAATGAGGATATGAGGATATCCTATCACAGTGATTCCGAGCAGGATATAAAAACGCCGTAACAGACCATGCAAAACAGGCCTCGTCTGAATTTTTAATATTAACACAAGCTTTTTTTAGTGCAATTTCTTTAGGAAGTGGAAAATATGAAGAGCCACCTGAAGCTATCTCTACTTTGTTAACATTTACCTCCAAACTAACTATTTTAGAAACAGACCAACCACTGTCTCTTTCTTGGATGCCATCGAGTTTATTTATTATTATATCAGTTACAAATTCCTTAAACCAATCATTTAAATTTCTTTCTGAATCAATAACAGCATTTTTAGTATTGAAGTATTTATACTCTGTAATTAAGCTATCTCTACTGTTTTTTAAAAATTCACCACAGAAAGTGGTATTAACTTTAAAACCGTTAAAAGATTTTAGAATTCTAGATATTCCACTTTTAAATAAGAAATAGCAGTCTAAAAATTCTAAAATATTTTTATGTTTTAAATTAATAATTATTCCTGTTCGAAGACGATTAGAATATGAGGATTGAATATCTTCCTATTTCACCCTATTTGATCGTTTCGTTTGACCACTTCCTACATATGTATTAACTAGCAATTCTTTAAATCGCTTTAAGTGTCCTATATTTGTATGAAGTTTTCTTGATAATGCAATAGGTATATCAGAATTTTGTAGAGCTGTATTAAGTAAGAGTAAATTTAGTTTGCTTAATTTTCTCCACTTCACGATTTCTGTTAGAAGGATCATTACTCAGAATATTATAAGCTTTTTTAAAAATATCTACGAATTTATCACTGAGATTGGAGATTTCCATTTTTGTCCCAAGTATACAAGAAATGGTAACTTTTAAACATAAGCAAATGCAAAGATAATGAAACTTTTAGATTGTCTTCTAAACGTTGTTTGTGGCATATTTTTGATTACTTTTATGTTTTTTTGGGCAATAACACCACAATCGAAATGAAACGAGGTCTTTTGAAGGAAAACCAAACGTTTCAAAGTCTATTCTGACTTCGTTGTCAATGGCTTTATATTTATTGATGTAAATTGCAAAAGGAAAATTATTATGACATTTAAATTGACATTAGAAAGTCGTTGTTTTTAGATATACAGGTAGCTCAAAAAATTCTAAAGATCATGTATTATAGTTAAACAGCTTTCAAATTAAAAGAATTTGAAAGAGTTGTCTTTAGAATTTATAAGTGGCGTTCCTAGGTACGACTTTGTTATAAGATAGCGCATTCGCCAAAAATGCGATCAAAGAATTCTATTGTTTCAGTGATCTCATTAACGTCATAAGAGAAACCTAGGAAAAACCTTATGAACTATCCCGATAATGGGTTGTTCAAAAGGAGGTTACCATTAATAATTTCATCCTCGGTAACCGACATTCCTTAGAGAATATCCAAAAAAAATGTATGAATTAGATGTTGCGGTTTTAGTTCAATGCTGGTTCAATGCAAGTATATAATTGACGAAGGACCTTTAGCGGAACAATCAATAAACACGTGCCGTCACATAAACTAATCACCAAATAAAAGTTATCACTAACCTTTAAGTCGAAGCTCTGGTGTTTTCTTGGTTCTTCTTTCTTCAGAGGCTAGCCCCGTAACAGCAGGAACAGTTTCTTAGAGCTTCGTCTGGACAACACGTTACACAAAAAATAACGACGTAATGTTCATTGATTGGGCATACAAAAAATGCGGGTTTAACAACAAATGATGCGCTTTTGTAAACACAAAAGAAACAAAATGAAAGCTGTTTAGCGGTCGTTACGAACGGAGCTAAGAACTCGCGAAATCGTAACGCAAAAAACAACAATAAGCGTCGTCTCTTCAGACGGAATCAAAGCGACCTAAAAGCTCGGAGAACAATACACGAACCTCCCAAGCGTCGTAACAGCTAGGGACCGAAACACGAAAGTCAATACTGTCTATATTTTACACGCAAAAAACACTTAAAATTAGCATTAGCGCGACGGAATGTTTTAGAAAAGGTGCAGAAGTTTAAAAATCAATGAAGTAATTCAATCAAATTGAAAACAATACACTAAACAAATTGCGGGAACGCACCATTCCGCCAGCCTTGAATTACTTATTTCAAAACTAAGGGTCCACTGGCAGTGGACAAAGCTTTACAACAGGTCGCTTCAAAGTACCACTTGCAGTTCTAACTGTAGCAACGCGTACAACACCATCACCTCCAGGATGTACGTCAATAAGGCGCCCTAATGGCCAATTCAAAGGAGGTGAAGTGTCTTGCTTCCAAATAACGAGAGTACCTGGCTTAACAACCTCCGAGGGATCAGTCCATTTACTCCGTTGATGAAGAGTATGTAAATATTCGTTTCCAGAATGCCTGATACAAACGACTCAGTAACTGCCATCTGTTGAGACGATTAGATGGAACAGATAAGAAATCAGATTCAGGAGGTGCTGTTAAAGGTTCCATGGTAAGAAACATTCCAGGACTCAAGGCGGTAAGATCCGTAGAGTTCTTCGTAGGTTAGGATTTGATCTCCAACGACACGTCTTAAGTGAGCTTTAACATTACGAATTACTTTCTTTGCGGATAGAATCCAAAATCGTTGCTGCAAAAGAAATTGAACGGTTTGGATTCCTGCGTGAAGATTGGTGACATGACAATCTTCGAGAATTAGATTAGTCAAACTACTTTTACTTGGTAGTAGTGCGGGAAATTTAGTATCAAACGGCAATGGAACATTAGCCAATCTACTACCAACTCTAAGAGTTCCCTGTTCATCAAGAAACGGCGAAAGTTTACGAAGCGATTTTGGCAAAAGTTTTCGTTCTCGAAGAAGGGAAATCTCTTTAGAAAAATATTGATCTTGAACATAGCGAACAATGCGAAGCTGAGCCTGATATAACTCAGCAGCCAAAAATGATCCAGAGCCCCTACGGTCTGGATTGCGAGCGTTATCAACAAAGCGACAAATATGAGCTATAATGCGGGTAATGCGATTAATAGAAGAATGTTCTTCTAACAAAGTACCAAATAAATTTGGTGAAGCGGTGACTTGAAGCGCCACTATACGGGCTTCAGTTATAACTAGCGGTGACATGCTTGAGTCTGAGCAAGCATGTGGCAAACAAGCGGTAATCAACAATTGTGGGCCTTTCCACCAAAGTGTATTGCCTAACAACTCTGATGGCAAAGTGCCGCGGGAACCCAAGTCAGCGGGGTTATCACAAGATTGAATGTAAAACCAATGAGAAGAAGGAAATTTTTCCTGAATGTAAGCAACTCGATTACTGACAAATGTCTTCCAAGGGTGCGGGGAAGAACTAAGCCATGAAAGGACTACCGTGGAATCTGACCAGCAACGAATCACCTTGAACAACAAACGACTATTGAATTGCTCATAAACATAATGAGCCAACTTAGCGGTAAGAACTGAAGCACACAGTTCCAATCTGGGAAGTGACAAAGTGAAGGGGCAACTTTCGATTTAGACAACACAAAAAAACTTTGACGAAATCCAGATGCGGTTTCGAACACAAAATAAACAACATAACCTTTCTTAGAAGCATCACCAAATGCGTGAACTTCACAACTAGAAAAGTTTTCTATAGCAAGCAGGCGAGGCAAAACTAAATTCTGTAAGGTCAACAAAATAGAGATAATGTCTTGTTGCAATTTGGGACCGATAAACAAACAATCATTCAAAGATAACCGATGAGGTATCTTAGCGAATGCATTAAACACTACACGAAGTTTGGTGGTTCTACTATCAGGTTTCAAAACACAATGATGCGGTATGTAGGAACAATCAGAAGAAGTAGATGATGGATAGGGAACCAACTCCATATGATCCAGCTCCAAATACTCTTTGAGAAAATCACAATATTGTTTGTAGAGATCTGGTTGCTGTAGAAGACGTCTTTCTAAAGAGTAGAAACGTTGTACGGCGAGATTATACATTCCATCAAAAGCAGGAAGTGTATTTCGAAAAGGAAGGGGCACAACGAATCTACCTGAATCCAATCTCCTGCATCCCTCGGAAAATATTTTTTCGCAGATAAGATTATCAGGGGACTGAACCAGTGCGGTAGGAACATCTTCAATTGTTCAGAACCTTTGGAGTGAATCATCTAATGATACTACATCTTCAATTTGACAAAAAAGCGAAGTTGGGTTTATGACTGACTGAGAGTGAGAGTTAACAGAACTCGAAGACACTTTACCCATAAGGATGTAACCAAACACAGTGTTAATAGCATCAGGAACACCTTCCTTTCCCAGAAGGCGTCCATCCAACAAAATTTGAGAAAATATATCGGCACCTAACAAAAGGTCAATAGCGCCTGGGCTATTGAAACCAGGATCAGCAAGTTTCAAATTGGTTAGATATGCCATATTAGCCATGTTAATGGGCGCAACAGGCATATCATTGCAAATGCGGGGTAAAACAATAGTATCAACAACAAAATTGCACTCACGCTTTACTATAGAGCGAAGAGAAAGGGTAAGAGAGCCCTCAGCAGAGGTACTCTGCAGAGAACCTAGCCCGTTGAGTTGAATCGAAGCGGGCGTAGGTCGGAAACCAAGGCGTTTCACAGCCTTGCTCGCAATGAATGATGTCATGCTACCAGAATCTAGCAGACATCGCAAAGTTTGATAAGAACCGTGCTTATCTAATACTCAACTAAAGCGGTAGATAACAACATATTTGAATTGTATGACAAAAGTGAACAATGACAAGAAGTCTGCGGTAGAGAAGTTTCGGGACTTTCAACAGTATTAATGGTACTGGATCCACCAGATGTGGAAGCCAGGTTTGCGGGGGGAGCACTAGATTCAGACCCAATACCTGAATCAGCACGATTTACAAAATGAAGCAATGTGTGATGGCGTTGTTTGCAGTTGCGGCAAGTGGATAAAGATTTACAGCGATTCAACCGATGAGAATCGCCTAAGCAGTTAAAACAAAGTCTAAAATCTTTAAAAAACTTAAACCGCGCGGATACTGATTTATTCAAGAATTCAGAACATTTGTAAATCGCGTGATCGGATTTACAAACTAAACAATTTCTATTCTTAGTAACAAACAAAGATGTAGTGACCCGGGAAAAATGTTGCTTTGAATTCAATGGTAACTTTTTGTCAACACTTCGCTTTGCCTTGCGGGATAACTCAACATGTTCAAAGGCATCGCAATGCTTCGACAAAAAATCAACAACTTCCGAGAGGATCGGAAAGTCATCTTGAGCGGTCACAGTACCATGGTAAAGTTCAAATTTAGCGGCTAAATTCTTTGGAACTCGTTTCAACATCATCTGAACGATACAAAAATCCCACTGATTTACTGGTAAACCCAAATTCTTCAGTGCTTCCAAATTATCACTGAAGTCATCCAATAACTTCCGAACCTCTGAAGGGCTATCTGAAGTTAGTGGGGGGAATTGTTCTAAAGCTGACCAATGAGATTCCGCGATTAAACGAGTCCGCTTGAATTTTTTCAAAAGTGTTTCATAAGCACTCACGTAATTGTTTTGTGTTAGTTTAAAACTCCTAATAGCTTCAAAGGCAGGCCCTTTTAAAGCTAACTGCAAATATTTGAACTTCTGCATAGCACTGAGTTTTTCATTATTGTGAATTAATGAATCAAACAAATCAATAAAAGTACCAAATTCCAATATGTCTCCACTAAATGAAGGCAAATCAATTCGCGGCAAAGCAACACTTTCCTGTTCCCGAGCTATATTTTGTAGCGTAGAATTCTGAACAGATTTCAGTTTAGCAACAATAGACCTAATTGAATAAAACAATTTTTCAAATTTATTGCGAATGTCATCCTCAAAGTCAAAATCATCGTTTGCATCTGAAATTAATCCAACAATGAAATTGTGATGTTTAAAAAACTCTGAATGGATTGAATCAACCATATCAATCATGCTAAAAAACAATTCAACGTCGTCACCTCTTAAGGCTTTCTCGGCAGCAAAATAAATATCTTCTAATCTTTTAAACTCTGATTGTCGATGATTTTTAAATTTTCGTAAATTTTCAGCGGTTTTTGACATCTTAACAATAAATTAAAATCACTGTAACGCCCTGAACAAATCTAACACGATAGAACGAAAACAAAATACTATTCCAAAAATGTACAATTTTTTACTGTTGAAGTAGAAAATATCTGACCAAATGTCACATAAATTCAAAACAATTTAGCAAAATAACCAAACAAACAAAACGATCTCTTGTAAGGTTTTTAACGCGACAAAAAAGATGCGTTTTATTTCCAACGGAATGAGTGAATATCCCGAACTTGCTTTCTCTTCTAACAAATAAAGAAACAAAAATTCAATGCGGTTTTAAACAATAATTGCAACGAAAAATCAATGGTTTTTTTTATCGTTAAACTTTGCACGAAATTAACTCAAATGTATCCGGCCCGAAGTTGGACCAAATTATGTAATTTATTCGATAAACTTTGCACAAAATTAACTCAAATTGCATGCGGCTCGAAGATGGACCAAATTATGGAATGTCTTCGTTGGCACATTCCATAGAGAATATCCAAAAAAAATGTATGAATTAGATGTTGCGGTTTTAGTTCAATGCTGGTTCAATGCAAGTATATAATTGACGAAGGACCTTTAGCGGAACAATTAATAAACACGTGCCGTCACATAAACGAATCACCAAATAAAAGTTATCACTAACCTTTAAGTCGAAGCTCTGGTGTTTTCTTGGTTCTTCTTTCTTCAGAGGCTAGCCCCGTAATAGCAGGAACAGTTTCTTAGAGCTTCGTCTGGACAACACGTTACACAAAAAATAGCAACGTAATGTTCATTGATTGAGCATACAAAAATTGCGGGTTTAACAACAAATGATGCGCTTTTGTAAACACAAAAGAAACAAAATGAAAGCGGTTTAGCGGTCGTTACGAACGGAGCTAAGAACTCCCGAAATCGTAACGCAAAAAACAACAATAAGCGTCGTCTCTTCAGACGGAATCAAAGCGACCGAAAAGTTCGGAGAACAATACACGAACCTCCCAAGCGTCGTAACAGCTAGGGAACCGAAACACGAAAGTCAATACTGTCTATATTTTACACGCAAAAAACACTTAAAATTAGCATTAGCGCGACGGAATGTTTTAGAAAAGGTGCAGAAGTTTAAAAATTAATGAAGTAATTCAATCAAATTGAAAACAATCCACTAAACAAATTGCGGGAACGCACCACATATATTTAAGTAAAATTGCTTTAAATAAAAATTGTAAATGACAAACATAATATTGGACTTTAAAAGATTCCAATAAATATATATGAATGAAAAAACATTCTGTTTCCAGGAAAAATAATAGTTAACAATTAAGTTTTTAAATCAGAGCTATGCATTTAAAAAAGAATTATCTTCAAGCAAAAATAATTAAAAAAGATAATTGTAATTGTTACTTACTTTTTAGGGTTTTGAATCACAACAATACCGAAACTTTTAGAGACCGTTAACAATATTGCAGTGTATGTTAATATGTTTTCTTTTCTGTCAATCGTTATTTGTTCGTTCGACTATGAAAGCAGTGAATTGGACGGCATCTATTTAAATTAAGACCATGGTTTACGTCACGTCTCCTTATTTGTATGCATCCCAGAATGAGCTGTATTAGCTCGGTTTCCTAACCAAAAATAGGCATATCCAGCTAGATTTTCTGAATGACGCGTCTTCTCAGCTTACACATTCACAAAAATGTCTGGAAGATATGATTCACTATAATTCCGATGCTTTGTACTAGGCTCTGAGCTTACCTTATCTATATGCGTCATGAGATTAATTATATCAGCTCAACTTTCACGTCCGAAAATATGCAATGTTTAATCGGTTGTATGAATGATGCTTTTTCATAAATACACAATGAAAATATGTGAACATTGGTTTCATTATATTATTTGCCTTATTTTATTGTTATATTAAATAATAAAATGTAATATATTTCAGTAAACACCAGATAGTTTTGCCTTTCAGTATTCTGATTGCTTAAAGTTTTAGATAATAAACATATGCCTTTCATATTAAAACTGACTAATTAATTAATTAAAAACAATGTATTATAATTTAACAATTTTTATATTTTTAAGCTCTATTTGGTAATAAGATTAATGCTACAATTTAATTTGCTTAATCAGTAATATGGTATCATCAAAATAAACTACATTTCTTCATCAACATTTCCTTGAACTTCCTCGCTAAACGTTGCATCATCTTCCTCACTATCCGACAGTAGTTCTTCATCTTTCAGGGTTTGTTTTTCCGATATTGAAAGAAATGGTATTAGTTCAGCCAAATATCCACGAAGTCCCAGTTCAATTAATTTTATGCAGAACTGATATCTGGTTATTGTGCCCTTGAGACAGATTTTAGAGTTTTCTTGCTGCTTGGTATTTTGATGCTGATGCATAGCAATTCTCAAAACTTTCAAAACGTCCGAGACCGTAAACGGCCTCATGATCTGCATCAAATTCCAAATCAGCGAATTGTGAACTCAAAGACTTCAACCCAGTTGTAAAATCAATAATTTCAGGATAGGTTTTGTATGCCATCCACATGTTTACGTCTCACAAATAAAAAAAGGCCACTGCACCAAATATAGCTATGTAACATAATCGTTCAAATATCCACGTCACAGCTATTAAATTCCATCACTTCAAAAACAGACACACACTCTCTGCCTCCCCTTCCAGCCCCTCAAAATCACCCTGCGAATTCTAGGTGTAGCAGGCGTTCGCTCAATACTATTTATGAAATATAGTGTACAAGAACTTTTTTGGGAAATCACACCACAATTGTCGAAATTACTGTATATTTCCTATATTTCCAAACATTTTGGGATATACGTGACAATAGTATTTGACTTTGACATCAACAATCACAGCGGGTACATATACTTTTGTCCAGCTTAATTCCATTCCTTAATTTAAAGGATGTTAGGGTGGTAAAAATTCCAAGTTTTTTTCTTGTTTGTGTTCTAATACTAGCTTACATAAATATATTTTATAACTTCTATCTACCTAATTCCACCGTCATATATATTTTTTAAATTAGTATTCTTAAGATAGCGGGTACTTGATAACAGAATTTAAAATAAATTATACCATCATTTTAGACTACTTTTTAACTATTTTTTTAAGGCCATATAATGTTTTACTTCTAAACGTACGCCTATAACACCTACACCACTATCTTAATGTTTAAGCCAGCGGAATATTTCATAACTTCAAGAGGAAGACGCAGATCGACCTAATTCCACCGCCATAATTTTTTACTCGTAAAGTACTAGAAGACGGTTTATAGCGGTTTTGACGAAAACTACCCTCTACCCCTCGTAACCCTTGAAAACGAGTTCAGTTAAGCTAATGGGTACTATATAAGGGAATCTAAAATAAAGAGTGCCATAATTTTTTACCAGTTTTTAACCATTTTTTTTACCGCTGGGGAATTTTTTTTACCTCAACCCACCTGGAATGTCTTCGATGGCACATTCCATAGAGAATATTCATAAAAAATGTATGAATTAGATGTTGCGGTTTTAGTTCAATGCTGGTTCAATGCAAGTATATAATTGACGAAGGTCCTTTAGAGGAACAATCAATAAACGTAAATTAATTCACCAAATAAAAGTTAGTCACTGACCTTTTACGTCGAAGCTCTGCAAAGGGTGTTTTCTTGGTTCTTCTTTGTTCAGAGGCTAGCCCCGTAACAACAGGAACAGTTTTTTGGAGCTTCGTCTGGACAACACGTTACAACAAAAAATAGCGACATAATGTTCATTGATTGAGCAAACAAAAATGCGGGTTTAACAACAAATGATGCGCTTTTGTAAACACAAAAGAAACAAAATGAAAGCGGTTTGGCGGTCGTTACTAACGGAGCTACTAACTCGCGAAATCGTAACGCAAAAAACAACAATAAGCGCCGTCTCTTCAGACGGGAACAAAGCGACCGAAAAGTTCGGAGTACATTACACGAACCTCCCAAGCGTCCTAACAGCTAGGGAACCGAAGCACGAATGTCAATACTGCATATATCATAGCATTAGCGCGACGGAATATTTTAGAAAAGGCGCAGAAGTTTAAAAATCAATGAAGTAATTCAATCAAATTGAAAACAATACACTAAACAAATTGCGGGAACGCACCATTCCGCCAGCCTTGAATTACTTATTTCAAAACTAAGGGTCAACTGGCAGTGGACAAAGCTTTACAAGAGGTCGCTTCAAAGTACCACTTGCAGTTCTAACTGTAGTAACGCGTACAACACCATCACCTCCAGGATGTACGTCAATAATGCGCCCTAACGGCCAATTCAAAGGAGGTGAAGTGTCTTGCTTCAAAATAACAAGAGTACCTGGCTTAACAACCTCCGAGGGATCAGTCCATTTACTCCGTTGATGAAGAGTATGTAAATATTCTTGCGACCAACGTTTCCAGAATGCCTGATGCAAACGACTCAGTAACTGCCATCTGTTGAGACGATTAGATGGGACAGATAAGAAATCAGATTCAGGAGGTGCTGTTAAAGGTTCCATGG
This sequence comes from Octodonta nipae, assembly GCA_034190945.1. Taxonomy (NCBI): domain Eukaryota; kingdom Metazoa; phylum Arthropoda; class Insecta; order Coleoptera; family Chrysomelidae; genus Octodonta; species Octodonta nipae. Next base: position 70,228,393 of record CM067220.1, read on the forward strand.
TAAGAAACATTCCAGGACTCAAGGCGGTAAGATCCGATGGATCGTTGCTACAAGGGGTTATAGGTCGCGAGTTTAAAACTGCTTCGACCTGTGCAAATACAGTAGAAAGTTCTTCGTAGGTTAGGATTTGATCTCCAACGACACGTCTTAAGTGAGCTATGACACTGCGAATTACTCTCTTTGCGGATAGAATCCAAAATCGTTGCTGCAAAAGAAATTGAACGGTTTGGATTCCTGCGTGAAGATTGGTGACATGACGATCTTCGACAATTAGATTAGTCAAACGACTTTTACTTGGTAGCAGTGCGGGAAATTTAGTGTCAAACGGCAATGGAGCATTAGCCAAACTACTACCAACTCTAAGAGTTCCCTGTTCATCAAGAAACAGCGAAAGTTTACGAAGCGATTTGGGCAAAATTTTCGTTCTTGAAGAAGGGAAATCTCTTTAGAAAAATATTGATCTTGAACATAGCGAACAATGCGAAGCTGAGCCTGATATAACTCAGCAGCCAAAAATGATCCAGAGCCCCTACGGTCTGGATTGCGAGCGTTATCAACAAAGCGACAAATATGAGCTATAATGCGGGTAATGCGATTAATAGAAGAATGTTCTTCTAACAAAGTACCAAATAAATTTGGTAAAGCGGTGACTTGAAGCGCCACTATACGGGCTTCAGTCATAACTAGCGGTGACATGCTTGAGTCTGAGCAAGCATGTGGCAAACAAGCGGTAATCAACAATTGTGGGCCTTTCCACCAAAGTGTATTGCCTAATAACTCTGATGGCAAAGTGCCGCGGGAACCCAAGTCAGCGGGGTTATCACAAGATTGAATGTAAAACCAATAAGAAGAAGGAAATTTTTCCTGATGTAAGCAACTCGATTACTGACAAATGTCCAACGGTGCGGGGAAGAACTAAGCCATGAAAGGACTACCGTGGAATCTGACCAGCAACGAATCATCTTGAACAACAAACGACTATTGAATTGCTCATAAACATAATGAGCCAACTTAGCGGTAAGAATTGGAGCACACAGTACCAATCTGGGAAGTGACAAAGTTTTCAAAGGGGCAAGTTTTGATTTAGACAACACAAAAAAACACACAAAATAAACAACAGCATAACCTTTCTCAGAAGCATCACCAAATGTGTGAAGTTCACAACTAGAAAAGTGGTCTATAGCAAGCAGGCGAGGCAAAACTAAATTCTGCAAGGTCAACACAATAGCGATAATGTCTTGCTGCAATTTGGGACCGATAAACACATAATAATTCAAAGATAACCGATGAGGTATCTTAGCGGATGCATTAAACACTACACGAAGTTTGGTGGTTCTACTATCAGGTTTCAAAACACAATGATGCGGTATGTAGTAACAATCAGAAAAAGTAGATGGATCGGGAACCAACTCCATATGATCCAGGTCCAAATACTCTTTGAGAAAATCACAATATTGTTTGTAGAGATCTGGTTGCTGTAGAAGACGTCTTTCTAAAGAGTAGAAACGTTGTACGGCGAGATTATACATTCCATCAAAAGCAGGAAGTGTATTTCGAAAAGGAAGAGGCACAACGAATCTACCTGAATCCAATCTCCTGCATCCCTCCGAAAATATTTTTTCGCAGATAAGATCATCAGGGGACTGAACCAGTGCGGTAGGAACATCTTCAATTGTCCAGAACCTTTGGAGTGAATCATTTAATGATACTAAATTTTCAATTTTACAAAAAAGCGAAGTTGGATTTATGGCCGACTGAGAGTGAGAGTTAAGAGAACTCGAAGACACTCTACCCATAAGGATGTAACCAAACACAGTGTTAATAGCATCAGGAACACCTTCCTTTCCCAGAAGACGTCCATCCAACAAAATTAGAGAGAATATATCGGCACCTCACAAAAGGTCAATAGCGCCTGGGCTATTGAAACCAGGATCAGCAAGTTTCAAATTGGTTAGATATGCCATATTAGCCATGTTAATGGGCGCAACAGGCATATCATTGCAAATGCGGGGTAAAACAATAGTATCAACAACAAAATTGCACTCACGCTTTACTATAGAGCGAAGAGAAAGGGTAAGAGAGCCCTCAGCAGAGGTACTCTGCATAGAACCTAGCCCGTTGACTTGAATCGAAGCGGGCGTAGGTCGGAAGCCAAGGCGTTTTACAGCCTTGCTCGCAATGAATGATGTCATGCTACCAGAATCTAGCAGACATCGCAAAGTTTGATAAGAACCGTGCTTATCTAATACCTCAACTAAAGCGGTAGATAACAACACATTTGAATTGTATGACAAAAGTGAACTATGACAAGAAGTCTGCGGTAGAGAAGTTTCGGGACTTTCAACAGTATTAATGGTACTGGATCCACCAGATGTGGAAGCCAGGTTTGCGGGGGGAGCTCTAGATTCAGACCGAATGCCTGAATCACCACGATTTACAAAATGAAGCAATGTGTGATGGCGCTGTTTGCAGTTGCGGCAAGTGGATAAAGATTTACAGCGATTCGACTGATGAGAATCGCTCAAGCAATTAAAACAAAGTCTAAAATCTTTAACAAACTTAAACCGCGCGGATACTGATTTGTGCAAGAATTCAGAACATTTGTAAATCGCATGATCGGATTTACCAACTAAACAATTTCTATTCTTAGTGACAAACAAAGATGTAGTGAACCGGGAAGAATGTTGCTTTGAATTCAATGGTAACTTTTTGTCAACACTTCGCTTTGCCTTGCGGATAATTCAACATGTTCAAAGGCATCGCAATGCTTCGACAAAAAATCAACAACCTCCGAGAGGATCGGAAAGTCATCTTGAGCGGTCACAGTACCATGGTAAAGTTCAAATTTAGCATCTAAATTCTTTGGAACTCTTTTCAACATCATCTGAACGATACAAAAATCCCACTGATTTACTGGTAAACCCAAATTCTTCAGTGCTTCCAAATTATCACTGAAGTCATCCAATAACTTCCGAACCTCTTTAGGGCTATCTGAAGTTAGTTGGGGGAATTGTTCTAAAGCTGACCAATGAGACTCCGCGATTAAACGAGTTCGCTTGAATTTTTTCAAAAGTGCTTCATAAGCACTCACGTAATTGTTTTGTGTTAGTTTAAAATTCCTAATAGCCTCAAAAGCAGGCCCTTTTAAAGCTAACTGCAAATATTTGAACTTCTGCATAGCACTAAGTTTTTCATTATTGTGAATTAATGAATCAAACAAATCAATTCGCGGCAAAGCGACACTTTCCTGTTCCCGAGCTATATTTTGTGGCGTAGAATTCTGAACAGATTTCAGTTTAGCAAAAATAGACCTAATTGAATAAAACAATTTTTCAAATTTATTGCGAATGTCATCCTCAAAGTCAAAATCATCGTTTGCATCTGAAATTAATTCAACAATGGAATTGTGATGTTTAAAAAACTCTGAATGGATTGAATCAACCATATCAATCATGCTAAAAAACAATTCAACGTCGTCACCTCTTAAGGCTTTCTCGGCAGCAAAATAAATATCTTCTAATGTTTTAAACTCCGATTGTCGATGATTTTTAAATTTTCGTAAATTTTCAGCGGTTTTTGACATCTTAACAATAAATTAAAATCACTATAACGCCACTGAACAAATCTAACACGATAGAACGAAAACAAAATACTATTCCAAAAATGTACAATTTTTTACTGTTGAAGTAGAAAATATCTGACCTAATGTCAAATAAATTCAAAACAATTTAGCAAAATAACCAAACAAACAAAACGAGCTCTTGTAAGTTTTTAAGGCGGCAAAAAATTGCGTTTTATTTCCAACGGAATGAGTGAATATCCCGAACTTGGTTTCTCTTCTAACAAATAAAGAAACGAAAATTCAATGCGATTTTCAACAATAATTGCAATGAAAAATCAATGGTTTGATCATTAAACTTTGCACGAAATTAACTCAAATGTATCCGGCTCGGAGTTGGACCAAATTATGTAATTTATTCGATAATCTTTGCACGAAAGTAACTCAAATTGCATCCGGCCCGGAGTTGGACCAAACTATGTAATTTATTCGATAATCTTTGCACTAAATTAACTCAAATTGCATCCGGCTCGAACTTGGACCAAATTATGGAATGTCTTCGATGGCACATTCCATAGAGAATATTCAAAAAAATTTATGAATTAGATGTTGCGGTTTTAGTTCAATGCTGGTTCAATGCAAGTATATAATTGACGAAGGACCTTTAGCGGAACAATCAATAAACACGTGCCGTCACGTAAATTAATTCACCAAATAAAAGTCACTGACCTTTTACGTCGAAGCTCTGCAAAGGGTGTTTTCTTGGTTCTTCTTTCTTCAGAGGATAGCCCCGTAACAGCAGGAACAGTTTTTTGGAGCTTCGTCTGGACAACACGTTACACAAAAAATAGCGACGTAATGTTCATTGATTGAGCAAACAAAAATGCGGGTTTAACAACAAATGATGCGCTTTTGTAAACACAAAAGAAACAAAATGAAAGCGGTTTGGCGGTCGTTACTAACCGAGCTACTAACTCGCGAAATCGTAACGCAAAAAACAACAATAAGCGCCGTCTCTTCAGACGGGAACAAAGCGACCGAAAAGTTCGGAGTACATTACACGAACCTCCCAAGCGTCCTAACAGCTAGGGAACCGAAGCACGAATGTCAATACTGTATATATTTTACACGCAAAAAACACTTAATATTAGCATTAGAGCGCCGGAATGTTTTAGAAAAGGTGCAGAAGTTTAAAAATCAATGAAGTAATTCAATCAAATTGAAAACAATACACTAAACAAATTGCGGGAACGCACCACCACCCCTATAACTTTAAGAGGAAAAAAGCTATCTACCTAATTCTACCCCCATAATTTTTTAGTCGTAAATTGTTAGAAAAGGGTTTATTTATAATGGTTTTCGCGAAAACCATCCTCTACCCCTCACAACCCTTAATTACTAGTTTTGTTAAGCTAGGAGGTACTGTATAACGGAATTTAAAATAAGGTATACCATACTTTTTTACTACTTTTTAAGAAATTTTTTACACAAATTTTTACTACAAAAATTTTAACAATAGTTATAGTAGTTTTCGAGAAAACCACCGTCAACTCCGAATAACCTTTAAAAATTTAAATGAAATTTTAAGGATAGTTTTACTCAATATCCTCTTAGAAACACTTTTTCGACACCATAACTGCATCTTAAACGATACTACTATTTAACTATATTAATACCCTTTTCCGCTTGTTTAATTTTTAAATCTGATATATTGTATTTCTTCAAGGAAGAAGTATTCGTTTTTAATCTTTAAAAATTAAAAGAGTTGTAATGGTTTTAGCGACAATAACTTCAAGCTCCCTAATAACCCATATAAATATAAAATGGAAGTTTTAAGAATAATTTTTAAGAAAAACTTTTCTATTCAGATAAACCACTTAATTTTTTTAACAAAAGCCCACACCATTTAACTACATCATCATCCCGTTCTCTTAGTAAAGTTTCAAACCTGACATTATTTTTTTAACTTCAATGGAAAAACAGTTATCTACCGAATTTTATTAACAAAGAGGCAAAGTTACAATGAAATTCGCAGAAACCATACTAACCCCCCCCTAACGAACCTTAAAATTTTAAGTCTGATCTATAAACCTAATTCAATCCTCATAATATCTAAAAGTAGTAAATTGTTTTATAAAACGTACCTATCTGTTTTAACATGACTTGCGAAAACAAGCTATCAAATACAACAAATTAAATCCCAGGAACGTAATTAATATTTATAATAAAAAAATTGAATTAAATTATAACAAACAATTACCAGTATATATGAAAAAAATATGTTTCAGAAAGGTCATTAAGCCATTAGGTAATTCTTAATTCACTCAAAATTAAATTATTTCAGTTTCTGAGTAATCTTGAGATAAGTAACAAATATTAGTTCCTAAGACAAATTTGATTCACATCTTAATCACGTATCTGATTTGCTTTAATTTATTCTGGGGAATATCGGAACGTTTGGCATCCTTGCACTCATACATAACGAACTCTTTTACTCCGAATTTACATTATAGTTGGAGAGCAAGTAACCCATTTTTCATGAAGTGTTTGATTCAAGCAAATATTTTACATAGTGGTTAGGATTGATGAGTAGGTTGTCATATGTTTGCCTAACCTGCCTGGGGATAGGAGGTACTGCGCATACAAGAAAGATGTAAAAAAATGTTTGCCAAAAAAAGTGATTGAATCATAGGCTAGCAATATTCGACAGTTTAGCTGACTTAGTTAAATTGCAAATAAGGCAGACACTTCTGAAGGGGTTAATATCTATATGTTTAACGGTATAACCAAACTATATTGTTTAAATTATTGTCTTGACGGATTTTTAACGCGATATGACATTTTCCTAAAGTGGCTTCGGAAAATATAATAACCTTGTCAACATTTTTCTTTTCACATATCACACAAGAAACACATTGCATTTTGATTGGTTACTGTTTTTATATTATTTTAAACAAAAATGTGTTCATAATAATAAAATATATAAATATTAACCTGTACACACTGCAATATTTTGTGATTATATGTTCGGTATAGAAGATACCCTTAGCGCACCTGTTTCTATTCCCGGTAACTTTATTTTTTTGTTTCCCCGCTATTAAACCCCAGAAGTGTCTGCCTTTTTGTGAGTTTTATAAAATATATACAACAAGAGTGCCTGCCTTATTTATAATTTAACTCTAAGCCAGCTAAACTGTCGAATAATTATTGTTGGCCTCTGATTCAAACACTTTTTTTGGCAAATATTTTTTTACATCTTGTATGCGCAGTACCTCCTGTCCCCAGGCAGATTAGGCAAACATATGACAACCTACTCATCAATCCTAACTACACCACTATGTAAAATATTTGCTTGAATCAAACACTTCATGAAAAATGGGTCACTGGCTCTTAATATATTACAGTTAATATGAATTCAGGCAGGTACCTCTGTTTCCAGTAATTATTACTTGGAAAACGTTTATAATAGAGACTATACAGAGTGAAACATCGTTAAGAGTTGGCCAACAAAAAGTTATCATAAAATCTATTTCATAAATACGCATATTTTGTTGTTGATAACCGTAATTCCCTTTATAAAATGAACCTACGAAACGCGTTCTCTAAATGATAATACGCCCAAAGTCATCGGCTTAAGGATGTTTTACATCTAGAAGGTTCGTTGAGCTAGCGGGACACTATATCGGAATACAAAATAAATTATGCTATAATTGTTAACTAAGTTTTTTTTATTGTTATCGAGCGAATTCCACCAGCATAACGTTTGACCCGAAAAGTATGTAAGTAAAATATAGAGTACAGTGGCTTTCGGACTAGCCATCTTCAACCCCCTAAAAAAAACCTATTAGAAACATGCTGTCGAATTCAAATTAGCAACTTAGAATATTTTGCTAAAGATCCCACCATTTGACTTTATTAACAGAAAGACAAAGGAGTGACGATCGATGGAGATAAAATGAAATATTTGCAGGTGATATAGTCTTGATAACGGAATATCTTAAAGAAGCTACAGTAACCCTAGAGGTATAAAACACAAAACAAAATGTGAGCCTGGAATAAACTGAAGCAAAAAAATATTCCGCTGGCTGAAACGTTAAGGTAGTGATGTAGGTGTTATAGGGATAGGCTATCTTAACAAACTAATTTTTAAGGTTTGTAGAGGGTAGTTGTTGCGAACACCACTTTAAACCTTCTATTACTATTGTACGAGTAAAAAATTATGGCGGTGGAATTAGGTCAATAGCTGTTTTCCCCTTGAAGTTACAAAATATTTCGCTAGCTAAACACGGTAGGGTAGTGGGGTGGTGTTATAGTTTAGGTTTAGTAGCAAAAACTTTATTTTTATTCCGTTATAAAGAATCCGCTATCTTAACGAAATTTTTAGGGATTGTGAAATAGAGGGTAGTTTTCGCGAAAACCACTATAAAAAACCTTCTTCTAGTATTTTACGAGTAAAATAATATGGCGGTGAAATTAGGTCGATAGCTGTTTTCGTCTTGAAGTTATAAAATATTTCGGGGATGGGTTTCGGAGTAAAAAATTTTAATGGTGATAACAAATTAGTAAAACATTAGTAAAAACTTATTGGTATATGTTATTTTGGATTCCGCTATAGTGTCGCCGCTAGCTTAATGGACCTGCTTTCTAGGACTTGAGGAAGTACCTTATGAATTATGATGATCATCAGTGAGTCAATAACGAAATCAGTTTTGTTAGATATCAATAAAATCTAAAGTATAAGAGCTACGCAATTGAAACTTTGTACGTTCAGTGAGTCCACTATTGACATCATATCTGGTACAATCTAAACCCAAGATGAGGGTTCAAAAAAACGACGTAGCGCTTCGAGAAAAGGTAGCTCGTCTTTGCGGCGCACCTATATGATATTCTCCCTTTTTTATGTGTTCTAATTCAAATTAAATTCAAGAAATTTCCTTGACAAGGCAGAGGACATTGTGTGATGAATCAATCTTATATTCTTTGCATGGAGGGTTGAGGTATCTATAGTAGAGTTGAGGAGGTACACTCCATAATTCATTGGTAAATAATAAACAAAAATTGAATGATTGAATCAAAACACAGCCGTGGAAGGAGATCGAGGAAGGAGGTTCCAAATCTAGCTTCATCCCCTACGCACGCATGCCAACGGCCCTCAAATGTGGGAGTGTTTCACTAGCCCACTGCGTCGGCTGCTAAAAACGCGCCCGTTTGTGATTCCTGCGGGGAATTGTTGACCTACGGGTACGCGCGCCGTGAAAAATAATGTATGTTCTTAATGTCTGGATGTCTGTGCGGTAAAAGTAGCGGCAATAATAATAATTCTGCAAAGTTTGAATTTTTTGCCCTCTGAAATTGCCACCCGTGGCATGGGGCCATGGCTTGCCCCCCCCCGCCCCCCCAAAAAAAAATCCGAGGCTATACACAATTGTAAAATGTTTGACATTATAAACTGATGAAACATTTTAATGTCAAATTGCGTATTCCGAAATAGTCATTGCGAACTTTTAAATGTTTTAAATTTCTTTATTTCAGTTCTCATTTTTTTATTGTCATTGAAAACTGGGTCTGATTTAAACCCTGAAACGTTTAAAATAATTGAAATATACATACTTCTCCGTAATTATGGTGTTATTCGCAAAAAATCTAAAATACCAACTAGTGATGCCACAACTATCATTCAGGAAACAATATGCTCCATACTTTGGCATTCATTACGTATTCTCTGAATCACGACTTCTTTTGTTGGTAAACTGGATCTTCAATGAAGTCCCAAAAACATAACTCAGGTGATATCAGATCCAGTGACTTTGATGTGTAGTACATGGGACCAGCACTTCCTATCCATTGCTTATTGAATCTTTTATTCATCTAATTTCTCAAATATAGTGCATAATGTAGGAGGAACTTGTTGAAAACATAATCTGTTCCTCGTATTCTAGTCATATTTTTCAAGTAAGAAAGGAAGTTCCAGGGTCAAAGGTATGAGTTCTCGTTTGAAAACATATTATATTGAGCCTTCATTGTCAAGATCATGGTTATCAACGTTGCACTTATTTTAATTTTTTCTCTGTATTACTTTGTATTTAATTTATTCTCATTGATTGTTCAGAATACGCCATTCTGATTTATCTATTTTACTCTATTTATTGCCGTCTGTACGCACGTCTCCGTTAATTGTTTTGGGGCGAACATATAAATTACTGAAAATAAAGCTGGACATTTTATACAATACTTACTGATTTGTCAAATCTGTTTAAGTACACCAAAGGAACAACAGTTGGTCGCCCATGAGCACACTGAAAAGGTAAATCACAGGTTGCCAACTTTTGTAACAGATTCTCGCAAATTTTGTTGTTCAACTCATCTCCAAACTTTATTGCCCCTATTAAATTTATTAAAAATAAAAGTTGTTTAGCCAAAATCATTTGATTACCTCTGCAAGCTTCTAGACAAATTACATTATAAATCAATGTGGGCATTTTGTCAATAGTAGCTCCTCTTGTTGACTTCAAGATTTTTATAATTTCAGTGATTAATAATTGAATTATTTCAATTATCGAATTATTTTCAACCTAAAATATGAAATATTAAAGTGGGTGCATATAATAAGTTTATCTACAAACAGTTTCCTTAAACTTATTGTAGAGGCACACGGGTATGCCAGTGACATTTACACCATTTTCAAAAAACTCTAGTGTTAACCCCAACGAATTGCAATAATTCTCATATTTCTTCAAAAGGGATAAATCCAGCCGAGCAATGAACAAAACAATTTTTTCATCACAAGGGGTATGGTGGTTTTTATACACTGAAATTATAAGTATCAGCAGGACATATTTTATCTTTCGTATTCTTTTTACATTTGAGTAATTTTTCCAATCGAATACGTTCATGCACAGCATGTTGATCAAAAAGTAATAACAAGTAATCCACGTTTTTAATGGCAGCTATGAACTTCTTATCGACTTGGCCAATAACAGTAAGATTACTTTTAAGATATTGCTTATCAAGACTCACAATATCTTTCAAATGGGATTGTTTGCAACCACTATTGCCTATATTTGGTATACTGTCTTCCAAATTTTTTAGTTTTTCCTTGTAAAACATTTCGAAGAAGGTATTTGGGTCTACAAATAAATGAGGTTAGTTTTTTCTTAGCTTAGTATTTCTTACATCTAAGTCATAAGGATGACAGTTTCCAAATACACTGGAGAACAAAAACAAGGCAACACCACGAAGGACAAATTATTTTATTATAATTATATTATATAAAGATACATTATGATATTTCCTTAATCGATTACTTCTTGGTTGATAATTAATAGAATTAGATGCATTAGATTAAGGAATACTCATCCAAATCCTCCTAATCACACACCAAAGGTCATGTTTGCTGAGGGCGTCGCAATAGATTAAGGTTCCGGCTTACCAGATCCCATACGTGTTCGATAGGGGATAAATAAGGTGATCTTAATGGCCATTCTAGAGTCTCTATGTCTCATTATGGTAAGTAAGCCATTGTCTCCCCAGCAGTATGCGGTCTGGCATCCTCCTGTTAAAAGAGTGCATTTGAAATGGTTTGTAAATAGAAATGTAAAACTTGGTGCAGCGATTCATTAATATAGTGTAAACCATCAGATCGCCGTTGTTAAGAACTAGGTGATCTGCTTCCCACTGAAGGACACGCCATTCCATTGGTCATTTAAGTTTTGTCGAGTTCTGTACCACTCCAAGCGGCTAGCCTTATATTATGATGTCAAAGCTAGCACCGAAAGGGGTTGGTGACAATAATCTTCTATAAATTGTTGTCCTAGAGAATATCCATCCTGTAGCTGCAACTAGATCACCTCTTATTTGACGTACACTGTCCCGCCTATGTCTTAGAACAAGAAATTGACACGGTATAGTGGTAGTCAAAGGCGTTAGACGCCGATGTCTCCTCACTGGACCACCTTCTCCACTGGCGGATCCGAAAATCATGTGAGTTGTATGCTTTTTTAGTGTTTATTTTGCTAAAATCTACATTCAGTGGGGGTCAAACTGCCTTTCTCGAATTGGCAACTATCCTGAATTCTTGACATTTTTTGTTTGAAAAGAAACCGGAAGCAATCCAAAATAATCGAAGCCTCAAACTAATTTAAAATCCTCAGAATTAGCATTATATCTTTGATGTTTGCATACCTACATACAAATTCTAAAATATTACTTTTGAGGTAAAATATACAAGAAATAATTCGCCTTTAAATAAATAGTCATATACAAGGTGTTGCATTTTTTTGTCTCCAGTATACAGTTTGTATTTTTTATAAGAAAAATAGATTACCATCTAAATAAAATGCTGTATCACACAATGTACTAATTAGTTATTAGCGTAATATAGTGTCTTTTTTCTATACATATTTATCAACTTTTATGCTGTTCGATTTACTTTTATATTTACCTTATATTCATAAACATATATACCTAGGGAAAATTAGGATTAAGAAGTGGATATTTAAAAATGCAAACGTTTCAAGGTCTAGGTCTGACAATGTTGTTAATGTGATTAAAACCATAATAGTTTTTAAAGGAACTCAAATTAAAATATATAGGAATTACGACATCGTAGGACCTCATGATTTTTTCCTACACTCAATGAACGGATACCCTTAAAAAATCGTTCTTGTGTTTCTCCGTCCCTTACAGCAATATAACGTGGGCAGTCCATTCGAAAAGGGGAAGCCATTGATGTTGCCCATTACCTGAATCTGACACCGGAAATAAGTACATTGTGGTGGTGATGGCCTATTTCAGTAAATGGGCAGAAACTTATGTTTTGCCGAATCAAGAAGCCTTGGCCGTTGCTGTTGTCCTTGTCAAGGAATCGATTAGCCGTTTTGGTGTTCCCTTGGAGTTGCACTCTGACCAAGGAGGAAATTTCTAGTCTACTCCAAGACGTCTGCAAGCTCTTGAATATCAATAAAACAAAGACAACAGCATTACACCCGCAATACGATGGAATGGTAGAACGGATGAATAGAACGATTAACCGCCATTTGTCTTTGACCAACAAAGAGACTGGAACCAATATCTTATTTGTTTAAATGGCATATTGTTCGTTGTGCACGCGTCCACGGGTCAGACCCCGGCCAGTGTTATTATGGGATGAGAATTAAGACTACCATGGATTTGAACTTTGGATGTCCCTCAGGAGAAGAGACTGCAGGTGAAGACTATGTCTACCAGCTACCGCAAAAGATAAACAACATCCACTAGCCAGTCTGGTTAAATATCGAGAATGCCAGTGACCGAATGAAGGAAGCATATGACATCAAAGCCGAGGGCGGGGAATTCAAAGTTGATGATCTTGTTTGGTTGTATAACCCGCAATGTCATCGTGGATATTCGCCCAAGCTACAAAGATCTTGAGACGGGCTTTATCAAATTGTAAGGAGAATCAACGATATTGTCTACAGAATATGGAAGCTACCTCGAGGAAAACCAAAGCAACATTTCAACAGGTTAGCCCCTTATGCTAATGGAAGTCATGACGGCGAAGTTGAGCAAGCCCAAGTCCGCAGCATCCAACCACCGGATGAAGAGATTACCTTTGAACAGTTTATGGCATTGTACTTGAATGGGCAGAAAGTGCAGCACAACCTGACTAGAGAAGAACCCCGAGAGATGTTTAAGGAGCCCGTAGAATATTCCCTGGCTCATTGTATCGCTCGAAATCTCCGGATGTCCAGAGGAATAGCCAAGGTGTTCGCAAAGAAGTACGGTTAGTTCCAGAAGCAAAGGGACCAAGATCCAGTGGTGGGGAGGGTTTTTTCTCTCGAATATAAACAATTAGTGGCTACCAGAGACATTTTTTATTTGGTAACGACAACATTCTCGCAGTACAAGCCGACATATAGCGATCTGTGGAAAACTCTGATACAATTGAGGATTGCGGTGATGGAAAAAAACCCGATGAAATTGGCAGCCCCAAAGATAGCCTGTGGGTTGGATGGAATGAATTGGAGGGTAGTGGAAAGAATGATGGAAACTATCTTTCGACATCCTTGTATGCTGTCTCAACATTCGCAGCCCAGATTCGAAGACCGTCGACTGTTACTTCCACCAAACGTCCCGTTGTCAAAATGGAGAGTCCTGCAAATATCTCCACACCAGGAAGGATTCGGGGACATTCCGGGACGAAATGGTGTTAAGGAGGGGGCGATGTGATGGGAATTCATCAGATATTTCGTGGAAGCGTCATTCATCCCATATTTCGTGGACCCGAAATGTTGGTCTGTCGACCCGATGCCGGCGCTAACGAAAATTCATCGAATATTCGAGAACACATGAAGGAAATTTTCCGATGGCCTTTGACCTTCTGGGGAATTCCTAGCAAAGTATATAAATTCGGAGAGCTAACGCAAGGAATCATTCAGTATTAGATAGTCGTTTTGTAAACAAACAACAGGTGTTCAAGATAAATTGTATATACTGATTAGAATATAAATTAAAGTAGTGGAAATAAATTATAGTGAGTTGGACTGGGTTTTTAAATAAATCCCAAGAACTGAACTGAACCCGAAGTATAACTAAAAACTTTACAATATATACTTTTATAATTTTTAAATAATTTGTTTATAAGAAATTAAAACGAAAATATATAAAAATCGATTCATTCCTCCCTGTATCTCCTAAACTACTGAGCCTAAAATTATGAAAAATAATAGGAATATAGACCGTCACTCAAACTTTACAGGAACTTTAATGTGAAAATCCTAATATTAATTTTGGGGGCCCTATTACAAAATTAAATGGAAAATAGAACATTTTATTTTTTTTTAACAATCGCATCATATATATAAAATGAAATGCCTCGTCATGAGAAATACAAATATTTGTACTTTCAAAACAATTTGTTCAAAATATATTATTGATATTGTAAAATAATTAAAATTTGACACAATACTCCTACATCTCCGAAACTACAGACAAAAAGATAAGTAGGGCCTCACATAAAGTCAAATTAAAGTGAAAATTATAATTTTAATTTTGGGAGACAAATTAGAAAATTAAATAATGATTTTTTAAATCAAGTGTATCAGGTAGCTGAAAAGGCTCATTGTGAGAATCAAAAGTGTATACTTTTTACAATTTTTAAAAGCATAGTTTAAAAGATATAAGAAAGTTATAAGAAAATTAACTAATACTTATTTTGTCCGAATAATGATAGAAAACCTAAGTACATTCTGAGGACAGACTACAATATTCAATTCTTCATATATATATATATATATATATATATATATATATATATATATATATATATATATATTTTGTTTTTAAGTTTTCGCGGGCACTAAATGTGTTAGATGATTTCCGGGAATTCATCCGCGTAGTTGATAACTGATCCCTGTCGGGATCGATGGTAAAATGACGACGTTTCGGCAGATTCACATCTGCCCTCTTCAGGTCGGTTCGCATAAGCGTTCTGCTTTCGCTTCTAGTTACTCGAATACTAAGATTTTCAGGAGCGCACGCGCTGTTATATAGGCGCGGCTGGGCGCCTATCGGTTGTCACCGTGAACGGCTGCGTGTGATTGGCCCTTGACGCTCAGTGGGCACGGCTCCATCCTGCTGATTTGTTATTCCCGGTTGAGTTGCTATTGGACGGGTACGGGCCGGTACGGTGTTTAATGGGATTTTCCAAGAATTCGATAAGTTCTGAATTTAATTGCGTCCGTTTAGACTGTGAGGTCTCTTCGCTATTTCAATTGCTTTTCTTACGAGTCTTGATTTCGGGTGTTCTATATTTGCCAGTACTCTTGTGTTCTCAAAGTCTATTCGGTGTGACGTCGTGGTGGCGTGTTCCGCAATGAATGTTGTTTTTTCCTGCTTTCTTATAGGGTTCTGGTGTTCATCACGTCTAGCTTGAATTCTTCTGTTAATTTGCCCCACATAGGTTTTATGACAGTCTACACATGGAATCTCGTACATTCCCTGTTGTTCTAAAGGGATCCTCGTCTTCGGAGTCTTCAACACCGTGCTTATTTTTCTGTCTGTACTGAAAATAGTATCGATATTGTGTCTCCGTAGACTTCTTACAATACTGTCCGTGGTACCCTTCACATAAGGTAAATAAGCCTTGGTTATTGCTCCTCATCTGTTTGTCTCGATTTCGACTTTAGGGCTCTTTGAATATTTCGGTCTGTAAATCCGTTTTGTCTCAGAGCTGTTTTTAAATTGTCCACTTCCTGTTTGATGTTGTCCTGGTCAGCTAGTCTTTGTGATCTGGTTACTAAAGTCTTGACAACGGCTTATAGTTGGGCTGGGTGGTGATGAGAATTAGCATGAAGGTATCTGTTGGTGTGAGTTGCTTTCCTATATACTGTATGGCCAAGGGTTCCATCTTCCTTCCTATTTATGAGAACATCAAGGAATGGCAGTTGATTGTTGACTTCAATGAAGAGGGCAGATGTGACTCTGCTGAAACGTTGTCATTTTACCATCGATCCCGGCAGGGATCAGTTATCAACTACGCGGATGAATTCCCGGAAATCATCTAACACACACACACACACACACACACACACACACACACACACACACACACACACACACACACTCGGGGTGGTTGTTGGTCCACTACCGGGCGCCTCCCCAGGTGGCGGATAGGGGAACGCTCTCCAGCAATGGGGAGTACTGAGGATTTCCTCAGGGCGGACCAAAACCAGATAGGGGAAGGAACCCCGAAAATAAACCATTCATGGATATGGGTGATAAGGTCAACTTAATACCCCAGGTGGGTACCTCTGCAGAGGATAATCCCACCACCGGTTCCGATCGAGTGAAAGCCTCGGTGGCCGGTGCACGCTCCACGGATTCTGGGGGGAGCGAATTATCACTGGTTCCGTCACATGGTGACAAGAAGAATAAGAACACTGCTAATGGTACAACATCGACCATTAAAACTAGAGCTGGCAGCAAGACACTATTCAGCCAAGTCCTCCAAAAGGCGGATAGTGCAGTTGACGCCTCCCAAAGGGCCACAACTGAGAGTGGCGCTCCAAACAAATTAGGAGCAAAGATCGATGAGCTCTTGAAGTTCATTGGGCCTAGGCACAATGTACATCATGAGATCAAGAAACTGGCACACGCCATTAAGTTAGAATATGACAAATATCTGACGTCAACGACGCGGCCACCTCCTGTAACGAAACCTGCTACAACACAGACATCGCCAGTAAAGGTGTCAAACACTCAGACACAAGGTGAAAAGCAAAAGGAGGTCCCAAAAGCGGCTGCCTCAAAAGCAGCCAACTCAAAACCGACTGCATCAACACCGGCGGCCCCAAAGCAGGCGGCTTCAATAAAAGTAGCCTCAGTAGCAAGGACCTCGCCACCGAAGGCCTCGCCTTCAGTAGCCCCATCAAGTAAGGCACCACTAGTTAAAACTCTTAAACCGGTGCTACCTAGCAAGCTAAAGCCCGGTAAAGAAGGTTGCCAGAACATCGGGCAAACCACCCAGGCAACAACAAGTAGGGTGGTCAATTCAGAAGCGGAGCGAAACAATGGATTAAAACCCAAGTTTAAACCGCAGACCAAAAAACAACCTTCAAACCAGTCGACTGACTGGCAAGTGGTAAAGCGGAAAAAGGCCCCGAGGACCAATAAGCAAAAACCAGCCCAACATTGTACGCTGCTTATAAAGAAAGGCGAGAAGAGCTCCCATGCAGATATCTTGCGAGGTATCAAGAATGATCCCACCTTGCAGGATATAGGCAAAAAAGTCAATAAGATCCGACGAACAGCTAAGGGAGATCTACTTTTGTTATTCGCCAAGGCAGACTCTCAGGAGATGGAGCGCTATTGTAACGCCATCAAGAATAAGCTCCCAAACGGGGCCACTGTACAATCTCGAATACCCCAAATCGAGATTGAAATTAAAGACCTGGACGAGATCAGTACCAAGGAAGAGGTAGTAAACCTGCTCAAAGATAATATCGACGGCCTGGCAGAGATCACTGAGGAGGCAGTGAAATCACTTCGACGGGCATATAGATCAACACAAACGGCAGTTGTTTGTCTCCCAGAGGTCCAGGCCAAGAAAGCCATCGCACTTGGAAAGCTGAAACTTGCGTGGGGCACAGTACGTGTTCGCGAGAGGATCAGCCTTCGACGGTGCTTCAAATGCTGGCACTTTGGGCACAACGCCCAGGCGTGCAGAGGCAAGACTGACCGAAGCAGTTGTTGTCACAGATGCGGAGGCGCTGGTCACAATGCCTCGGCTTGTCAACAACCTGCCAAGTGCTTACTCTGCAAAGAGAAAGATAGTAGGTCAGACTGCCGGCACGTTGCGGGTAGTTGGAAATGTCCGATCTACCAACAGGCGATGAGAGCAGCACAAGCCCGTAAATGAAAGTACTGCAACTCAACCTCAACCATTGCGAAGCAGCCCAAGACCTACTGGTACAGCGGGTGCGGGAATTGGATTGCGACGTAGCCATAATCTGCGAGCAGTACAAAAACTTCGACACCCTGTCCTGGGTAAATGACACAACGGACAGAGCAGCGATATGGGCTTGCGGTAAACTTCCGTTCCAACAACTCCCAAATACCCCCGAACCATGGCTTGTGAGAGCCAAAGTGGGAGGGGTTCACTTCTATAGCTGCTATGCACCTCCTAGTGCACAGCTCGAGGAGTTCGAGTTATTCTTGGACACCTTGGCGGAGGATGTACGGAAGCGTGAATCGGTCGCCATCGCAGGAGATTTCAACGCCTGGGCAATTGACTGGGGATGCCGGGAAACGAGCGCGAGAGGACGAGCTCTCCTTGAGACCATGTCTTCGCTCAACCTGGTACTCCTCAACACAGGAGACGTAAGCACATATCGCAAAGGCACAGCCAGCTCCATTATTGATGTGACTTTCGTTAGCAGCAACCTAATTAAAGGGGGCTGTGAATGGCGGGTCGATGAGGAGTTTACTAATAGCGACCACCAAGCTATTATATGGGAAATCAACACCACTCCCAAACGAAGATTGTTTGTCAGTCGTGCGAGGTCACAGCCAGTCGGTTGGAACAAAAATGCTTTCGATGCTGATTCATTCGCCTTGGTTATGGAGCAGGAACCATTGTCAATAGCAACAAGCGCAGAAGCCACTGCCAAAGAGGTAATGACAAGCGTTGTCAAGTCCTGCGATGCATCCATGCCAAGGAGACGGCAGAACAACAGCCGCCCACCAGTTTACTGGTGGAATGACACGATCTCACAACACCGACGAGAGTGTCTCAAAGCACGAAGGCTGCATCAACGAGCACGGAGACGCGACAGGGTCACAACAGAAGAACTAAGGCTCGACTATGAGATCAAAAGACAACAACTACGAAGAGCCATTCTCTCAAGCAAGAGATCCTACTGGAAGGAGTTGTGTGACGAAGTTAATCAAGATCCATGGGGAAAACCGTATAAAATCGTTATGCATAAAATTAAGGCCCCTCCCATGACATCAACGAACTGCCCCGAATCATTGCACCGCATTGTCACTCACTTGTTTCCTGCGAAGCCTGAGCTACCCGCTTATCCTTCGTGGCAGGTGAGGGACGAAGATATACCACCAGTGACTATGAATGAGCTGATGGGCGCGTGCAACCGGCTCCAAAACGGTAAGGCTCCCGGTCCAGATGGCATACCTAACATCGCGCTAAAATGCGCCATAGCCAATAGGCCTGACATGTTTCTACACATGTATGAGACCTGCCTAAAGCAGGGGGTTTTCCCGACTAAGTGGAAAAAGCAGAGGCTTGTGCTCCTACCTAAAGGGGAAAGAAACCTCCAGACGAACCGTCATCATATCGTCCCCTCTGTATGTTGGACTCTGCGGGAAAACTCCTTGAAAGAATAATAGCAGATAGGCTGGAGCCCTACGTTGAGCCAAAACTTTCCACCAACCAATTCGGGTTCAGAAAGGGGAGATCAACCATCGATGCCGTGACACTCGTTACCAACATCGCCAGAGAGGCTATCTCGGGAAAGAGATGGAGAAGAGGTGGAAAAAAGTACTGTCTAATAGCCACCCTGGATATCAAGAACGCCTTTAACTCGGCCCGCTGGGACCGCATTTTGGAGGCTCTTGCCAGGATGGAAGTTCCTCAGTACTTGCGGAGAATGGTCTCAGCGTATTTCAAGGACCGCATCTTATTGTACCAAACTGAAAATGGGCAAGTAGACTATAAGATCACAGGAGGTGTACCTCAGGGCTCTGTTCTTGGCCCCCTCTTATGGAACGTAATGTACAACGACCTACTCCTGCTCGGTCTGCCTGAGGGCGTCAGGCTAGTGGCATTCGCCGATGATGTGGCATTGATCATAGTGCGCAAGCACATAGAGGAGATACAAACAACCTTCTCATTTGCTATAGCCACAATTCAGAATTGGATGCTCGCAGCGGACTTGAGTTTAGCAGAGCAAAAGACCGAAACACTTCTTGTTAGCAGTCGGAAGGCAAGGGAAACCATCACCCTCAAAATAGGCGACACCTACATACAGTCGCAGCCCTTCATCAGCTATTTGGGGGTGCTCCTGGACACAAGGCTCAACTTCAAAGAGCACATAATCGCGGCCAGCAAGAAAGCAGCTGGGGTACAGGGGGCATTATCTAGAATAATGCCGAATGTCGGAGGCCCTAGACAGATAAGAAGACAGCTACTGGCAACAGTAACTACTTCTGTTTTGTTGTACGGGGCACCGGTATGGGAGAAATCGCTCGAGCTACCATCGTACCGCCGGAAAATGAAATCAGTCCAGCGGCTCTCAGCGATTCGAGTGGCATCATCCTACCGCACTGTGTCTTACGAGGCGGTGAGTGTGATTGCCTCTACCCTGCCAATCGACATCCTGGCTGCAGAAAGGAGACGGCTTTATCGCAGAAAGTTAGAAAAAGACCAGCCGACAGGAAACAGCGATGAAAGAGCCATAAGTCTAGGGCAATGGCAGGAGAGGTGGGACAGCTCTACTAAAGGCAGGTGGACATATCGATTGATACCTAACATCAGTCGTTGGGTCAACCGCCAGCATGGGGAAGTTGGGTTCTACATCACTCAACTCCTGACTGGACATGGATGCTTTCGAGCATACCTGCACAGGTTCAGGAGGGCAAACTCCCCAAACTGCCCACACTGTACGGACGTGATAGAGGACGCAGAACACGTGTTCTTCTCCTGCCCCCGGTTTCAGGATCAACGTGCTGAAGTGGAGAGGATTCTGGAGACTAATATCGTCCCAGAACAATTAGTAGAAGCCATGCTGAAGGGCCCCCAAGCCTGGAACTTGGTATCAGATTATGCGGAGACTATCCTCAAAGAACTCCGCGATACGTTCGAGGAGTAGGCTTTAGAAGCTTTCAATGTAAGAGCAGTAAACATCTGCAATGAACCACCCTTGCGAAGTAGTATTGAGTAAGAGTGCCGCAAGGGACCATGGTTGTAGGAGAAAGAGGTTAGGGTTTTAGCGGGTATACGGTATACTGGTTTCAATTGCAACACACACACACACACATATATATATATATATATATATATATATATATATATATATATATATATATACAAGGTGAGTTTTTTATGATCAGTATGGGGATCTCGGAAACTTGCGGAGATAGAGCAATGGTTAAATTGGGAAAAAATTGCAGTTTTACTGGCCCAATTTAATGACACTTTAGGATTTTTGTAAAAAGTCATGGCTTACTAGTTATTTTGATAAATCTAAATTCTGTCGATTTAGTCAAATCCCTCTAGCTCCCTTGTTTTTGATTTTATAAAAAGTGTAAATATAAAAATTGAAGGGAATGGTATGCCGAATATGATTGTCATGTCCTCGTTTGCGTGACAGCTCTCGTTTTTGAGATATGACACAAACTTTTTTTTTTTTTGAATGGAAACCATAGTTGGCTGTAACCTCAAAAAAATCGAACATTTTAGAGCTTTTCAACGATATAATACTCGATATAGTTATTCATAAAAATAACGGAGTTATGGATGCTTTTCTCTCTTATTCTCACTTTTAACGTAGTTAGCCATGAAATAGATTGATTTATTAATAACTATTCCAAAAAACATTGAACGATTTTTTTTTATTAGGTATATCAGATATAACGAAAAAACTAAATAAGTAGGTAATTACTAAAAAATTAAGAAATTAAAGTACATAATAATGGTTACAATTCATGTTCGAAAAGTCCACCATTGTTATTTAGATAAAAATTGCATCTTTTTAAGATTGACATTACCGCTTTCCTATCAATTGCTTTAATACCGCCTCCGTTAGGTCACCAACCGTCTCATACTTTCTTTTGTATACTTTGTTTTTTAGCGCACCCCATAAATAGAAGTATATAACTACCAAATCGGGAGACCGGGGTGGTCAATCGCGTGGGCCATTTCTTCCTGTCCAAGAGTTTGGATAGATATTACCTAACTGTTGTCTTACTAATACCGAGTTATGAGCAGGTGCTCCATCATGTTGGAACCACTCAATTTCTAAACGAGTTCTCAAATTCAAATTATGCAACATGTCTTGAAAAGTGTATTGCGAGAAATGCAAGTAGCGCTCCCCAGTAAGTGATTCGTCATAGATAAAAGGCCCCAGAATAGTAGACCCTATGATACCACACCAAAGATTAAAACCAAATTTCATCTGGGGTCGTCTTTGTTCTGCATGGAAAGGGTTTTCTTTAGCCCAGATATGCTCATTGTGTCTATTGAACATACCGCAGTTAGTAAATCTAGTTTCATCTGACCATAACACCTTTAACGGAAACTGTGGATTGTCAAGGCACATGTCTCTAAACCATGTACAAAACAAAATATGTCGTTGTTCGTCACCAGCATGCAAAGTTTGAGAAACTGAAAGTTTGTACGGGTGGAACTTGTGCCCCTTCAGTACCTTAATTACAGTTCGTTGAGATGTGCCAGCTTCTGCCGCAATCTCACGAGTTGATGTAGATGGATTTTGATTTACCATTGCCAAAACATTTATTTGTGCTGCTTCGTTAATTTGATTACGTTCCTTTGGTGGTTTAGTAAAAGATCCATATCTGAGTAAATTATCGTAAAGCCTTTTAAATGTACATAGAGCAGGATGACAATTAAAATATGTATGAAAGTATTCCTCAGCTGCACGAACTGAATTTTTATGGCATATGATATAACATTCCACCATATTCAGTTTTTCTTCGTTAGAATATTCCATTTTATCACAAAAACTTGTGAATATCGACTGTCAGTTCAGCACTACTAAAGGAATTACTTTCAAAGTGAAAATAAGAGAGAAAAGCATCCATAACTCCGTTATGTCCGATTTTTTGAGGTAATAGCCAACTATGGTTTCCATTCAAAAAAAGATAAGTTTGTGTCATATCTCGAAAACGAGAGCTGTCACGCAAACGAGGACATGACAATCATGTTCGGGATACAATTCCCTTCAATTCTGTTATTTACACTTTTTTATAAAATCAAAAACAAAGGAGCTAGAGGCATTTGACTAAATCGACAGAATTTCGTTTTTTCAAAATATCTAGTAAGCCATGACTTTTTACAAAAATCCGAAAGTGTCATTAAATTGGGCCAGTAAAACTGCAAATCTTTCCCAATTTAATCATTGCTCTATCTCCGCTAGTTTCCGAGATCCCCATACTGATCATCAAAAAAACTCACCCTGTATATAGGTATACAGGGTTATTCACGTATTACGACATGGAACATTATGACGATCTTTTTTTAGGTTTGTATACATCCTTCAGAGGAACATTTTAAAATTATTTTCGTTTTATATAGGGTATCCCAAAAATGGGAGAAGTATCAAAGTTTTATTTTTTTAAATTGGATGCCCTTTAATATTATCATTATTTTATCAAAATATAGTCATTTAAAGGATTAGTGTCTCAGCATACTCTTTTCTTGTTTCCAACCAAATTCCGACTGGGGTCTCCTGAAGGATAATATTTTGTGTTGCACTTGTGGAAAATCCAATATTGTATACAAGGTATGAAATAAATACCAATTAATTAACCAAAATTTCAAATAGCAATTACTTCTTTAAGTTTAACCAACAGTAGTAGAATATTATTCTCTATGCAACAGTATAACATTTCTCTATACCTAACTATCACGTTCCCATGAAAAACGTACATTCACAGAATACAGACGAATTTTAACTCATTTAATATTTAACAAGATATGAGAATTTGACGGTTTTCATTTAATACTTTTCTACATAGTACCCTATTTTTTATAAGGGAAAACAAAAAAATTACAGGTTTGAGGTCAAAACATTTTATTAACATTAGTTGCTGGGTAATTCATGAATAATGGTAGGTTTAAAACAATAATATCGGTTCATAATAAACATAAATGTATCCTTTTTTACCAACATATCGACGCCTATGCTTTGGAAAGCTTCTCTAATGCGGTCTTTCATATCATCCAGTGTTGTTGAAGGCGTGTTATAGACAATTCCTTTTACGTATCCCCATAAAAAGAAATCCGGTGAGGTCAAGTCAGGGGATCGTGGAGGCCAATTCTGAAAACCATATCTTCCAATCCGACGATTTTGAAAATGGACATTTAGAAAATATCGTACGTTTTTGCTCTTATTTTAAAGGGAATATTTTCTAAAAGAATTGGAAATTTACAGATTAGGAAGTCCAAAAATGTTAATCGATTTAAATTTTCTTCAAAGAAATAGGGACCAATTAAATAGCATTATTCCGTCCCACACATTTACTGACCACCTGTGTTGATTATCAATTTTCCGAAACTGATGCGGATTGGAATCAGAATAATAATGGAAATTATGTCGATTAGCACATCCATTATTGTGAAAAGTACATTCATCAGTGAACAGAACAAAATTAAAAATTTTCTCATTTTCAGCCACTTTATCCAACACCCACATACAAAAATGAACTCGATTTTCAAAATCATTTCCGGAAAGTTCCTGATGAATTTGGATTTGGTAATCATGATAATTACGCTTGTTAATAATTCTGGACACACTGGCTTGGTTGATATTAACAGTGTGGGCAATTTGGTTCTGCCCTATAGGAGGATTTTCGATTACAGAAGCTATAACAACTAACTCGATTACTTCGTTTTCCGTCACAGGTTTTTCTTTTGTAGCTTTTCTGTACCTACTCAACTCTCCCAGTTTGCCTGAAATGGTCCAACAGCCTGACAAATGCTAATTTATTTGGATGAATTCTGTTAGGAAATTTCTGAGCGTAGACTCTAGGATCTAATAAACAATTTTGCAAGCATTCTCCAAGGACAAAAATCATGTCGATTCGTTCTTCTTTGTTATAAACTTTCATTCTTGTTAATTAATATTTACAGTAATCACCGATTATTACAAAAAAATATTCATAAAGGAGAGTTGTCAGAAAATATTAAATGATTGGAAGAAATGGTTTTCAGAATTGGCCTCCACGATCCCCTGACTTGACCTCACCGGATTTATTTTTATGGTGATACGTAAAAGGACACCAATGACACCGGATGATATGACGGACCGCATTAGAGGAGCTTTCCAAAGCATAGGCTTGGATATCTTGGCAAATTTTGCTAAAAGTTTTGAAAAAGGGTACATTTATGTTCATTATGAGACGGTATTATTGTTTTAAACCCACCATTACTTCATGAATTACCCAGCAACTAAAGTTAATGAAATTTTTTGACTTCAAACCTGTCATTTTTTTGTTTTCCTGGATAAAAAATAGTTTGCATAATATGTAGAAAAGTAGTAAATGAATACTGTCAAAAATTCTCATAGCTATCTTGTTAAAAATTTAAGTTAAAATTCGTTTGTATTCTGTGAATGTGCGGTGTTCATGGGAACGTTATAGTTAGGTATAGAGACATGTTATACTGTCGCACAGAGAATATTATACTGTCGCATCTGTACTATTATAAAATTGTAGTTTGTCTGTTTGTTTGTTTGTTTGTTTGTTCGGGCATCACGTATAAGCTGCTGAACTGATTTTGCTGAATCTTTCTTTGTTGCAAAGCTTATAGTTTGACATAAAATCTGGTAGACATTTTATCTCCTTAAACTGACAGAAACGGTAGATATAGCGAAAAAACTTCTACCATGTTGGATAACACAATTACTCTATTGGTTCCACCGCAAGCACCAAATATGAGACACTTGATTCAGCTTAGCTTTTATTAAAAATTCGGAATATGCCAATCTAACATGTTTCGATTTAGAAAAAATCAACTGATATATCAACCGTAATTCTACAGGGTGTTCTATATATAGGAAATTTAGTGCGGAGTAGAATGACATGGATTTAAAAAACCTAAATAAAAGTTATATTAGGTGTACCATAAGCAGCTGCATATATACAATGTAGTTGAAATAAGGGGGAAACTCCCATATCAACCGTAGTTTTACAGGGTGTTCTATATATATATATATATATATATATATATATAAGAAACTTAGTGCGGAGTAGAATGACATGGATTTAAAAAATCTAAAAAAAGTTATATTAGGTGTACCATAAGCAGCAGCGTATATACAATGTGGTTGAAATAAGGGAGGAACTGATATATCAACCGTAATTTTACAGGGTGTTCTATATATATATATATATATATATATATATATATATATAGGAAACTTAGTGCGGGAGTAGAATGGCATGGATTTAAAAAATGTAAAAAAAATATATAAGCAGCTGCATATATACAATGTGGTTAAAATAAGGGGGAGTGGAATAAGTTATGCGGGGTGGTTCAAAAAAGTTATATTGAGTGAATCATAAATAGTTCCATATACCAGGTGGTTCATAAGCGGGCGGAGTACAATTTTAAGTACATAGGGTGGATAATAAATGATATATTGTTTGGCTCATAATTAGTTGCATATATAATATGGTGGAAATAAGGGTAGAATATTTATACAGGGTGGTAAATTTAAAAAAAAATGTTATGTAAGAAGTTAGGATCTTTGAATTATGTTCTTGAGTTATTATAGTTATGAATTGGGTTGAAAAAATGTTAGAAGTACTTGTTTATACAAGGTGATTGCAATATGAGATCGAGTGGAATTATAGTTTATATAGTGGTTAAAAAATTATTTTATATCCACAAGTAATTGCATATATAGGATGGTTGAAATATGTAGCGGAGTATAATTACAGCTATACAGGTGGGTTTAAAAAGTAGTAAAGTTATAATTACATAATGTGATTCAAACAAGGTTAGAAAAAGTTCCAAATGAAGGGTGCTTTAAATGAAGTGTGGAGAGAAATTATACTTTATAATGTGGTTAAAGAAATTGTGAAATAGCGTGGCTCATAATCAGTTGCACATATAGGATAGTTCAAATATAGCATAAGCAGTTGCAGTTTTGGTGAAATATATTGGGCATTGATGGATTTATAGTTATACAGGGAGGTACACAAAATATTATACTGGGTGGCCGATAATTAGCTGCATATACAAGGTGGGTGAAATAGAGAGTGGAGTAGAATTATAGTTAAACCGGTTGGATAAAAATTTTTGTAGGATAGAACATGAGCTGTTGCGTATATGCAATACCTGAAACGTGGATCGAAGTGAAATTATAGTTATACAGTGTGATTGAAACAATATTGCATATAAGGGTGGTTGAAATATAAGGTGGAGACAAATGATACTTTCCAGGGTTGTTAAAAAATGGTCATGTATTTGTCCATAAGCAGTTGCGTAGATAAGATAGTGACAGGAGCAGAGTTATAGTTAAGTTTTTAAAAAAATGTTATATTTGCTGGCTCCTAAGCAGATGAACATACAGGGTGGTTGTAGTATTTTGTAGAGTAAAATTATGGTTATACAGGATGGTTCAAAAATAACTTAAGGTTGACTGATTGGCAGCAGTATATACAGGATGGTCTTAATGTAGATGGAAGTAGAATTTTACTTATACAAGGCGGTTAAAAAAATGATTTAAATTGTTATTAAGCGTGCCCAAAAAGCAAGTGCAATTTGGGTGTGTATTTACATATAAGTTTGGTGTTATGGTGCCAAACTGTGTTTTTACATGTGTGACACATCAAGGGTTCCATAGGCATTCCCATTACGTTTGATCGAAATGTTTAAAAAAATTGATTATTATGCATCCTACAATATGGAATACCTGAAACATGGGGCGAAGCAAGATTATAGTTCTAGAGTGTGATTAACACATATAAAGAGTGATTAAAAATAGTGTAGAGAGAAATTGGATTTTACAAGGTGGCTCAAAAAAATATCAGAAATAATTATTATATAGCGTAGACCATAAGTAGTTGCTTAGCTGAAATATAGGGTGGAGTAGAGTTATAAGCAGGTATTAAAAAAGTTGTATTAGGTGTCAAATAAACATCAGCATATACAGGATGGTTGCACTATAGGATGAAGTAGAGTTAGTTATACAATCGGGATAGGTGGATTTAGAGGTAAGTAGGGTGTTTCAAAAAATTTGGAAGAATTGTTATATAGCATAACCCATATGTTTCATAAGTCATTTCTTTTTACAAATACTTGTACATTTAGTACCGCTGAATAAAATTCTACTACTGTTGCTGACATAAAAAACAGGGTGTTTCATTAAATTTAAAGAAGTAATTGTCATTTGAAATTTTGGTTAATTAATGTAATTATTTCATACCTTGCCTACAATATTGGATTTTGCACAAGTGCAACACAAAATATTATCCTTCAGGAGACCCCAGTCGGAATTTGGTTGGAAACAAGAAAAGAGTATGAATCCGTGGGTTCAATTAATGAAAATTTAAAAACAATATTCACTACCACTTTCTAGAACTTTTATTTACATCCTGTCTGTCAGGGTTTCGTCCTCAGTAAGTTTCTTTCTCACTATGTCAAGAGATTCGTCTAATGGTACATTAGATTTTTTGACGGATGGATATCCGGAAATTATCAGTAACAAGGCGTTTGAAGTACTGAGAAAACCACGTAGGCAGGAAGAGGAAACCACGATAGCAACTGTATAACTACCATACACTAAAGGCATGTCGGAAAAACTTTGGTGTATTGGACACGGATATGGAATCAAAATGGTTTTCAAGAGCAACAATATCTTGAGGAGCATGATCACAAAAACAAAGCCGGATATCCTGCAGAGTGGTATACTTGTTAGTGTTTATTTTGCTAAAACCAACCTTCAGTGACGTCAAGCCCCCCTCCCAAGGAAATCCCCCCCCAACGGACAATCCTGAATCCGCCACTGTATGGTTGCATGATCATCAGCTATTATTACCTATAAGTTTCATGTAGTGCTGCCATTTGACATACAGTAGCTCCGTTTTGTATGTTTCCATTATATATTCCAATAACTTTCCTTTTGTATTTTGACTTATAGATATATCAACTTGTTTTACTTTTGGTATAATAGGAGACATGCCTTTAGGCAAAAAATCGAGTCTTTCTTCTAACTGATACTTGTTGTCAGAATTTTTTGGAGCTTCACTAGTTATAAATCCTAGAACAAGCAAACGTTTTTTTTAATTATTAAAGAAGAATATATGTATTTTAGACTTTAAAGGACATAAATTATAAACTACATTACCATTTCATTAATAGAAATATGGCTGTTTTATGGTAATTAATGTAAAACATGTTTAACACAGGGTTCAGAAAGTTTATTTAAAGTTAATTCTTATATTACAACTATCCAAAAAGCCATATATATAAATATATATATATATATATATATATATATATATATATATATATATATATTAGTTGTTCAAATTGCTATTGTCTTTTTAATATCAGCCTGCAGGTTTTATTCTAATAATTTCAGTTTATCTTGCCTCTTTTCTTTACATATTGCATGCTTACCTGTAATTTAGAAAATAGCCCTTCCATTAGATTATTTCTCATCCATTGAGGTTACAAGATTTTATATTTATAATTCAATTTTACGTTTCTCAACAGAAGATTGCACTAACCTTTATTGGATTTCTTCTCGAATTTGTTTTTCCTTTTTGGCACGTTTGTTCAAGATCTGACTTATTTTCTCGTCCAGTATATCGCTAACTACACTTAATTTCAGTTCCGAATACCGATTGTGGTATATTTTCTTTTGGGTTTAGTTATAACATTTTTACATTCACTATAAACGTCTTTATTTGACCGAAATAACTCACAATATTAATTTACAAAACAATGATGCTTAATTTCGAACAGATCTTCACTGTGCGGCCATCCACTAAACTTAAGGCAATCGCGTTTATATGTCGTCGCCAGTTCGAGATAATTCGCTTGTCACGTCAAGTACGCTAACCGCACGATTAGTTCTTATTTAAGATGATTAATTTCTTGAAGGTTTCTTATTTTGGCAGCGTTAACTGAAATGTTACGACAACTAGGACAGCAACTTGGACTTCCGGACTATACTGATATCTAACTTCATTATCAATAATTACTTCAGCGTCTTTCACATCTTTAGGTGTCATATTAACAGAAAATAGGGACAAAAATAAAAATAGGTTTACGTATCTAATGATATTCCATAGGTCATCTCAGATCAACTTGATTTAACACTAACAAATACTTCCAGAACATCAAGTACTATCAATTTCAAGACCAACCTTTTTTTTAATAATTGGAATTGGAAGTTAAATTTAAATCTAACAAACTCTTAACAGAAGTGGCAGACCCGTCATATTTACCGAAAGTCTACTCCACTGCATTATTTGCGTCTATATCAGTACAGAAACCATAGGAGCGGCTCTATTGTTTTTCTATGACTTTTGTAGTTTACATTCATTAATACATACATATATATATATATATATATATATATATATATATATATATATTTTGTGTTTTATATTCGATTAGTAGCCTTGATTTTAATCTTATTATTTATAGGCCAATCAATAGAGCAAAAATTAACTGATAATGTGTAAAAAATACCATCACGATACCGACTGTGCCATCACATTAACAACGATTCGTAACGATATTTTGCTATGTTTTCCACTCGCAACTATGGTTTTTTACTTTGTTAAAAACAGTGGAAGCAAGAAAATTATATATATTTTTTTCTTAGCATGTTTATAAAATCAAAAATAATAAACTAATCTCAATGGTGTCATCAGGTCAATTGTAAAGCATGAAAATACCAATGAAATGAGCCCAAGCTTGATCCGATTGGATCGTTAGTAACAGGGAAAAACAAAAAATACTGGAAGATGTAGCATTTTTTAACCGACTTCCAAAAAGGAGGAGGTTTTCAAATCGTATGCAACTTTTTTTAATGTATGTCCTGCGATTATTCAAAAACGACTTGGGCAATTTTGAAGATTTAAACTGCATTATATTAAGGAATATTCCAGAGAGGTCTCATATAATTGTCTTTAACATGAGATTTACGGTTTTCTAGAAAATCAGAAAAAAAAGTAAATAAGGGACTAGATTTCAGCGATTTTCAATGAACGTTCACTGTTTTCTGTAAAAGTGCTCACGCAATTTGAATATTATAAATTGTGAAGACGCGAGATGTAAGACCGACATCTAGGATTTTCAAGAGAATCAGTACACAGAGGTTCCGAATCTGGAGCCGTTCCGTGTAATTGCTGTTCTCCCTCAACTCCTAGGACAGAATGTCACGATAAAATTTTCAGGTTACTTCACCTGTCAGAGATATTGAATACTCTCTTCGAGGTGTCATTCTTTTGTACGCAAGACAATATATATTATATATAAATATAATATATATTGTTTCTGGTCGGGAACCTTCATCAGTTGCGCTTCCCACAATTGAATGTCCTCTCGAACACTTCTTTATGCATTTGATGCATTTCGTTAAATTTGAAGACGCGAGATGTAAGACCGACATCTAGGATTTTCAAGAGAATCAGTACACAGAGGTTCCGAATCTGAAGCCATTCCGTGTAATTGCTGTTCTAACTTAACTCCTAGGACAGAATGTAACGATAAAATTTTCAGATACTTCACCTGTCAGAGATATTGAATACTCTCTTCGAGGTGTCATTCCTTTGTACACCTCGAAAAGAGTATTCAATATCTCTGACAGGTGAAGTAACCTGAAAATTTTATCGTGACATTCTGTCCTATGAGTTAAGGGAGAACAGCAATTACACGGAACGGCTCCAGATTCGGAACCTCTTTGTACTGATTCTCTTGAAAATCCTAGATGTCGGTCTTACATCTCGCGTCATCAAATTTAACGAAATGCATCAAATGCATAAAGAAGTGTTCGAGAGAACATTCAATTGTGGGAAGCGCAACTGTTGAAGGTTCCCGACCAGAAACAATATATATTATATTTATATATAATATATATTCTCTTGCGTACAAAGGAATGACACCTCGAAGAGAGTATTCAAAATCTCTGACAGGTGAAGTAACCTGAAAATTTTATGGTGACATTCTGTCCTAGGAGTTAAGGTAGAACAGCAATTACACGGAACGGCTCCAGATTCGGAACCTCTGTGTACTGATTCTCTTGAAAATC
This sequence comes from Octodonta nipae, assembly GCA_034190945.1. Taxonomy (NCBI): domain Eukaryota; kingdom Metazoa; phylum Arthropoda; class Insecta; order Coleoptera; family Chrysomelidae; genus Octodonta; species Octodonta nipae. The sequence goes on from CM067220.1 coordinate 70,260,460, forward strand.
CTAGATGTCGGTCTTACATCTCGCGTCTTCAAATTTAACGAAATGCATCAATTGTGGGAAGCAAAACTATAGTTATACAGAGTGGATATTTGCGTTATAGGACGGAGTATAATTACAGTTATACAGAAGGCATAAAAAATGTTAGAAGCAGTTCAGTATACAGGATGGTTCAAATATAAGGTGGAGTAGAATTACAGTTATATATGGCGGTTAAAAACAGTTATTAGTATGACACATAAGTAGTTGCTTATACAAGGTGTTTGAAATAAGGATGGAGCACAATTATTTTTATAGGTATTTTAGAATTTAAAGGACATTCAATTATAAACGAAATTACCATTTCATTAATAGAAATATGGCTGTTTTATGGTAATTAATGTAAAACATGTTTAACACAGGGTTCAGAAAGTTTATTTAAAATTAATTCTTATATTACAACTATCCAAAAAGCCATATATATATATATATATATATATATATATATATATATATATATATATATATATATATATGACGTCAGACGGCAGAATTTATCCAATGTTATGGGAAACTTAGACATTACTGACACCGACGAACAACCGAAAATCGTACTAGCCGAGAAACAATTTATGCTGATAATAGTAGAACAAGAACGAAACAAGGAAATCAAAGTTAATAATTTTAAACTTCACCAAAAAAGCACACTGTTATCTATATTCTATATCTATATACTATAATAAAATTGTAGTTGTCTGTTTGTTCGGGCATCACGAAAGAACTACTGAACTCATTTTGCTGATTTTTTTTGTTGAAAAGCCTATAATTAGACTTAAAATCTATTGTTTTTGGCTGGTTTTTATCGTTGTTGGCAAGGTTAGTTTTGATTTAGGATGATTAATTTTTCGAAGGTTTCTTATTTTGACATCGTAAATCGTCCTTTCCAAGATAGGGAGCCAATCGATCTAAATGAATTACCCTCATCATAGCTCTCGGATTCCGGCTAATATAATGGACAACGGCTTCAAATTGCCGTTTGTACATAGGCCAAGATGAACTACCATCAAATGTGGGTGGTATGTTAAAGGGACCTTTGGTACTTACGGTGTTCTGGTAGTTCCTTCTCTACAAGACTTATTGCATTTTTTTAATTTTCTTTTGGATAGCACTGATTTTATCTTGTACTTGATTTTGGAGTATATATTGATGTTTATAGTACTTTCATTTTATCATTTATTTCCTTTATATCAGACTCCACTATTTATTCTCTGATTAACTGATTCGTTAGCTTGCGTTACTAATTGCATTAGTTGTTCAAATTGCTATTGTCTTTTTAATATCAGCCTGCAGGTTTTATTCTAATATTTTCAGTTTATCTTCTCTTTTCTTTTCATATTTCATGCTTACCTGTAATTTAGAAAATAGCCCTTCGATTAGATTATTTCTCATCCATTGAGGTTACAAGATTTTATATTTATAATTCAATTTTACGTTTCTCAACAGAAGATTGCACTAACCTTTATTGGATTTCTTCTCGAATTTGTTTTTCCTTTTTGGCACGTTTGTTCAAGATCTGACTTATTTTCTCGTCCAGTATATCGCTAACTACACTTAATTTCAGTTCCGAATACCAATTGTGGTATATTTTCTTTTGGGTTTAGTTATAACATTTTTACATTCACTATAAACGTCTTTATTTGACCGAAATAACTCACAATATTAATTTACAAAACAATGATGCTTAATTTCGAACAGATCTTCACTGTGCGGCCATCCACTAAACTTAAGGCGATTGCGTTTATATGTCGTCGCCAGTTCGAGATAATTCGCTTGTCACTTCAGGTACGCTAACCGCACGATTAGTTCTTATTTAAGATGATTAATTTCTCGAAGGTTTCTTATTTTGGCAGCGTTAACTGAAATGTTCCGACAACTAGGACAGCAATATCTAACTTCATTATCAATAATTACTTCAGCGTCTTTCACATCTTTAGGTGTCATATTAACAGAAAATAGGGACAAAAATAAAAATAGGTTTACGTATCTAATGATATTCCATACATCATCTCAGATCAACTTGATTTAACACTAACAAATACTTCCAGAACATCAAGTACTATCAAACTTTTATTTATTAATTGGAATTGGAAGTTAAATTTAAATCTAACAAACTCTTAACAGAAGTGGCAGACCCGTCATATTTACCGAAAGTCTACTCCACTGCATTATTAGCGTCTATATCAGTACAGAAACCATAGGAGCGGCTCTATTGTTTTTCTATGACTTTGGGCGATTATAAATGATTTTGTAGTTTACATTCATTAATACTTATATATATATATATATATATATATATATATATATAATTTTGTGTTTTATATTCGATTAGTAGCCTTGATTTTAAACTTCTTATTTATAGGCCAATCAATAGAGCAAAAATTAACTGATAATATGTAAAAAATACCATCAGGATACCGACTGTGCCATCACATTAACAACGATTCGTAGCGATATTTTGCTATGTTTTCCACTCGCAACTATGGTTTTTTACTTTGTTAAAAACAATGGAAGCAAGAAAATTATGTTTTTTTTCTTATCATGTTTATAACATCAAAAATAATAAACTAATCTCAATGGTGTCATCAGGTCAATTGTAAATCATGAAAATACCAATGAAATGAGCCCAGGGGGATCCGATTGGATCGTTAGTAACAGGGAAAAACAAAAAATACTGGAAGATGTAGCATTTTTTAACCGACTTCCAAAAAGGAGGAGGTTTTCAATTCGTATGCAACTTTTTTTAATGCATGTCCTGCGGTTATTCAAAAACGGCTTGGGCAATTTTGAAGATTTAAACTGCATTATATTAAGGAACATTACAGAAAGGTCTCATAAAATTGTCTATAACATGAGATTTACGGCTTTCTAGAAAATCAGAAAAAAAAGTAAATAGATTTCAGCGATTTTCAATGAATCTTCACTGTTTTCTCGAAAAGTGCTCACGCAATTGGAATATTATAAATTGTATTATACAAAGATATGTTCCAGCTTGATTCCGTACATTTTTATATAACGCAAAACATACTATTGTTCTGAGAATCGGAAAAATATACGCAAAAAACTGTAAACATCATGGTAAATGTCAAATTTTTATCATAAATATCTAGTTTAAATGTCATGATATGCCATGAAAGTATATCGTACAGGGTGTTTTTAATGGTTTTCAATTTGATGCATTTGAAAGGCAGTTTCTGTTAGAGACGAAATTATATTCGCGTGAAATGACTGAAAATATTCCGTTAGTTTATCGAAAGGAAAATTTGTTAGATGTCGGCGAACGCTTCTATATGGGATACGGTTGTAGATGTGTGCGTGCGTGCTTGTGATATTAGGTGGTACATAAGCCATTGTATACATAGGATGGTTGAAATATAAGTTGGAATTGAATGAGTTATACAGTGTGTTAGTTATATAGTTTTGAATATAAGTAGTTGCTTATACAAGGTGTTTGAAGTAAGGGTAAAATTATTGTTATTGAGGTGTATCAAAAACTTATGTTAAAGAAAATTTGTCATGCGGGCGATCTTGTGTATGGTATACGATTGTAGGTGTGTGCGTGCGTGGATGTGATATTAGGTTGTACATAAGCAGTTCCATAGAAGGATGGTTGAAAAATAAGTTAGAATTGAATTAGTTGTACAGAGTGGTTCAACAAACATTGTATTGGGTGGCACAAAAGTAGTTGCGTATACAAAGTGGTTGAAATAAGAATGGAGCAAAACTATAGTTATACAGAGTGGATATTTGCGTTATAGGATGGAGTATAATTACAGTTATACAGAAGGCTTAAAAAATGTTAGAAGCAGTTCAATATACAGGATGGTTTAAATATAAGGTGGAGTAGAATTACAGTTATATATGGCGGTTAAAAAAGTTATATAGTATGAAACATAAGTAGTTGCTTATACAAGGTGTTTGAAATAAGGATGGAGCACAATTATTGTTACACAGGGTGTATCAAAAATTTGTTATATAAGCATAAGCAGTTAGAATATTTGAATTATAGAACGTAGAACGGAGTATAATTATAGACATGGGTTAAAAAATTTTAGAAGAAGTTGTATATACGGGGTGATTGGAATAAATGGTACAGTAGAATTATAGTCATTAAGTGTGACTCAACAAGATGAATTTTGTTATATAGGTTAGACCATGAGAAGTGACATAAATGGAATACTAGACATATGGGGCGAAATAAAATCATAGGTATACAGGAATAATTCAAACAATAAAAAAATAGAAAGAGTCAATATTGTGGAGAGGATTTATACTTACACAGGGTGGTTTTAAAGATTTCAGAACCGTTGTGATATTGTATTGAGTGGAATTATAGTTGTACAGGGTGATTCAGAAAATGATAGACCAATAAGTTATATAATATATATATTGTTACGAGAATTTATCCGACAGCTGGTGCAATCGGCCATCAACCAATTCATGGAAGGGACATTATTCCGATAAATGCTGGGAACCCGAAATGTTTGTTTCTCAACAGGTGGACTGCTGCCGTTACTGCGAATTCCCTTAAAGCTTCCAGAACATGAAAGAGTTTCCCGATGGTTCGCCTACGTACCAGACAATTCCCAGATAAATATATAAATATTTAACAGCTGGCGATAGGAGGCATTCAGTTTTCGACGGTCGTATTTAACAGTTAAGATAAAATGTAAATAGTAGTTTCTGTGAATATAAACTGTGTAAAAGTAGTGGAAATAAATTAGAGTGAGTTGGACTGTGTTTTTAAATAAATCCAAGAACTGAACTGAACCCGAATGTAATAATAATAATAATAATATTCTTTATTGCCATAAATCAATAACAGACATAGCAACGTCAAATTACAGCAGATATATTATCTAAAGTTACAGTACGTACACAAAAAAGAAAGACAAATAGAGTAGAAAGAACACCATCGGAACAAAAGAACAAATCCAGTCATTATGACTTGAAGTATAAATTATATCACTCATTCACTTTTATTTCCATTTTTACAATCAACCTTAAATTACCCATTCTTCAAAATTATAATAACTTTTCTCTTTTAAGTATACAATGACAGAACTTCTGAATTTTTTAATATTATGAATTTTGGATATCTGATTTGGTAGTGACCTAAACGCTTTTATCGCTCTGTAGTGAGTACTCTTTTCAAAAAATGCTGACCTGTGTCCTGGAATTCTGAGTTCCCCTGCTTGTCTTGTCTGCATATGCATCTCTCCTGTGTAAACGTCGGCATTAGTAGTAAACAGAAGCGGTTGTTTTTTAACCAATAAAACCAGCTACAGAAAATACAGTGAGGGTACGGTTAATAATCCCTGTTCTTTAAAATGTAGCCGGCATGAAGTATTATATTTCAACCCCAGCATGCACCGGATTATTTTTTTTTGCCAGGTAAATATTTTGATTGCAGTGGACCTTGAACCCCAAGCAGAAATACCATATGTAATTATACTCTTTATGTGAGCAAAATAATAAACTTTTAATGAAGTCAAAGACATTTGCTGCCTAAGGTATCTCAAAAGACCACAGATAGAAGCTAGTTTCGAGGCTAATTTATTAACATGTTCATTCCAGCACAACCTGGAATCAATTTGTAGACCGAGAAACTTTATTGACGACAATTCAGGTATTGACTTATTGTTCAGTTTTACATAAGGAGATTCAAGGTAAGTTCTATTCATAGTGAAACTAAGGAGACCCGTTTTAGAGTAGTTTAATTGTAATAAGTTTTTATCACACCACTGCTTCATTTTACCAGCTATACTAGTGGAATATTGGCCCACTTTTCTCATATCTGTATGAACCACTGAGTAGACAGCGATGAAGAAAGAGAATTTACATATAATAGAAAAAGCAGTGGACCCAATATTGATCCTTGTGGCACCCCTTGCTGAATCAGGATTTTCTCTGAATAGTATGATGACCCATTATTAATTAGGTTTACCATTTGATAGCGATTTGTAAGATATGACTTCAGTATTTCCAGACACACACCTCTTATTCCATAGTCTTCCAATTTTTCCAACAACAGCTTATGGTTAACCATATCAAAAGCCTTTGTCAAATCAAAATATAAACCTACAGGTATATTTTTGTTATCCAAATTCTCTGATATAAACGTCAATGCTTCGTATATAACTAAATCTGTTGATTTCCCCTTTTGAAACCCAAACTGGGTATCTGATAGAATTGTATTCGTGTTCAAATAGGAAATTATTCTGTTATAGATTGCCTTCTCAAATATCTTAGAAATACTTGGCAGAATTGAAATTGGCCTGTAGTTATTTATATTTACTTTTGTTCCTTTCTTATGTATTGGGATTACTTTTGCAATTTTTAGTTCATCTGGGAAGAAACCAGTACTCAAACATGCATTAATAATGTTAGACAAAGGTAAAGATATATACTTAGCTACTTTTTTAATAATAAATGATGGAATATTATCAACACCATAAGAAAATTTTGGTTGCAAGTCATTAATAATATTAAAAATTTCGTTATCTGTTGTTGGTATCCAAAAAATAGAATTCACAACTAGCTCCTGCTTTATATAGCCCTTATATTCAGAATTACTCAAGTTAAAGTGTGTCTTAAACAAATCTACTATTAAATTGGGATCCCTTACTGTCTCGTTATTGACCCTTAAGTTTATATCCTCCCCTTTCCTATTCTTGTTAGTTATTTTATTAAAAATACCCCACATTGATTTCGATTTATTTTTGGAGTTTGCAATTATGTTATCATTTTGGACTTTCTTGTGATCGGATAGATATCTTTTATTAGCAGCTCTTTCTTTTCTAAATTTTTCAAGAATATTCTCACACTTGGTACTTAAATGTGAAAATAAAAACATTACAGTGGTGTCAGGTGTGGGGTGTAGCTGTTGATAAACAGAAAGTCAAAGCTATCTAGGAATGGCCGATACCTAAAGATATCCACCAGTTAAGAAGTTTCCTGGGGTTATGCACGTACTATCGTCGGTACGTATCCGAATTTGCCAACATCGCCAAGCCACTTACTACACTCACAGAAGGGAAGGTGCAGTACCAGTGGGACTAGGAGTGCCAACGATTATTCGAGACACTGAAAAGAGCATTGACGAGTGCCCCCGTCTTAAGTTATCCTTTGCCAGATGGGAACTTCGTTTTGGATACCGACGCAAGCAATGTCGGAATTGGTGCGGTGCTTTCGCAGATGCAAGACGGTCAGGAGAAAGTCATCAGCTATTTCAGGAAGACCTTGAGCAAACCTGAACGTAATTACTGCGTTACTCGCAGGGAACTCTTGGCTGTGGTAAAGGGCGTAGAACATTTCTACAAGTACCTTTATGGTAAAAGATTTCTCCTGAGGACTGATCATGCAGCACTGAAGTGGCTCTTGCAGTTTAAAAACCCTGAAGAACAAGTTGCCAGGTGGATTGAGCGATTGCAAGAATTCGACTTCGAGACTGAACATCGAGCTGGAACAAGCCATAAGAATGCTGATGCCCTATCGAGGAGACCATGCCCTGATGATTGCAAACATTGTCAGCGAGCAGAAGAAAAAGGGGCTGTTCTCTGCAAAACTACCGCCATCGATGACCATTGGCAATCTGCGGAAATCCAAAAAGACCAGAAATTAGATCCACATTTGAATAAAGGTTATCCGGAGGAAGGGAGAAGACCGGAAACCTACGTGGCAAGAGATTTCCCGATACTCACCAACCATAAAACCATAAAGTCGTACTGGGCTCAGTGGAACTCTCTCATCCTGGAGAATGAACTTCTAAAGCGCGTCCTTGAAACCACAGAGGAAGGAAACCACAGAAAACAGATTGTAGTTCTCAGAAATAGGAGACCAGAGGTTCTACGAGAACTACATGATGGTACAACTAGAGGACATCTGGGAGTGACGAAAAGCCTGGGGAAGTTAAGAGAACGGTTCTGTTGGGTGAACTGCCAAGCAGATGTTAAGGATTGGTGCCGGAAATGTACAGTTTGTGCAGCAAGTAATGGGCCTCAGAAGCGACCAAAAGCTCCCATGAAGCAATATAACGTGGGCAGTCCATTCGAAAGAATAGCCATTGATGTTGCCGGTCCATTTCCTGAATCAGACTCTGGAAATAAATACATTGTGGTGGTGATGGACTATTTTAGTAAATGGGCCGAGGCGTATGCCTTGCCGAATCAAGAAGCCTTGACCGTTGCTGATGTCTTTGTCAAGGAATGGATCAGTCGTTTTGGTGTTCCCTTGGAGTCGCACTCAGACCAAGGTAGAAATTTCGAGTCTACTCTTTTCCAAGATGTCTGCAAACTTCTGAAGATCAATAAAACACGGACGACAGCATTACACCCTCAATCAGATGGGATGAATATAACCATTAACCGCCATTTGTCAAAGGTAGTCTCTGACCACCAAAGAGACTGGGACCAGTATCTGCACTTGTTTCTAATGGGATATCGTTTGTCTGTGCACAAGTCCACGGGTCAGACCCCGGCCAGTATTATTATGGGACGAGAGTTACGACTACCATGCGACTTGAAGTTTGGATGTCCCCAGGAGAAGAGGCTGCAGGTGAAGACTATGTCAGCCAGTTACGTCGAAAGATGGACGACATACACCAACGAGTCCGGTCAAATATCAAGAATGCCAGTGCCCGAATGAAGGAAGCCTACGAATCAAAGCCGAGAGCGGATAATTCCAAGTTGATGATCTTGTTTGGTTGTATAACCCGCAACGTCGTCGTGGATATTCGCCCAAGCTACGGAGATCTTGGGAGGGGCCATACCAAATCGTGAAGAAAATCAACGATGTTGTCTACAGAATAAGGAAGCTACCTCGAGGAAAGCCAAAGGTGGTACATGTCAACAGGTTAGCCCCGGAAGTCATGACGGCGAAGTTGACCAAGCCCAAGTCTGCAGCATCCAACCACCCGATGATAAGATGACCTTCGAACCGTTTATGGCACTGTACTCTAATGGGCAGAAAGTGCAGCACGACGTGACCACAGAGGAACCCCGAGACCTGTTTGAGGTGCCCATAGAATATGCCCTGGTTCATTGTGTGGCTCGAGATCTCCGGATGTCCAGAGGAATAGCCAAGGTGTTTGCCAAAAAGTACGGCCAGTTCCAGAAGCTACGGGAGCAAGATCCAGTGGCAGGGAAGGTCCTTCATCTCGAAGATAAACAACCAGTGGGTACCAGAGACATTTTTTATTTGGTAACGAAAACATTCTCGCAGGACAAGCCAACATATAGCGATCTTGGAAGACTCTGGTAGAATTGAGGAATGTGATGATGGAGAAGAATCTGATGAAATTGGCGGTCCCAAAGATAGCCTGCGGGTTAGATGGACTGAATTGGAGGGTGGTGAGAAGTATGATGGAAACAATCTTTCGATTCAGTGGCGTCGACATCCTGGTATGCTGTCTCAATACTTGCAGCCCAGATTCGAAGACCGTTGATTGTTACTTCCACCAAACTTCCCGTTATCGAAATGAAGAGTCCTGCAAATATCGTCACACCAGGAAGGATTCTGGGACATTCCGGGACGAAATGGTCTTAAGGAGGGGGCAATGTTAGGAGAATTCATCCGACAGCTGGTGCAATCGGCCATCAACCAATTCATGGAAGGGACATTCTTCCGATAAATTCTGGGAACCCGAAATGTTTTTTCTCAACATATATATATATATATATATATATATATATATATATATATATATATATAAAATACATTTGGAAAATATAGACAAAGAATACAAATTAGAGAGGGAGAAAGAGAAAGGAAGAAAAATAGAGAGAAATAAGAATACGCAAAAATTTTCAATTGAATTGTACTTTAAATCAGATAAAAAAGAAAATAGTGATTGATTGCACACGGTTTCTAAACGGTTTTTATTTTAAGTCAGCTGAAGTCGGTTCTTTTTTAAATATAAATTATTTTTAAATCGTACCTTCATCACTTTAGAAGCTGTAGAACTGGGCTTGTAGGAACTGATAATTTACATCACTATTTTTGCATTGTGCCTCCATGCGTCATAGATAATCAAATTTCAATTTTGAAAAAAGTTGTTGAAAGTAGAGGTTCTACAAAGCCTCTATTGCCATTTTTCACTAAATGTCTGTGAAATATCTGTAAAATGTTAGTAAATATGACAAAAATGGGTGGGCGTATCCAAGGAGTGGGGGAAATACGGTTTTGAGGGGAAGGGTATAGTAATATATAATAGAGGCAGGCTGCCTGCAATTTATAAATATTTTTATTGCTTTTGTCAGAAACTAATTTAGATATTTTTAAGACTTTTTTGACTTATTTAGTTCAGTGTTTGTTTCAGATTAATATAAACCTATTATTGACTTAATTCTGGAGTTCTCTACAAAATATTAATTTATTCTCAAAACGAGATAAAATTTATACTTGGGTTGTCTATTGTATTATATTAAAGGAACAATAGTTGTAGTGAAAATTTAGATATTTTCAACATAATATTTGACCAAAAATTACATAGATATTATTGTTCCTGATATAATAAAAAAATTGTTTGGTTTACAAAATTGTGGCTACTTTTATGTTATTTTATTGCTTTGAAGGTGAATTTGTAGTTTTATTAATATTATTGAAATAAAAAAGTAGTTTATAGTAATTCTTCATTTTACTCTCTTATTTTTTGATAAATAAGGACTTTTGGCAGTGATGCATAAAAAAATTGATTTAGGTTATTTTGAACTGTGATCTTATAATCGACATCTAGCACTTACTGGGAAAGCACTCAAATGATTCAGGTTATTTTGGACATAAAAAACATCCAATTATAACGTCTGATTGAAAATACATTAATAGTTATAAAAAGCCTATATATTAATAGCAACTTTTTCCAGTTCTTATATAATTATTGAAATGCGTTGTAATACATAATACCTGTATCATGGAGCTTACTGAGGAGTTTAATATCAGAGAAGCTTCTACATCTGCAAATGCTAGGTAATTCTTATTCCAACCTAAAAATATTTTACTAAAAACTTAAATGTGTTATTGGGCAAGCCCTAAAAGTTTTGCATATCCATTAATACATTTTTATTTTTAGATATAATGAATATGCATCAGTTGAAGAAGATGATCAGTTCTGCGAAGACGTCAATGAAAAGTGTTTGCTTTGCGAGATGACTATAGAATCCCCTAAGTTCTATGGTTATGTTGTCAAAGAACGTGGTATCAGCAGTCTTATTCAGATAGTCATAAACGAAAAGGTAAAAAACATTTAAAATTACAAAAATTAAAGGAGATCACTATACATAAAACTTGTCAGACGATGTACTCAAAGGAGTCCAACATAATAATAGCATTAAAAAAAACTTAGAAAGAAACGTGGCGAACTAAACAAAGACGTAAAAATGGGCATGAATTTGATTTTTCGCTGAATTGTTTTTTTTTGTTCGAATCGCTGCTTTGGCTCTACACAAAACTGTAAACATATTAAGCAACAAATTACAATTGCTAATGTCATAGAGCAATTAGAAGAGACAAACAAATTGATAGCGTCGCGTTTATGTACATTATTAAACAAAGATGATAATTATTATATGGATAATAACGTTTCTTATCATTCGAAATCTTTGAGTATGTTTTACCTATACTGTCCAAATAATAATAAAGGAAGACCGATTAGTGAGAATATGTCTGTTTTTTCAACTTTTATTATAAATTACATACTTGAGAATGGCTTCGGGTGTCAGTTTTCTATGAAAGAAATTACACAAGAATACATGTAAGTATACATGAACTAAATGATCTACCTCGATTTGACCAAATTGAGGAACTTTTGAGGCATCATTTTGAGGATGAAACAGTGATATATGCAAGTGGCAATGACGGTTTATTTTTTTCAAATAGGGAAAGTAATAAGAAAGATGAAAGACTGAGGATAGTCGAGTCGGCATGTCACATTGTACTACATGATATTCGGGCTATGAAATATGACATGGAAAATTATAACTCGCCGACGGAATTTTTAAACAATATGAAGGGTATCCTAGAAACACTGAATTTATTTCTTGAGACATTGATAAAAACACATAAGCATAAGCCAAAAAATGGTGTGTGGACTAAATGGGATAACCGAATAATGACTGCAGCCCACATTTTAATATCATTAGTTCGACCAAAGTATTTTTCTTCGCCCATTTTATTAGGCCATTCGTGTATGATGCTCACCAAACTTTCAGCACGAGGACTTATTGATTGTTTAAATAGTACTGGTCTCTTTGCATCGTATTCTGATACTGTAAAATATGAAAATTCGCTCGTTAACGATCCTGACAATTTCAATTTTATTAAGGACACATTTATAATTTGTCTACGATAATACTGACCACAACACGGCAACAATTGACGGTAAAAATACATTTCATTGTATGGTGGTATAATGTGTGTGACACCATCATCTGCAGTAAGTTTCAATTGTACTGTACCTCGCATAAAAGGAGAGTTATAGGCGAACACTAGAGGTACATTTGGTTTTCGTCCACTGACTAACTTCAGAATTAACAAGCCTTTTAAATTAGACAGTGTTTTTGTATGAAATTACAAAGAAGCTGATCGCCCTGATTTTGTAATTAAAATCAAGCCCATCAGTTTACTATATTTTTTTGGCAAGCATACAGTACCACTAAAAACATCTAATTGGCATGGATATATGAATAAATTTCAGTCATTAGATAAAGATTTTTGTATGACAAGAGTCATTGCAATATCATTTATTTAAGCACCAGCAAATCAACATACCACAATTTCTTTGATTGATGCGAGGTGCAGAGCAAATCGAAATAATCAAAAGCACGTTTTCGTAACATTTGATTTGCCTCTGTACATGCCGGTGAAACCGTTGCTTCTATAGATGCAAATAATGATCCTCACAATGTTCGTTCGGTAATTCCCCGTTTAGGTTTTCATCTGGTAATGTCGTTTCTTGGTTCCATTGGCAATATAATGACAGGCAGCAGTTTCAAGGAAGCATTTTGTACAATATATGCAGATTTGTCAACAGATAAAGCTTTGACAGGTCATGCTTATTCAAGATCTGTAAGGGGTCATTTCTTAGTACAAGCTGCCCTTGCTACCAATATTTATAACATAATCCAAAGTTTAGAAGAAGTAGGAAAAGAAAATGTTGAAATTTTTTTAACAAATCCATTGATGAAAGAGGTGCAAAAAAAGTTGTCAGTTATTGCTGTTTTACAAAACAATGGCCCAACCAATTAACTATGGATACAGTACTTCTATCTAATCTCTTTACTCCAAAGATACATTAATGCAGAAAGATCTGTAAATTTTGAGTTACATTTAGAAGTTGTAACATTAATGATACCGTTTCTTTTCGCATCAGGCCATCATTTGTACGCTAAAGCATGCATTCTCTACGTTCAACAAATGATGAATTTAAAAAATATAATTGATCTTATGGAGTTTGATAAATTCTGTAAACAATTGATATGATATGACCATTGAACAAGTGCTGATGAGGGCTATGAAGTGCAATGGAGGCTTGTAACATGGTCGCAGTTTGACTGAAAATGTTAACGGAAAATGAGTTTTATCTAGGATAGGGGTATTAGACGTCGGAAATGCAATGGAATTATTTTGTAATGTGACTTTCGCAACATCCGAACAGCACGTCGACAACCGGGTTTCGCGCATTCGAAGAGACGCAGAAGATTTGGCAAAAGTGCAGCGATTTTTTGATATATATAACCCGTTTCCTGAAACAGATACATTAAAGGAATTTATTCTGGAGTAATTGGCGACTTATCCATTGTTAACTGCCACAAAGTCTTAAAGATTGGAATAATCTTGATGGATGAGACATCAAATAAAAAATTTACTGATATTAAATATAAAAGAAGCAGTAAACTAGTACATTTGGCACCAGCAAATTCCTTAAGGAGAAGTTTATGTATCACCGTTGCCTATATTTAAAAAAATTTCATTAAACATTCAAAATGAGGATGATATGAAAGAATATTGCAGTTCTTATGACCTTTCGCCGATACCACTATCATTATATGATGAAAACGGCATGAGGAAAACGATAAAATCTGCATTTTATGCAAACTTTAATTGTTCCCACGATATTCTAGATGCAGAAAGCGTTATTGATGTTGTGGACGGTGGATTTCTTTTGCATAAAGTAGTGAGGCAAAATAACGTTAAAATAGAATCCATAATACGTCATTATATTTCGTACGTGATTAAGCATTAGGCTTGATCCACATTATAGTGCCGGTCACAGTCCGTTCCTGCTCTGATCTCTATCTCGGTCCGATCTCGGTCTAGTCGATTCACCCTATTCGCAGTTCGTTCTCTGTCATCCTGACGTCTTAAACTGTAAATAGTCGAAGTTGGATGTGTGTGCCTCGTAACTGATAATAAAATTAACTCGAGTAAAATATTTTATTACTTCTAATATTTACAGATTAACAATGCCATTGAATTATTCGATTGAAGAATTATCTATTATAGCTCTTGTTCTTTATGAAGAAGATAATTGTAGCAACCCACGAAAATAAAATGAACCAAAGAGAAAAATGTGAATGCATCCGAGTTTATTGCAACGAGGAGGGAGAATACCTCACTCTCTATGTTCATTTAATTAAAGAAGGAGAAAAATTTTACAATACCGTCGAAAGCATCTGGGTACATTTGAAATGATTTTAAATACAAAAAGAAGACATAACATTTCATTGCAGTTTACATCATATACAACAATAAAATAGGTCAGTTATTTCTTTTGTAAAACTGTATTTTCAATTTATAATTATTTTTCACGAATTTGAAGCCACCTTTTCCACAAAAGATAATTTAGTTATGTTAAATATATACAATAACTATCAACTAGGGATTTCAAGTATCTGATTTACTTGTCAATTTTACTGATCAAAATGCCAAAGCTGTACACCTCTTCACTAATATCTGTATATTTCTACTAAAATCCATATGAACGAAAAAAAATTATTCTTTTATTGACAATTCACGGGGGGGGGGGTGTAGCAAATCACAAAACAGAATTTTTGTTATGGGTGTTGTAAAAATAATTACAGAAACAGTTATATTCAAATATTTCGACAAAACTAAAGGGAAATATTCGAAAAAGGTTTAACCTGGAATTCCCAGCTAAAACAATTCTGCCATAATTACAGGTACCCAAAAGGGGGCGATGAATGATCAGCGTTATGCTTAATATACGTCATAGAACTGGAATTTCCAGAACTTTGTGCATTCAATATCTTTACAAATGAAATCTGTTTAAACCCTAAAGAGATTATCATGGATAAATCGAAAGGGCTTTTATATTACAGATTTCAATTTTACTGGAACTAGACAATATTTTGGTATACCCTTATTTACGATTGCGTATATATGCCACTTCTCTGACTATCACATCACAGCAATTTTCTCCGAAACTACTTGAGGGGAAATTGAAATTTGGTATCAATGTAGAGTTTGATGACCCGACCAGGAGTAAATATCGTAAACGAAGAAATTTTGATTTATGGGAAATTTAAAAAATCACTTAGCCCTTATCCCCGAAACTATTGAGCCTAAAATTTTGAAAATTAAAACGGAAGGTAGGAGGTTGCTCAAAGTCTACAGGAAAATAACGAGACACCCCTAATTTTAATTTTAGGGGGCAAATTCTAGAATTAAATGAAAAATTAAAAAAGTTTCAAACCATCATGTAATGCATCAAATAAAAGGGCTCATTCTGAGGAAACGAAATAAATATTTTTTATATTTTAAAAATAAGTAGTTTAAAAGATATTAACAAAAATATTCAAATAATTACCCATTCCCCCTTGTCTCCGAAACTATAAGACGTAAAAATTCAAAAAAAAACAGAGATTTTAAGCCTCACCTGAACTTTACAGGAAAAAAAGGAGAAACCCCTAATCTTAATTTTTTTGGGGGCCACATTACAGAATTAAATGGAAAATATAAAATAATTTTTTCAACCCACCTGTATAGCTTTAATTATACTCTGCTACATATTTCAGCCATCCTATATATGCTACTTGTGACTACTTGTGAATATAAAAAAAATTTAACCACCCTATAGAATTTTAACCACTCCATTTTATAGTTCAAGCACCGTGTAGAAACAACTGCTTCCAACATTTTTGCAACTCATTTCATAACTATAATAATAGCTCAAGTAAATAATTCAAATATCCTAACTGCTTTCATAGCACATTTTTTATTCACCCTGTATAAATATAATTCTATTCTACCCTTATTTCAACCACATTGTATATGAAACTACTTGTGAGCCTAACAAGATAACATTTTGTTATTCACCCTGTATCCTGTATAAATATATTACAACTCCACCCGTTTTTCAACCACCTGTTATATGCAACTATTTAAGGTCCACTCAATATACCTTTTTTGAACCACCCCGTATAACTTCCCCTTTATTTCAACCACATTATATATATGCAGCTGCTTACGGGCCACCTAATATACATTGGCATATTTCGAATTTTGAATAAGCTGAGGCAAGTATCGAATATTTGGTGCATGCGGTGGAAAAAACGGACTAATTATGTGTTACCGAAGATAGTAGAAGTTTTTCCGCTATATCTACCGTTTTTATCAATGTAGGGAAATAAAATGTATAACATGGTTTTAAGTCAAACTATAGGCTTCGCAACAAAAAAAGATTCAGCAAACTCAGTTGAGTAGTTCTTACGCGATGCCCGAACAAACAAACAAACAGACAAACTACAATTTTATAATAGTATAGATATATAGATAACTAGCCGTTACCCGCGTACGGAATGTTCAAGTCTTCGCAAAAAGAAATAACTTATAAAATATATAAAAAAAATTCTAACTTGTTTGAACCACCCTACTTAACCATAAATCCACCAATTCCGAATATATTTCACCCAAACTGCAAGTACTTATGGGCCACCCTATATAACTATATTTTATTCGACATTTTTTAAATCACATTGAATAACTGTAACTCTACTTCACCCTATATTGCAACCATCCTGTATATGCTGTTGTTTTAAAATTTTTTTAACACCTGACTAATAACTTTTCTCTACCCTATATTTCAGCTAATCACACTGTATGAACTATAATTTTACTTCGATCTATGTTTCAGAAATGGCAGATATGCAACAGCTCATGTTCTATCTTACAAAAAAAATATATCCAATACAACATTATATATAACATTTTTTCTACCTCCCTGTATACCTATAAATCCATCAATTCCAAATATATTTCACCAAAACCGCAACTGCTTATGGGACACCGAAAATAACAATTTTGTTCAACATGTTTTTGAATCACCTTGTATGTATTACAACTACCCTGTATACGCTACTGCTTATTGGTCAACCAATATAACATTTTTTAAATAATTATCATAACACTTCTTCACCCTAAGTTTCAACTATCCTATCTTTGCAACCTATTATGAACTACGCTATTTCACATTTTTTCCTTATATTTTTTCAAGATAAATTAAAGTATAATTACTCTCCACACTTCCTTTAAACCATCCTTCATTTACAACTTTTTCTAACCTTGTTTGAATAACACTGTATAACTATAACTATATAACATTTTTCTAGCATTTTTTACCCACCCTGTATAATTCTAACTGGAAGCCACCGTATATTTCAACAACCTTTTATATTCAACTACTTATTTACCACCAAATATAACATTTTTGTATCCTTAGAATCCTACCCACCCCATATTTCAACCATCCGGTAAATGGAACAGCTTGTAGATCATACCATTACTTTAAAATATTTTTAAACCCACCTGTACAGCTGTAAGTATACTACACCACATATTTCAACCATCCTATATATGTAACTACTTTTTTTAATTTTTTTTCTGTGTATAAATATTCTACCCTTTTTCTACCACTTGGTATATGGAACTGTTTAGGGCCCACTCAATATAACTTTTTTGGACCACCCCGTATAACTAATTCCACGCCCCCTTATTTACACCACTCTAAGTTTCGTATATACAGAACACCCTGTAAAATTACGCTTGATATATGTTGATTTTTGTTAAATCGAAACATGTTACATTTGCACATTCCGAAATTTGAATAAAAGCTAAGTTGATGCCAGTATCTAATATTTTGTGCATGCGGTGAAACCAATTGAGTAATTGAATTACCCAACATGGTACAAGTTTTTTCGCTATATCTACCGTTTCTGTCAATTTAGAGAGATAAAATGTCTACCAGATTTTAAGTCAAACTATAGACTTCGCAACAAAAAAAGATTCAGCAGAATCAGTTAAGTAGTTCTTACTTGATGCCCGAACAAACAAACAAATAAACAAACAGACAAATTTACAATTTTATAATGGTATAGACTAGTGTAGTAATGTACAATTCTGTGCAAAAAAAAACTTATGAAGCATATGGCCTATTCTAAGTAACAACTTTTACTAACTTTTGTGAACCACCCTACATACAATAAATCCACCAATCCCGAATATATTTCACCCAGACTGCAAGTGCTACAGGCCACCCTATATAACAGTTTTATTCAACCTTTTTTGAACAACCTTGTATAACTGTAACTCTACTTCACCCTATAGTGCAGCCATCCTCTATATACTGTTGTTTATTGGTCACCCAATATAACATTTTTTAAACACCTAACTATACCTTTACTCCACCTTAAATTTCAGCTATGTAACTGGTTATCTACGCTATATGACAATTCATTCTGAAAAATTGTAAGCCACCTTGTAAAGTATAATTTCTCTCCAGCGGGTATTTTAACCACACTTTATATACAACTTTTTCTAAGATTGTGTTAAATTCACTGTGTAACTATAATTTTGCCTCGCCGTATATTTTAGGTTTTCCACATAGTATAATGCAACTGTTCATGGTCTATCCTATATAACAAATTTTTTTAAACATTTTTAGATCCACGCTTTAAAATTATGCCATTCCGCTCACTATCTCAATCACCTTGTATATACAACTACCCAATATAACATTTTTAGTACCACTCGGAATAACTATAAATCCACCAGTCCCCAACAAATTTCTCCTAAATTGCAACTACTTATTGGCCACCATATATAACAATGTTATTCAACTTTTTTAAATGGCATTGTACAATTATAACTCTACCACCCTGTACACTTAGAACTCTACTCCTTCCTATACAACTCTCCTGTATATGAAACAGCTTATAGATCATAACTTTTCTTTGTAATATTTTTTTAACCCACCTGTATAACTGTAATTATACTCCGCCACATATTTCAACCATCCTATATGCAACTTTTGTGGAGATTATATAATTTTGTTAAGCACCGTATAAACTATAATTCCACTCCATCATAAATTTCAACAACACTTTATAAACAACTGCTCCTCACATTTTTTCAACCCGGTTCATAAGTATAATATAATTTAATAACTCGAGTGCATAAACCAAATATCCCAATTACTTACATAACACATTTTTCTAAGATTTTTATAAATATAATTCTTTTTACCCTTATTTCAACCACATTTTATATGCAACTATTTATGCGCTAAAGAATATAACATTTTGTTATCAACCCTGTATATATATAATTTTTCTCCGTCCTTTTTTCAACTACCTGGTATATGCAACTATTTATGGCCCACCCAGTTCACATTGTATATATTCAGCTGCTTAACAACCACCTAATATAACTTTTTTTTAAAGACTTTTTAAACCTATGTAATTCTATTACCGCTATATGTTTCACTTATGCTATGTACGTAACAGCCTGTAGAATTAGGCTAGGTATATCAGTTATTTTTTTTTTAATCAAAACAGGTTACATTGGCATATTCCAAATTTTGAATAAAAGCTAATGCCAGTAACTAATATTTGGTACGTGCGGTGGTACATATATTTATCTACCGTTTCTGTCAATGTAGGGAGATAAAATCTATACCAGATTTTAAGTCAAACTATAGGCTTTGGAACAAAACAAGATTCAGTAAAAGCAGTTCCGTAGTTTTTACGTGATGTCCGAACAAACAAACAGGCAAACTTACAATTTTATAATGGTATAGAAGATATTCCTTCAAAAAGTTCAGTAATCAAAGAAATAAATATATTTTTTTTCATACAAATAATAGTAGTTTTCTGGAATAGAAAATCTGAGATATAAGCTTAATAAAAATCATATTTTCAATTTGCTATATTTGCTCTTGGTAACAGTTTATTATTTCAGTTTTCATTTTGCACCCCTTCCTCAAAAAATCCCAGTTCCGGCCCTTATTCGATCTAGGTTCGTTCAAAATATCTTTTTGACCGGAGCGGGACTCGACCGGACCTTGACTGGCATGGAAGTGTGAATACAAACATTGTTTCTCATTTCTGAATATTTTACCAGACCTGGAACAGACCGAGAACGAATCGTGTCCGGCACTATCTTTGAATCTACTGACCGGTAGTGAAGCGGGAATGGACTGGACCTTGACGTAAGTGTGAATGCACACATTGTTTCTCATTTGATAATATGTTATCAGACCGAGAATGGACCGGGAACGAACTGTGACCGGCACTATAATGTGGATCAACCCTTACACTGCGAACAGCTGGATCATATTCGATAGGTACCCCAAAGACGAAAAAATATCTTCGAAATCTGTTGAGCTTCCCGGATTAAATAAACAAGGATTTCATGCGAAAGTGGCTTCAGAAGATGTAGACAGGCCCATTGTTGTCACTGCAATTGAGCAAGCGCGCTTTAATTCGATGGCAACGGTGATTATTATAATAGATGTCGACTTGCTTGTATTTTTCTCGCAACTGGCACAAAATTTTAATAACATTTATTTTCGTAAGGAAAATAGAGGCTCTAAACTGCACGAATTTTATAACGGTAATAGTTTTAAATACCCAATTCTTAAAAAAATAATAGCTTTTTTACATGCGTTCTGTGGATGCGATACAACATCTTGCTTCTACAGAATTGGTAAAAACAAATTAATAGATTCATTTCCACATGAAAAATTAGTAGAATTAGCATCAGTCTTTTATCAAAAGACAAAGCTGAAAAAATACATAGAAAAGTCGAACAATTTCTCCTTAAATGATTTGCAATACTTACATTTCAGCAAAGCTAAAATAAAAACTAAATTTGCTTTAGAAGCTTTGCCACCAACAGAAGAAGCAGCTAAACAACATGCTTTCCGCGTTTACTATCAACTACAACTATGGTTAGGTAACACCAATCTGCAACCAACTGATTGGGGTTGACAAGTAAGGCACGACCATTTAATACCTGTGAGAAGTGTCCATCTGCCAATCCCTCAAAAGTTACTTGATAAGACTTCATGTTTGTGTGGCTGCAAAAAACATGGTTTACGGTGTTCGAATCTCTGTGCGAACTGTTCCGAAGACAAGTTTTGCAATTTAGAAACCAACAATTATCCAACTGAATCGGACGGTGAGTGATCGGAGAGTGAATGTTTTAATATTGACTGTATTTTTAATGAAAGCTACGATGAAGTAAATTATTTACTACTTGTAAAAAGGAAGCGTACAATTAAAAAAAAATTTCGTAATCGCTACCAATACAGCTGTACAAAAGCCATATATATGTAGCTCTCTTGATGGTCCGGGTGTTCGTCAGTTGAAAGTTTTGTCCCTGTAAAGGAACGGTCGCCTCCTACGTAAAAAATTCCGAACATGTTCTCATAACAATAGGGGACCTAAACTTACAAGAAGAAGACCGCCTCGCAAGTCTCGACGTCAAATCACTTTACCCAAGCATCCCCGTCGACGAAGCCTTGGACCAAATTGTCATGAATGAAGACCTTCCTGCGCACATCATACAACTCGCGGA
This sequence comes from Octodonta nipae, assembly GCA_034190945.1. Lineage (NCBI taxonomy): Eukaryota > Metazoa > Arthropoda > Insecta > Coleoptera > Chrysomelidae > Octodonta > Octodonta nipae. The sequence continues at coordinate 70,282,363 of CM067220.1, forward strand.
ACATTGCCTCAAAAACACATATTTCTCCTTTGATAGACAACTTTGCAGACAGGTCGACGGTGCACCTATGGGCTTGGCGCTCTCACCAGCGGTGGCAAACCTCTTCATGTCTTATTTCGAAACGGCCCTTTTAAACACAGCCCCCTGAAACTAAAAGTCCGGCTACGATACGTAGACGATATCTTGATAGTGTGGCCTCATGGGGATATGGAACTCAGCAATTTCCTACACCTGGCAAACTCTCTACACGAAAGGATCCAATTCACCATGGAGATGGAAGAAGATGGATGCCTTCCTTTTCTGGACATCTACTTAAAAAGGACAACATCAGGGAAGCTAGAACACAGTCTATCGAAAGCCGACACACACCGACAGATACCTTAGTGCTAAATCCCACCATCATCCCTCCCAAATACAAGCAGTAGCCAATATACTTATATGCAGGTCACGACGCATTGCAGACGCCAAACACAAACAAGAGGAACTAAACACCATCTCACAGACATTGAGGAGGAATGGGTACAGCAACAACACCATACGACGAGCCCTGAATCAACAAGAACTACCAAGGCACCAAGAAACCCAACAAGACCCCCAAAGGCAGCGACCACCCTTCCGTACATACAAGGAGTGACAGATCGGATCGGAGAAATCCTTAGGAAAAGCAACATCAAAACTTTCTACAAACCTCATAAGACGATAAAAAGCATTCTAGGCAATCCCAAAGACCAACGTCCACTAGAGAGTCACGGAGTCTACAAGATACCTTGCGGCGGATGCGAGCAAGCATATGTAGGTCAAACAAACCGTAGGATCGAAGCCCGAATCGAAGAGCACAAACTCAGCATATGAAAAAAGACCACAACCTCGGCCCTGGAAATTGAAAAGGAAGGAGAAAATCAATAGGCGTAACGAAGCTCTTCACCTGCATCAAGCTTGAAAGAACATCTTACGAGAAAAGAAAAACAAATTAAAAGAGAGCGCAACAATACCGCAACGTTGCATTCCGTCACTCGTAGCTAACTATCAGGACGCTCACCCTTCTAACGAACATCTGCGGCCGCCATCGGTACAAACAGAACCACGTCATCGGTACAATTTGCGACAACGCAATGGTGTCACCCAATCAAAACATGCGGCACCGCCCCCTCAACACAATCGGAGGCGGGGCAAAGAAATAGGAGGGGACTCGGGAGATAGCATAAATAGCGGCGCGCACATATCGGAGCTCACTTCCACTTCATACATATATATATATATATATATATATATATATATATATATATATATATATATATATATCATCATCATCATCATCATATGCAGCTAATTTCGACCATTATTTTATGGTGTAGCCTCTCTTACATATTCGTTTCGCAAATCTCTCCATGTTGTTCTGTTGTACGCTTTTTGGGACCAGGTTATGCCTGCTATTTTCTTGATGTCATAGTCCCATCTTACATTGGGACGTTTCCTTGGTCTTTTAACACCCCTAGGATACCATTGTGTGATTTTTGTTGACCACCTATTATCTTGTCTTCTTGCCAAATGCCCTGCCTATTGCCACTTCAGAGATTTCACTCTGTGGATAACATCTATTACCTGGGTTTTGTTCCTTATCCACTCTATTCTCTTCCGATCTCTTCTCGTTATTCCGATCATGCATCTTTCCATAGACCTTTGTGCTACTTGTAGTTTTCTTGTAAGTTCGGTTTTCAGAATCCAGGTTTCACAACCGTATGTCAGTACTGGTAGAACACACTGATCAAATACTTTCTTCTTAAGGCGGAATGCCATTCGTGACTTGAAGATTATGGAGTTTCTTCCAAACGTCATCCATGCAAGTTTGATCCTTCTGTTTATTTCTGGTAGTAGCGAACCTGATATGTGTATTAATTGACCTAGGTATATATATTGTTCTACTATTTCCAGAACTGTGTTATCTATTGTGATGTCTTGTGTGTCTATTAGTTCGTTGTACATTATCTTTGTTTTTCCGATATTTATTTTTAGGCCTATTTCCTTGCTTACTCTGCTAAGTTCATTGATTTGATTTTGTAGTTCTCCTGCGTTATTGGCAATTAGGACAATGTCATCGGCGAATCTCAGATGGTTTAGATATTCTCCATCTAGGTTCAGTCCTTTGTGGTCCCAGTCTAATTGTCGAAAGATACTCTCTAATGCCGCTGTGAATAACTTCGGTGATATTGAGTCACCTTGTCTGACTCCTCTATTAGTAGGAAATTCAGGGCTGCCTTCGTATATTCTGATTTTGGCTTTGGCTTCCTTGTATATATTAGCCAACGTTTCTATGTATGGCTTATCTACAGCTTGTTCACTCAGGGCGTTGATTACCGCCTTCGGATATATAGTGTCGAACGCTTTTTCGAAGTCAATGAAGGCCAAGGCAAGTGGTATTTGATATTCTCTACTTCGACTGATAACTTCCCTTATAGTGTGTATGTGATCGATTGTGCTGAAGCCACTACGAAATCCGGCTTGTTCTCGGGGTTGAGCGGAATCTAGTGTACTCTGTATTCTGTTTTGTATGATTTTAGTGAATATTTTGTACACTACCGGCAGGAGACTTATCGGTCTGTAGTTCCGAATGTCTTCTTTATTGCCTTTCTTATGGATTAATACTATGAGGGCGCTATTCCATTTTTCTGTGATGTGTCTGGTTCTTAGGCAATTCGTATATATTTTGGCTAGGCGTTTCCATGCTTCTCTACCAGCGTATTTTAGTAGTTCAGCCGTTACTGCGTCGTTACCTGCTGTCTTGCCATTTTTCATTTTGTTGACCGCTGATTCCACTTCGTCCACAAGTATTTCAGGTATTTCTTCTTTCGTCAGCTGTATTTGCAGAGATTCGGGGGCTTTCTTAGCGTTTTTATAACTTTTCCGATTTTCAATTGCAGTTTCTACCAATTTTTCGTTGTATTTTTTGATGTCCTCTGCAATTTTCTTTCTTATTGTCTTGCATAGTTCACTGTATTCTATGCGTTGGATGTCTGTTGTCCTTTTCAGTTCTCTTCTTTTCTGAAGCAACGCCTTTGTTTCCGAACTAAGCTTCTTGTGTCCGTTTCGTTGTTGGCGTCCGCCTATTTCTTTAGCACAGGTCAGTATTGTATTCATTAGTTGTGTGTTGTCTTGTTGTTCCCGGAGCTTCTCTTCTATCAGCGTCTGATATTTTTCAGAATTTTCTTTCAGGTTGTTAATGTCTATGCTAGTAGCGGGCGTCTTCCTAGTAAGTTTAAATCTCTCCAGTTTCGTATTAAGGACAATCCTTGCTCTGACAAGTCTGTGATCGCTTCCTGTCCTGAATTTATTTAGCGTGCTTACATCTTTCATGGTATTAATCTTGTTTGTCAGGACAAAGTCAATTGCATTTTTAGACTGACACATTTGGAGCTTCCCAAGTCCATTTCCTATTAGAATTTTTCTTGAAGAAGGAGTTTGATATGTACATGTTCTGATAGTGTGCGAACTGTACTAATCTCTCACCTCTTTCGTTTCGTTCACCGAACCCGAAGTTCCCCACTGATCCTTCTCGGTCTTGTTTTTTCCCTATTTTCGCGTTGAAGTCGCCGATAATGTATTTGAAATGGCTGTTGTTGGTATCTAAGGCCTCTTTGATTTCGCTGTATAGTTGTTCGATTTCTTTGTCAGAATGGCTAATTGTTGGGGCGTAAACTTGTATTATTTGAATAGAGTATCTTTTCGAAAGCGACAATGTTAGACTTGCGACTCTGTCTGATGTTCCGGACACGCCTATAATTTTATCGGTCCATCTCTTATGGATGAGGAATCCAACACCACTAGTTCTTCCTGTTGGTGTTCCTCGGTGGTATAGGAGGTTGCCTGATTCAAGTGTTATTAGCTCTTCGTTTTTCCTCCTAACTTCACTTATGCCAATGATATCCCACTTGATTTTTACTGCCTCTTGTTCTAATTCTACAATTCTAGCTTGGTTCGAGAGTGTTCGGCAGTTATATGTTGCTAGATGTAGTGTAGTCGAATGTTTGCCTCCCCCAGAATCCTTGAGGCAGACCGGTTTCCCGGTGTGGGATTGCTTACCCACCTGGGGTACAATTCCGTGAGTTTTGTAATTCGACATGTTTGAGGTTCTGAGGCATACCTTACCACGCTGCCTCAATGCGGGTTGGTAAGGAGCAATGATTCTCTTTCTCATGGATTTTGCCAGTTACCAGAGACGACCGTACCCCCGAGATGACGTCACGTCTTTTTATTAATTAAAAGCCGTGGCATGGCTGGAATTCGAACCCGGGTACGAGACTCGGTTCAACCTCCGAATTAGTGAAATTTTTTAGGTTCGAGCACATTCCCTCTGCGCTACCGGGGGTCATATATATATATATATATATATATATATATATATATATATATATGTTTTCGGTGGTTTCCGGGAATTCATCCGCGTAGTTGATAACTGATCCCTGTCGGGATCGATGGTAAAATGACGACGTTTCGGCAGAGTCACATCTGCCCTCTTCAGGTCGGTTCGCATAATTCTCGTAGCCTTCTGCTTTCGCTTCTAGTTACTCCAATACTAAGATTTTTTGAAGCGAGCGCGCTGTTATATAGTCGCCGAGCCGAGCCGCGACTATATAACAGCGCTTCAGAAAATCTTAGTATTCGAGTAACTAGAAGCGAAAGCAGAAGGCTACGAGAATTATGCGAACCGACCTGAAGAGGGCAGATGTGACTCTGCCGAAATGTCGTCATTTTACCATCGATCCCGACAGGGATCAGTTATCAACTACGCGGATGAATTCCCGGAAACCACCTAAAACATTTAGTGCCCGCGAAAACTTAAAAACAAATATATATATATATATACATATACGGTTGATGATTTATTCCGGTGTACATCCGCTCGTCTGTATTCGTTTGAAAAATCACTTGACGTTTCGCCAAAATCATATTTGGCTTTCTCAATAGATACTAAGTAACTGAAGAATTTCTGGTTCTTGATCTCAATTTATACCTGCCCTGTGAGCCCTCATTAGTACTTAATCTCTCAAGTACTTTATCTTGTTTATTAGGTTGGGTTAACTGATGGTCAATTAAAGGGCAATTGCGGCTTTTGTCGGTAATTTGGGTAATCGGATTATTTGGGTTTATTGCTGGTTTTGTTGTATTGTTATTTTGATATGGGATTACTGCTTTCCAAAATGGTGATAATTTTAAAGCTTCGTCTCTCTTGTTTATGGTATATCTGGTTTAAATTTCAATCGCTTCTCGTATTGTTCTGATTTTGTAGTTTTCAACATTGGCGATTTCTTTACAAGTATTAAACTCTATTTTATGTCCTGTTTCTTGTTCGTGTCTGAATAAAGTATAGGTGGTCTGTTTGTTCTTTATGTATAGTTTGTGTTCGTCTGGACGGGCGGATATTCGCCTGTTTGTTTGGCCGACGTATAACTTGGAACAGTCTCCACATGAAATGCTGTAAACTCCATGGTTCTTTAATGGCATTTTATCCTTTGGGTTCCCAGCAATTTTCCGATTGCTGTTTGGGGTTTGTATGTAGTTCTAATTTTGTGTTTACCCAGAAATCTCCCTATTCTGTCCGTTGTACCTCTGATGTATGGTAAACTTACATGGGCTACGTAGTTTTGGTCATCATTTTGTTTCTTTTTCTCATCCTGTTGTTTGTTTATTGCTTTTCTGATGGTGTGGTTATTGTAGCCATTTTTTCTGAGGGTGGTTTTCATGAAAGCTAGTTCTTCTTTTCTAGGTTGCTGGTCTGTGAGCCGTACCGATCGTGCTATAAGGGTGTTTGCTACTCCTTGGATCTGTGCTGGATGATGGTGTGCATTGCCGTGTAAATATCTATTGGTGTGTGTTGCTTTTCTGAAGACGGTGTGCTGGAAGCTTAGGTTGTTTCTTGTTAGGAGGACATCTAGGAAAGTAAGTTGTTGGTTGTGTTCTGTTTCTAGAGATGGGCAAAACTGCAATTTTTAAATAACAGTTGCTATTGTTATTGCTATTTGCAAATAACAACTGAAAATAACAGATAACTGTTATATATTTTACTTAGAGAAATGTCGCCGCCATCTCTTGGGAAGAAACTAAATTATTCATATTTGTTTTGTTGGCTGTTAATAAGGTAGAGTTCTTCCTATTTTGTACGATGTAAAATATATTTGTAAAAGATTCCTTATTCTTTCAATGTATCTTTGAGATTAATGTTAACTGGGAAGTACAGATTGTACAGATACAGAACCAAGAATTCAAAATTTAAATTTAAATATAGTATCAAACTGCGGAGTAGTGAAGTAGAACTGTGTTATTAGGGACCTATATAAGTATTTATTTCTGGTGTTATTCTAAACTGAACTATTTTAAAATCTTTTTTATAAGAAAATGTGTGGCACTTGTGCTTATTTGGATAAAAATTTCATTTTGAAAGTCATGGAAAATTTTTTGAGAGGCAAAAAATCTATAATTTGGAATTTTTTCACTCCTGAAAGTCAAACTAAAGCAATATGTAACTTTTGTAAGTACAGTTTGTCCTATAAATCATCAATATCAAACTTAAAACACCATATTCTACACAAACAGCCTTCAATCAAATTAGAATCAACTCAACAAAAGGCTTTCAGTAATAATATAATAGAAATGGAATTACGTGGAACTTCATCTTCACAGCCACAACAAGATCAAATGACTACAATACAGTTATCACTGCCTCAATTTATTCACACAATAACAGCAGATTCACAAGATTCCCAACCTGCAACATCCAGGGCATTAACTGATTCCGAGAGACATACAGGTAAAAAAATTCAGTCAATTTTAAGAATGGCAAAAAAAACTGGAGTTTTATAAAAAAAGGTGTTGGATGATAAACTACTAAATTTGATTGTTAAAGATTTCCAACCTCTCTCAATAGTAGAAGACAAATGATTTAGGGACTATACTTCAGCTTTGGATCCATCTTACATTTTACCGAGTAGGAAAATGTTAACTCACACGTTATTGCCAGCAAAATATGAAGAAGTCAAACTGAAAGTAAAAGACATTTTCAGTGATATATGTTCAGTGACATTAACTACAGATTGTTGGAGTTCTTGTACCAATGACTCTTACATAGCTGTAACGGCGCACTTCTTAAGTAGTGATTTTACTATAAATTCGATTCTATTAGATGTAAGTTTATATAATGTTACCTACTCAAGTGTAAATTTAGCTGCAGAGTTAAGAAGAATTACCGTTGAATGGGACATAGAAGAGAAAGTTTTAATAGCTATTTCTGATAATGCTGCAAATATAAAAAAGCAATATGTCATGAACTGCAGTGGGAACATTTGGACTGCTTAGCACATACTCTAAACTTAATTGTTACAGACTCTCTAATATTTGTTGAGGCATTAACAACAAAATGTTCTAATGTCGTGTCATTTTTCAACAGAAGCTCTGTGGCAAAAAGTAAGTAAAAAAGTAATTTATCTGATTTGGTGAAGAGAAAGTTTGGCACTGTAGCCACGTCTGTTCCTTGCGAAAGACTTTTCTCAAAAACTGGAGAACTCATTTCAAGTCGTAGAAGTCGGCTATCTCTTGATATAATCCAAAAAATTATGTTTTTGCATCACAATATGTAATAACTTAAAGCTAATATATAGTTATAGATTTATTTTTTTATTGCAATCAACATATTTTTTTTAAAAGAAGAATTCTGTTAATAAATTTTTCAACTGAAAATATCTGTTTTATCAATTCACACTGTATCAAGTATATACGATTCCTTTAAATTTAGTACTAATAAATACTAAAAATTAACCGTTAAGCAGCAAATTCAGATTAATATTTAATATTGTAGAAACCAATTAAATAAATATATTGAAGAACATAAGCATTACTATTATAATGTAATATGTAATACATTAATGATTTTTTATAACAAATTCATTTATAATTAATTTTTCAATATTTCAACAATGATAATTATGAACAAAAATTCAAGGACAACTTTTTCATTTAATACGTTAAACTACTATTTTTTAATCTTTTTAGACCGTGATCCATATACTCTACTTTAATACTTTATGTCTTACGTTAATCTCCGTGTTCTGTTCATATATTTTTCAATTAAATTCTATTATGTATATATGATATAGGTATGTATAGTAAATACTATGGATTAATATAAAGACCTAATTCCTTATAATAGGTTAATATTTTGGAAACCATTTACTTATTTTTTATAAACCTACAGTATTACAATAATAATAATATATATCCATAATATAGTTTCTAATACATTTCAATCATTATCTATTACAAATTTCCTCACTTATAACTAAATTCTCAAGATTTTTACCGCTTTATAACTAATCAGCTATCAAATTCTGTGATATTACGCAAAAGTGTCGCCAACAAGTAAACATAACTAGTGAAAATAACTAGAAACAAAAGTTTTCATTCAGCGAAAGCAAAACGCTGTGGCGCTTCAACGCTTTAATGCTATAATTCCCTGAATGCAGCCAATGAAAACCACTATCTGTATTACCCGTCGAAACAGATAACAGATCAACTTTCAGTCGTGTAGTTTTCAACCGATCTGTTGTTGCTATTCAAAAAGGCAGTTGAGGTTAGGACTGTTTACGTTATTGTTCGATAAGCGCTAAGCAGTAGTAAACGTATATCTGTTATTGTCAACGGACAATAACAGTTGTTATTGTTGTCGAGTAAATAATAGTTGTTTAATAGCAGCTATGTTAATAACGCCACATCACTATCTGTTTCTAGGGTAAATTGTATCTTGTTATGAATGGAATTCATATAGGCAAGAAAATTACTTCTAATTTTCTAATTTCCCGTGAGGCCATATAATGAAGATATCATCAACGTAGCGAACCCACAGTTTTGGTTTTAATGCTGCGTTAGCTATGGCCTTTTCTTATATACCATAAACAAGTTGGCAACAACTGGTGATAGAGCCGATCCCATAGGAGCACCCTGTATTTGTCTATAAAAATGCCCGTCGAAGGAGAAATACGTATTTTTGAGGCTATACTGTCCAGTGCTTCGTCGAGTGGTATGCTGGGGTAGAGAGATATGACGTCGAGGCTTGCTATTAAGTCGTTTTCTTCTAAGTGTATGTCTTTAATTATTTCTATGAAGTGATTTGAGTTTTTGATGTAAGATTTTGCTGTTTCCACTATTGGTTGCATGAATCGGGCCAGGTATTTCTCTAGTATTTGCGTTGGTGAGTTTATCGCGCTTACTATGGGTCTGATGGGCACTCCTTCTTTGTGGATTTTTGGTAATCCGTAAAGTTTAGGACATCTACTTGATTTTTCCCGTGGGATGATGCTTTGTTGAATTCCTGGTTCTATCGCTGATGCCTTGATTTTGTTTTTCGTTGTTTTCTCGAGGTAAGTGGTGGGGTCCCGTGAGACCTGTTTGTAGTCTGCCCCTTTCAATATTTCTTAGCGTTTCCTTTGTCGGCTGGTAATATTGTTAGTTCTTTGTTCTTTTTAAGGTTTGTTATTGCTATGTGTTCGGATTTTGTCAAATTGGCCTTCGGTGGTTTGGCGTTTTTTAAGATTTTTGTAACTACAAAACGAATTTCATCCGCCTTTTGCTCGTCTACCTGGTCTAATGCAGCTTCAACATGTGAGATTATTTCTTCCGTGGGTGTTGTTCTTGGAGCAATTGCAAAGTTAAACCCTTTGCTGAATGCGGCTTTTTCATGTTCAGTCAATGTCTGGGACGAGATGTTGTGAACTATTCCTTCGGCGTTATGTTCCATGTACTGTTTAGGTGAGCGTTGTTGGAGTGCCTCTAATTTTTTTACCAATTTTTCTTTCTTGTACTCTCAGTCTGTTTCTGAACGCCAAAAAGCGACGATTTCCACAAGATCCCATAATGTTGGATGTATTATTTTACTAAGGCGAATGTGGAGGTCTAACAATTTGTTCTCAATTTCGGCTAGTTTTTCCTTGTCTGACGTATGCTTTCTCTCAGAAGGGCTTTGCTCGCTTTGTGCAGGATGCTTGTTGTCTGTCTGGTTATTGTATGGTATGTCAATTTCGTGAATGTTGGTAATGTGTCACTGTTACGGCATTGTATTAGAAAGTTGAGATCACACAACATTTGGCTCTTCTTCGATCTTAGTTTTCCATATAGTTTTGTTGTCCTGAGTGTATCCTCCCCGTAGAGGTGTAAGATGTTTGTTTCACGGATGGAAATATGTGGTTGATGATTTATTCCGGTGTACATCCGTTCGTCTGTATTCGTTTGAAAAAAAAGAAAAAAGGTGGATGGAGAAATTACAGCAATACGATTTCAATGTGGAACACCGTGCCTGCCGTTTACACAATAATGCCGATGCCCTATCCCGAAGACCCTGTAGAGCAGAATGCGGACATTGTCTGAAGACGGAACAGCGAGAGGGTATCTCCATCAGACCGATCCGACTGCGGGCCAATGAAGACTGGACAACGGAACAGTGCATCCAGGACCAGATGGCTGATACAGACATGGAACCAATCTTGTCACTCAAAACGAGAGGGGCACCCAGGCCACGATGGGACGAAGTAGCTAGATACTCGGGCGTGCTGAAATCGTTATGGGCCCAATGGGACTCTCTAAGAATAGAGAATGGAATGCTCAAGCGAGTTTGGAAAAGCACTGATGGCCGAGAAACCAAGTCCCAACTGGTAGTTCCTAAGAAAAAGGTACCAGCTATCCTGACCGAAGTACATGATGGGATTACCGGAGGCCATCTGGGCATGAATAAAACCCCAGACAAAGTTCGCCAGCGGTACTACTGGGTGAATTACTTCCAAGGCGTAAAAAGCTTGGTGCTGCAAATGTGACACCTGTGCAGCCAGTAAGAGCCCGAAAACCCGGACCAAGGGCAAAATGCAGCAATACAATGTGGGCGTCCCATTTGAGATAATTGCCATCGATGTCGCCGGTCCGTTTTTCGAGTCTGAGAGGGGGAATAAGTACATTTTGGTCGCAATGGATTACATCAGTAATGGCCTGAGGCATATGCGATTCCCAACCAAGAGGCAGCCACGGTAGCGACGGTGCTAGTAGAACAGCTATTCAGCAGGTTTGGCGTCTCAATGAAACTACATTCAGACCATAGTCGTAACTTCGAATCGAATGTTTTCCAGGTCTGCACGATGTTGGGGATCAAGAAAACGAGAACAACACCATTGCACCCACAGTGAGACGGAATGGTGGAAAGATTCAACAGGACCTTGGAACAACACCTATCCAAGATCGTCAGCAATAACCAGCGTGATTGGCATGAGCATATTCCCCTATTCCTGTTGGCATATCGCTCAGCCGTACATAATAGTACAAGCCTGATTCCAGCCAGGGTCCTATTCGGAAAAGAGCTTTGATTACCCTGCGGTTTGGCTGTTGGCTCCCCCGAAGAACCTTCCCAAGACATCGACGATTATGCCGACCAGCTCCGACATAATGCTGGCAATACACGAATTAGCCCCGACCGCAGATGTTGGTCACCAGTGACCGGATGAAGACGCGATACGACCTCAAGGCCAATTCAGTCGGGTTCCAAGAGAGGGACAAAGTCTGGCCGTACAACCCCCAAGGGAGCAAGGGTAAATCCCCAAAGCTTACACCCGACTGGGATGGTCCAAACGAGGTGGTCAAGAGGCTTAATGACGTCGTCTACCGGAGTTGAAGGTGGTCCATTTAGATCGACTCGCTCCCTACCATGGAGAGGATGTTTCTGACCGGGACGATCAGAATTAAAGGGGGGCAGTGTTGCGAAATTTACCTAAGCCGGCCCTGGTTTCATTCCAGTACGACATCGATCGCTTTTAGGGCAAAAAAAAAAAATCTCGAAATAGCTCCGCAACTGTAGAATTTATAAAGGATTGTATTTTCGATGCTGATTTTAAAAGGAGCAGCCATCATCGCAGCAGTTAGTTAGTACAGCGAAGAGCTTATGCTGAATTGTTATTGTGATATTCGAATCAGCTTTTGTGGTTGTGTATATTTGATGTAAATAAAAGTTTCTAGAAAGTGAGAGTGAAAATTAGTTTTACAATTATAATTGAACCCACGAACATAGATCGTTTTAATATTTAAAATCCTCATAAGTAAGAATTTTTCTAATAACCGCTCTATTTCGATGTTCCGTAAACGCAAAATCCACAAAGTTAAGCAGAAACGTTTCCGAGAAACCGTTTATTTATAAATATATTAATAAGCAAACAGTTCTCATTTGATATAATAAAGTCGAACAAATCGCTCTGTATAGAAGGTTTTTTAGCGATTAGATTCTTTCACCATCTGTCAGAGTGGTAGCTACTATCGATAACAGTATTGTATATTGTGTTATACTTATCTGTGTTTGGAGACGTTCCAACTCCGGTTTTTTCTAAAAAATTTCGGTTTGATGTTGATTTTGTTGTTTGTCAGTACAATTTGTCGTTTGACGACCACTTGATACTGAGGGTACCGTTTTTCTGTTCTGTTAGCATTATATTTTTACAGTCCAAATGAAGGTCAATTGAAACTGTTCCGATTTCCGTGTTGTTTATCATCATACAGCTGGCTTCTTTAAGTTTTCTCTTTTTTAAATTTTCCTCTTTGTCCACATGTCTTCTAGAAATGTTCTATTGATGTTCTTTTTTCCTTACTTCTAAAGGTCTTCAAGTTTCACCGGTATAAGAATGGCCAGTCACATAAAACACTGTACACACAGTTTTTAGAATTCTGAGTTACGTTAAATAGTTTAATTCGTATGTGTGAAGATAGAGGGCAATGTATTATTTGTTTTAAAAACAGTTTCAACACCGTATTTATTTCGTAATCGCTTAATTTTTTTCCGATACACCTGGGACATATGGAATTATGCTCATAATTTGGTAGTCTGTTTCTATTTGGTTGGTATTAGTGGTGTGTTGGTTATTTGTGCTGGTTTGTTGTTGCGATTTTCTTTCTAGGTGATTTATAGTTTTATTTATAAAGTCTTAGGGATATTCATTTCGAAATAGATGTTTTTTGATAATATTGACTTCGTGGTTAGATATTTGGGTGGACGAAGATATGTTTTTGCTCTATCATATGAACACTTTACAACACCTTTCTTTACATTCAAAGGATGGTTGGAGTTAAAATTAAAATATCTATTAGTATTCGTAGGTTTTCGATAAGTGCTTGTACTAATTAGATAAGCAAGTTTATGCAAATTTTACATCTCCATTTTAAATTTATTGTATGTTCTTGACTATTGTAATCTAGGAACGAGTGCAGTTCTTCAGCACCAGACGACAAAAGACAAAAATATCATCAACGTTTCTCCACATTTTCCACCACACTTTTGGTTTATTCTTATAATTGCATATGAATCTATCTTCAAAATATGTCATGAATAGATACACAGGTCAACATTTGAACTAAGCGGGAACATGGCATGCTTTATAGTGTACTAGGGTCGCTGATTACGATGAGAGGGTCGGTTGACCTTCATCACGTCAGGTTCAAGCGCATTTGAAGGTCAAATCGAGAGAGTTTTTGTAGAATTCTCTCGATTTGACCTTAAAATGACCTCTGGGAAAAAAGCGCAAGGTCAAATAAACTATGGATTGGAACTCAGAGACCTCAAAAACATAAGCAAGATTTTTTTTAGATTTTTTGGTAGACCTCACTAGATTTGACCTTCAAATGACCAAGAAATAACCTCTGGGAAAAAGCCCAAGGTCAAACAAACTACGGATTTGGACTCAGAGACCACAAAAACATTAGCATGAATTTTTTCAAATTTTTTTGTAGAACTCTCAATTTGACCTTCAAGTGAACTCTGACAAAAAGCGCAGTCAAACAAACTACGGATTCGGACTCAAAGACCTCAAAAACATAAGCAACAATTTTTTTAGATTTTTTGGTTGAACTTACAATTGGTTTTGTGTCTTTATATATTTTTGGAACTCCTTATAAATATGGAGGTTTACTGTAGTGAGGTGTTAAGTGTTTTCTTTCTAATGGAGTGAATTCTTGTTTGTGTTTTGTTATGATGTCTCTGGTAGTTTTTTCTATATTTTGCGTAGGATCTTTTTTGAGCTTAGAATATGATCCTGTATAAATAAAGTCCACCATATGGGTGTTGTAATCTTGTTTATTAAGTACCTATAACAGTAGCGTTACCTTTGTCGGCAGGTAGAATTTTAATTGTGTTGTCTTCTTCAAGTTTTTCTACGGCATATTTTTTCTGTAGGAGTAAGATTATGCTTCGTTTTGTATTGTTTCTCTAGGTATTCACTGGAGGGAGTTTTTGTGCTGTGTCTTCAGTCCCAACTATCAGATCTAGTTTAGGTATATTTTGTGGAGTGATTGAATAATTTAATCCCTTAGAAAGTACGTATTGTTCTGTTGGTATAATGTGTTTAGTTGATAAATTAATCACAGTTTTATTAATGAAATAATAAAAATATTTGAAATTCCAAGCAACTCAGAATTCCCAAACTTGTGTGTACAGTGTTTTATGTGACTGTGGCCCTTCTTATACCGGTGAAACTTCAAGACCTTTAGAAGTAAGGAAAAAAGAACAATAGGTATATATAATAGTATAACATTTCGAGAAGACATGTGGACAAATCAAATTTGACCAATCATGTATTAACCAGCACTGGCAGCCATAGGATAGACTGGGATAAAACAAAGATTTTCTTGAAAGAGGAAAATTTAAAAAAGAGATAACTGTATGATGATAAACAACACGGAAATCGGAGAACCTTCAATCGACCTTCATTTGGACTGGAAAAACATATAGCTAACAGAGCAGAAAAACGGTACCCTCAGTATCAACTGATCGCCAAACGATAAATTGTTAATGTCAAAAATTAACTCAGAATTCTAAAAACTGTGTGTATAGTGTTTTATGTGACTGTGGCCATTCTTATACCGGTGAAACTTCAAGACCTTTAGAAGTAAGGAAAAAAGAACATCAATAGAACATTTCTAGAAGACATGTGGACAAAGAGGAAAATTTAAAAAAGAGAAAACTTAAAGAAGCCAGCTGTATGATGATAAACAACACGGAAATCGGAACAGTTTCAATCGACCTTGATTTGGACTGGAAAAACATATTGCTAACAGAGCAGAAAAAAGGTCCCTCAGTATCAATCGCCAAACGATAAATTGTTAATGTCAAAAATTTGTTTACAAAAAACAAAATCAACTTCAAAACGAATTTTTTTACAAAAACTACAACACTAAATGATTGACAATGACTCCAGACTCGGAGTTGAAACGTCTCCAAACATAGATAAGTATTACACAATATACAATACATTACTTATATACAGGAATACTGGTTGATCATTTTGTAGACATCTCTTTCTCTCAGAATAACTATGAGGAAGAATCTCTGTACAGACAGCCAGTAATCCGGGCAATTTTACGAAATTGCCTTACTACACTTTGTTCTACATATACAATTTTTAAATACTTATCTGTTGCCGGAAAAAAATTAGAGGAGAGAAAACCCAATGAACAGACAAAATAGATAAAATATGTTTTAAACTCTTATTAGACTTCCAAAATATTGAGTTTTATTCACCTCTCAACGTTTAAATTCGTGTGAATCATAAAAATTAATTCTAATGAATTACTTTGTTTACATACGGACGCCCAGGTTCCTTCAGCCCACTTCAGTAAGTCTGTAACAAAAAATTTTATTTATATTTGGTCCTCAAATTTTCCCCAAAAATAATAGCCATTAGTCATTAGCTCTGTTCAGCTTATGTAATGCACGCATATGTTCCAGTGTGGACGATTGGTACGCGGTCCGTACCAGTCTGCGTCTAACAGTCTACCACCAAAATTCGATCCCGCTGACAACTTCTTGGTGATAGATCTACCAACAGCTAGTCCCACCCAGAAGATATTTTTCGTGTACGTCATTTTTCTCGGACAATGCCATTAGTTTTGTTCTTCACTACTATTTCAATGACGCTCTTCTGATCAAACCTAACGGTCTAAGTTCTAAGATGTAAGCATGGTAGTCCACCACCAGAAAAGATATTTTTCTCGACCACGTCGTTGCAGAATAGGCTGTATACATTCAACGGATGATGTCAGGTGTCGTATATTTCCCTAGATCTCAACCAAACGTCTGTGCGACTTCGTATAGCATTGATAAGAAAAATCGCTAGATCTGGAGAAATATTACAGAATTATAGCGTAACACAATCATTGATTTGAACTGACCAATGAGAGTGATGACTGATGAGGGTACAAACACTAGAGTTGGGGGCTGTATGCGTACAGAGGTTGATTTCAAATGTTATATAATTGCCTAGATCTCAGAAAACAGATGTATGTCTTCTTACGGTATTGACGAGAAAAATCCCTGGGTCTAGGGAAACCATACTCGAGCAGGTTGTTGCGAATGAAATTGTGGTCCAATGATTAAGATGTAAAGAGACAGGGCGTTGTTGCCAAATATACAGCAAAATCACCAAAGTATTAAATATGTATGTGGAATGTATTTATTTCAAACACTATATTGTATGAATCACATAATCTAGAAACTAGTACGTCTGCTTATTGCGTAACAAGGTTCGGTATACCAAGCCTTTGACATCTGATCTAGAGAATAAGACAGTCGAGCGGCATGTTTCGAATAAACTTAGAGTTCAATGGTTAATGTAGTTAATGTAAAGTAATGTATACAATATAAAGTGAAGATATAGCTCATCTACGTTATATTTCTGGGTCAATCTCATTGATTTTGTTCTCCTCTGCCATTTCGATGGCACTCTTCTGACCAAACATGTTGGTGTAAGCATGAACTTGTAATCTTGATGATTCACCACGGAGAAGATGATTTCCTTGACCAATCCTTTACAGAATTATTGTGTAACATAATGGTCGGTTTGAACAACCCAATGAAAGTGATGGCTGGTGAAGTCATAGAAAAGTGGAAGGAAGCTGCATACGAGCAGCCGTTAATGTCAGATATCATATATTTTCCTAGATCTCGGAAAAACATATGTTTGTCTTCTTATGATATTTTTGAGAAAACTCCCTAGATCTAGGGAAATTACACTCGAGCTGCTTCGTTTGAAATTGGTGTTCAATAGTTAAGATGAAAAGCAACTGGTGCGTTGTTGCCTAGTTTAAAGCAAACAGATTGAAGAATTCAACTGATGGTATGCATTTATTTCAAACATTATACTGTATGAATCAGATAAACTAGAAACTAGTCCGTTTGCTTGTTACGTAACAAGGTTTGGTATACTTTGACGTCTGATTGTCGTATATCTCCTAACATCTCGGAATAACACATGTTGCTCTTTTATATGTGGTACTGATGAGAAAAATACCTAGATCTCGGAAAATACACTAGAGGCTTGATTCAAATGAAATTGTTATTCAATGATTAATGTAGCTAAGGTAAAGTAATGTAGTTAAAGTAAACACAGTGAAACACTGAGTACCTTTACCTAGCGTGCTTAAGTCCTGTCTAAGAAAAATTTTGTTACATTTTTGTTGTTCTTTGAATTCTTTCAGTTTTCCTATCATAATTTCTACCGTCCAACACCAACATAACGTAGCTATGCAATCTCCATCAATCAGACAGGGTCCAGTAGGTTGTTTGTCCGATTCCCGCTATCCCGTTACAATCGTTCAAACTTCAAACCTCCTATTCTTTCTATTTCATTACCATTTTATGACACCTACCCATTAGGCCCATTCCTGATGTCCTATACCAGTTTTGGCGCCCTCGCTCCTATCATTACCACCCATCTTTCTCCCTCGTAATCAATACCAGTCAATAAAATACACGCATTAGGATGTTTCTTGGATTTCTGGTATCCCACTCTTATCATTTACCTTTCTAGACTCCAACGTTATTACCAACGACCAATGGAATCGTAACAGTCAAAACCATTCGTCTGAATTCCTGGTATCCAATTCTTATCATTCAACCTTCCAGTCGTGTGATAACCAAAGGCTCACGGAACCCTAGCCGCTAGGACCGTTTCTTTGAATTCCTGCTATTTCAATCTTGTCGTTTAACCTTTCAGACTCTGAAATCCAGCAGGCTACGAAATCCAACGCTTTGGACCATTCTTTTCATTCAACCTTCTAGTCTCCCAAGTAATAAGCCTCGACCATCTAAGTCCAACCATGAGGACTGTTCCTTGAATATCTTGTATCCCATTCTTGGCATTCAACCTTCCAGACTCTCATGTCAGTACCAACAGACAACGGAATACAACCTTAGAATCGTTCTTTGATTTCCTTGTATACCGTTCTTATCATTAAACATCCCAATCTCCCACATGATAACCAATGGTCAACTGAATCAAATCGTTAGGACCGTTAATTCCATTCTTGCTATTTCAGTCTTGTCGTTTAACCTTTTGAGACTCCCACGTGATTACCAACAGACTGCGAAATCCAACGTTTTGGACCATTCTTGTCATTCAACCTTCCAGTCTCTCACATGATAACTATTGCCCAACGAAATCCAACCATTAGAATCATTCTTTTGAATTTCTCGTATCCAATACTTGCTTTAATCTCCCGCTCCTACCATTACCTCATCTTTCTACTATCCCTCGTAATCAGCATCAATCAGCATACTCCAATCGCTAGGATCATTTATTCCATTCTCATTATATCCATTCTTGTCATTTAACCTTTCAATACTCCACTTGATTTCAAACAATCAACTTAATCCAACAGCAACTGGTATCCCATTTTTGTCATTCAAGACCATTCCAATCTTCAATGTAATAACCAACGGTCAACGAAATCTGGGCGTTTGACACCCATCAGTGATGTATTTAAAATCAGTTCTTTCGTAATTTCTACCATACAACAGTAGCATAATGAAGAGCTAAACCATCTCGATCAATCAGACAGGGTCCAGTAGGTTGTTTACCTGATTCCCCCTATCCCGTTCCATTCATTCAAACTTCAAAGCTCCTTTTCCTTCTATTTCAAGTATCCCATACCTGCTTTCACATCCTCGCTAATACCATTACCACCCATCGTTCTACTATGCCTCGTAAGACGTTCATCATACCCCATTCGCTAGGAGCATTCATTCCATTTTTATTATCCCGTTCTCAACCTTCCAATACCCCACTTGATTACAAACAAGCAACATAATCCAGACGATAGGACAGTTCCTTGATTAACTAGTATCCCGTACTTGTCATTTAACTTTCTAATTTTCATTCCAGCCTTTAGAACCATTCCTTGAATTCTTGGTTTATCATTCTTACCATTCAACCTGTTAGTCCAATAACCAACAACCAATGAATTCCAACCATTGGGATTGTTCCTTGAATTCCTGTTATCCTATACTTTCTTTCACGTCCCCGTCCTACCATTATCACCCATATATCTGCTATACCTTGTAATCAACATCGACCAACATAGTCTAGTCCATTCTCACTATCCCGCTCCTGCCATTCATCCTTTCAATACCCCCATTTGATTATCAACGGACAACAGAATCCAACCGTTTGGACAGATCCTTTAATTCCTCGTATCCCGTTCTTGTCATTCAAAATCCTATAGACAGCTCTTTTCAGTATACTGCTTCTTGTAGAGGTACAGAAAAACTTGTTTGAATGAAGGTTAAACGTGCAAATTACCCCTTATATCTCATATATACCAATGATGAGGCATTTCTCTAGATCTTGGAAAGCCACATACTTGAGTGAATTGATTCATATGGTACTCATAGCACCATAAGACTGTTGGAGCATCAAATTTGGATCAAATTATTTACTTGACAATGGTTTGAAATGACCAGTGAGAGTGAGGACTAGTGACGTCACAAACACGGTGAATTCCTGGTATCCCATTCTTGTCATTCTATACATGATAACTGTTGGTTAATGGCATCCAACATTAGTACAGTTCCTTGAGTAACTGGAATCCCATTCTTGCCATTCAACCATACACTCTCCCACGTAATAACCAACAAGCAACGAAATCCAACCGTTTGGTTCGTTCCTTGAGTTCCAAGTATCCCGTTCTTATCATTCAACCATCCGCTCTCACACGTGATAACCAACAAGCAACGAAATCCAGCCGTTTAGATCGTTCCTTGAATTTACTATTTCTTATAGAGGCACAGAAAAACGTGTTTGAATCTAGAATAAACATACAGATTACCCCTTATATTCCATATGTACCAATGATACTTACAATAGCTACATACTTGAGTGAATTGAATCGTATGGTATTTTCATCGCACCATAAGACTGATGCAGCATTAAATTTGGATCAAATTATTTACTTGACAATGCTTTGAAATGACCAATGAGAGTGAGGACTAGTGACGTCACAAACACGAGAGTAGAAATGGAAAGTGGGCTGCATACCTTCACTTTTCTATGACAGACAACAGGTGCGGAGCTTGATACCTATAGCGGTAATATTGAATCAGAAAGGTAACATTGAAATGTTGGTATATTTCAGAATTTTGGTTTCAAACCTTGTATGCTTAATGTTTGGATCAGGTCTCCTATATTTCTATAGACAGGTACATCAGCTTTTGACAACACAGGGCTCTATACGTAGAGCCGTAACGTCAGATTCTCATATATTTCCCTAAGCTGCAAGAACAAACATATTTATAACTTCTTATTGCTTAAAATCCATAGATCTTGGAAAAACATATTTGAGAAAGAGACGTGATTTGTATGAAATCATAGCGTTCAAATTGTTAAGACAAAAAGTAACAGCTGGGGTGTTGTTGACAAATTATGTAAAGCAAAATCACGCAACATACAATACAAAACGCATGTCTATCATCCATACATCTCTGCGCATGCCTAACGCTCACACAACATCATTGCGCATGTCTAGCATCCATACAGCATTACTACGCATGCCTAAAACTCACACATTGCGCATGTCTATCATCCATACAACCTCACTGCGCAAGTCTAACACTAACACAACATCATTAGGCATGTCTATCATCCATACAACCTCACTGCGCATGTCTAACATTAACACAACATCATTATGCATGTCTATCAACCATACAACTTCCCAGCGCATGTCTATCATCCATACAACATCACTGCGCATGTCTAAGACTCATCCAACATCATTACGCATGTGTAACGCTCACACAACATCATGGCGCATCTCTAACACTCATACAACATTACTGCGCATGCCGAACACTCACACAACATCATTGCGCATGTCTATCATCCATACAACTTCACTGCGCATGTCTAACATACATACAACATTATTGCAGATGTCTAACGCTCACGCAACATCATTGCGGATGTGTAGCACTTATACATCACGGCGCATGCCTAATATCCATACAACTTCACTGCGCATGTCTAACATACATACAACATCATTGCATATATCGAACGGTCACACACCATCATTGTGCGTGTCTAACACTCATACAACATCACTGCGCATATATATCATCCCTACACCTTCACTGAGGATGTCTAAAACCCGCACGATATGACTGCGCATGTCCTTACAACAACAACATCCAGCATTCCTGTTCCCGCCATGCCACTTCCGTCATTCCCGTTCCCAATATTTTTTTAAGTTTAAGCACTCCCATTTCCACCTTATTGTTTGTCAGTAGTTTTAATTTCTTATTTTTTGTTAGCTGTTTGTCTATCATTGTCTGGCTTGTATGAGGGTGGGGTAACCCAGCGATATCCTCCCATTAAGTGTACACCTCCTATCCTATACCAGGAAACAGACACCTAGCCAGCATATCAACTCCCCGAATTCCTGTATCCAATTCCTGGAATTTCCACATCTATTATCCCGAATTCCTTCATGTAATTTCCTAAATTCCCACATCTATTATCCTGAATTCCTGAATCTATTTTCCAGAATTCTCAAATCTATTTTCCTGTATTCCTGAATCTATTTTCCCATAACTTAATAACTTGCTATTATGAACACAACACCCTATATATATTTTTAGACATTCTGTTTACGGGACATATTTTCGGAGACACCTTATCTCTTAATTACTATATATATATATATATATATATATATATATATTTTATATCTTCACAAACACAAATGCTTTTTTTTAAAAAAATTATAAGGTCAAATACTGTCATTATTCCCACATTGTAATATGATACTTGTTAGTAATTTTTATCACGTTCGACCTTTTTCATTTATACTTGGTAACCAAAACTGTACACTTCTTATTTTTCAGTTCACATAAAAACTGATGACCATCCATTTTGAAACGACACGCTAAATTGTCTTTGTTTAACACGCGTGTCGACTCATCATTTTGTAATGTTATAAATACTAGTGTAAGACCTTCAGTCGTTAGATGATTAGTTGACTTATATTCTTATAGTTGAAAGTTGTTATTATTATTTTTGTATTTAATTAAATAACTTGTTTTTAAAAAGTGAATTTTGAAAATCGTAATATAAAAAGTGGCGCAGTCAGTAGGATTCCATTACGCTGCTAGAACCGGCGTTAGAAGAAAAGCTTAACTGTAGCGGTGGATTCCAATCCTTTGAAGGAAGAAAAGAACCTCGAGACGTCCCAACTACAACACGTAGAACACGGCAACTTCGATGTTTCGATTAATGTAAGTACAAACAATTAAGGAATCATCTCGCAAATATTTGTTTTACCAATTTAAATTTATTTTATCGATATATAATTTTGATTTTATTTTATTTTTACTGTTCGGACGTTCAATATCCCGGAACATTTAAACCGAATTGTACTATTTTCCATTTGGGTTTATTTTACTTTGTGCACAATTTTTTGTAATCTTCTACATTCTTAAAACAAAACGTGGTAAACGTTTTGATAATTCTAGATATTTTCTTTAATTTTGAACATTTTTATTACCGTATATTTTTAATCAACCGAAATAATGGCATCTCCCAAACTTCAGCAGATCCGGAGACTGAACCCTACCGGCTTTCAGAAATCTTTCCATTGTCCCTGAGTTTGAGGGCGATCAAATCTCGCTAGGGACATTCACTGATGCGTGCGACTGCGCGTATAATATGTCACGGGCGACCAACGCTATCTTTTACTTATACACATTAAAAATAAGCTGAAAGGCAGAGCGGCCCAATAATTAATTCACGCAACCCCGCGTCCTATTTGAACTTAAACAACTTTTAAACTCTCATTTCGGTGATTCTAGAGATTTGACATCTCTCATACAAGATTTACAACGTCTAAGACAACTTCCCAACGAATCGCCTCTCACATTTTATAACAGATTGCAAGTACT
Source organism: Octodonta nipae (assembly GCA_034190945.1). Lineage (NCBI taxonomy): Eukaryota > Metazoa > Arthropoda > Insecta > Coleoptera > Chrysomelidae > Octodonta > Octodonta nipae. Next base: position 70,305,635 of record CM067220.1, read on the forward strand.
TACTGCAAAAATGTATGCCAATATTCAGAAAACCTCGAATTTGAATGCAGATCAGAAGACAGCCCAAACGAGTCTAATAGACACTATGGCGCTGAACACTCTTCTGACCGGTTTAGAACCGCGTTTAGGGCAAATCATCCGCGCCGGAAACCCGAAAGACCTGTTAGAAGCCCACGTACGAATTAGGCGTGAATTACAACTGTCCTACTTCGAAACCAAAAAACACCTAAACAAATTCCCCCTAAGCCTAATCAACCCTTTCGAAAGCCTAATCCGCAAATTAATAAGTGCCTATCATGTGGAAGATTCGGACATCACACGACCGGTTTAACAAAAAACGTAGAAAATTTCATCAAATCTTGCGAAATTTGTCAAAAGGTGAAACATGTCGAAAAAAACCTAAGTTCCCCTTTAGTTATAACAGAAACGCCGAAAACACCTTTCGAGCGAATTAATGTCGACGTTTTTGATACCCATCGAGAAATTACGCTCTGACAGTTAGAGACGAGCTAACAAAATTCACACAGGCATATCCAATAAAGGATAAAACAGCAAAAACCGTCATTAACACGCTTATCCTTTATTTCCAACATTACGGCACCCCGTTGCGAATTCATTGCGACTGCGGCCGTGAATTTGATAATGTTCTAATGAAAGACCTCTGTGAGCTTTACAACATAAAACTTACATTCTCAAGTGTGGGTCACCCACAATCCAACGGTTCCATTGAACGACTCAACATTATCGGAAATGATCAGAGCAAATATAGCCGAAACCCAGACGAACATCCGTTTAACGTTTTTGCCATACGCAATAATTACTTATAACAACACCAAAAATAAAACTCATGGCTTTACACCCTACGAGCTTATTTTTGGCCACACGTCTAGTAGACCCCCGGAAACGCTTTATAACCAACAGAACCTCATTTCCAAATACGTAAGAGATCTCAACAATCGTATGGAGTACTTTTACATACTAGCGCGTTCAAAAACTGAACAACAAAAAGAAAAGGCAAAAACTCGATTCGATCAACACGTACCTGAAAACCGACCAAATTATAACATAGGCGATAAAGTATATTTGAAAGAATCGCAAATTTCTAGTAAATCACAAAATAATATAATGGTCCTTTCCAAATAACTGAACTCTTTCAAATTCTGCAGTCTTACTAATCCCGAGACAAATCAATCTACAAAAGCAAATTTTGACAGATTGAAACCATATTTTGAGTGAAAATTACTTCTTTTCAGACTCCTCGGACTCTTCTCAATCGCAACATCTCAATATACGATAACACCTATAAACAACCCACCGTAGGACTCTTCTTTCATGAAGAAGGAAGCATCAAAATTTCGAATGACAAGTGGACATTGCTTGTCTACAAAGATCTCCACCCATTCGGTGACGCAATTTCCAATAATGACAAAATACTAGACACTTTAGTTGACACTATCATTCAAACTTAACTACTCTACTTAGTTCATTCAAACCACAAGTACAAACACACGTCAGCCTTCTCAAACAAATATCAGACACAGTAAACTTGAAATATCAAAAAATATTCGCGGACACGAAAATTCACTTAACCGACAGAAACGCGGACTTATTAATGGATTAGGAACAATTTGGAAATCAATAACTGGCACTCTGGATGCAAACGATGGTCAATATTTTAATGATTGTATCAACAAGATTACTCATGACGAACAACAAATCGAAAATCTACTGAAGAACCAAATCTCTGTTACGACTTCCGTAAACAAAAATTTTAATTCAACGGTTCGTAAACTACAAATAGACGAAGAAACCTTTATAAGAATATTAATGAAATCAGGCAAGCCATTGCTTTTATTTCAGACGACCTTCAGTTCTTTGAGACACTTGTCAAAACTCTAGATTTATGTGAATCATTAATGGAAAGCTATGTCTTTATTCAAGATGCCCTTAATGATGTTTATCGGCAATATCTTTCGCTCGCATTAAAATGTTTACATAGTTCATCATTACACCGGCAGATTTGGTCGACTCACTTCAAATTATCTCTCACTCTTTGCACAAAAAAATTTGCCCTTATCTATTAATGCCCCCATAATATTGCACATATATCGACATCATCGAATTGGAAGCATTTCAATTAGACACGAAAATAATTTTTGTATTAAGAATTCCCCTTAGTAAACCCTGAAACTTTTACCCTTTTTCGTTATACCCAATTCCGATACTTGACGACCGAACAGGGTTTCATCACATTTTACCAACCACAACCAAATATTTGCGAAAAACGATGATTCACTATTGTATACTACATTTCGGAACTTGGACAACTGCAAGTCCTTAGCCAAGTTCAATGGATATGTTCAGACGTTCTCCCGTATCCTATAGATAGCGATTCAACTTGTGAGGCCCAGCTGTTGAAGCAGTCCACCTTCCTTCCAAGGTTTGTCAGACTTCCATATTCTACGCCAAGGACTACAAGTATATAAGATTAGCTCAAACTTTTGGCTAATTACTGTTTCTGACATTTTACCTATCACCATAAAGTGCAGTGGAAACAGCGTTGTAACACTAACAATTACAACAAACTCAGTCCTAAATTTGCAGGCCGATTGTAACGCATTCATTGGCAACACTCGAATTCATTCTAGCAAACTGACTGACAATTTCCAAAATATCACATACAAGAGTCATCCAATTCAATACCGTACAACTGCTGCAAATCTATACCACCGAAAAACTATGTCCCAGATCTAAAGCCACTCAGACTAAACAAGATCGATGCAGACGACCTCAACATAGCTCAACATAAGTTGAACCAATATTCAGAAGAGCTAGACAAATAATAAACCAACCGTTTATTAAAAACACATGCCATGGTTCACATTTTATCAATTACATTAATCGTTTTACTAATCCTTATCTACATTTCTATAAATGCAAACCAAGAAACAATCCAGATTGTTGGCCATAACAACAAACGGCGACGATCCACCGTCACCTTCACCAATGCCATGTAGTCAAGTCAGAACTTCAGATTCCTTCCTAGACGACGTCCAAGTATTCGACTCCAGAACCCATCGAAGATACAGAACTCACAAAATGGTTTGAAAAGTTGAAGCACAGCATCAACTTTTTCAGGATAAATGGAGTTGTTATATAAAGTATTTAAACAGACTTTATATTAAATTAACTTCTAATTATAAGGTCAAATACTGTCATTATTCCCACATTGTAATATGATACTTGTAGTAATTTTTATCACGTTCGACCTTTTTCATTTATACTTGGTAACCAAAACTGTACACTTCTTATTTTTCAGTTCACATAAAAACTGATGACCATCCCATTTTTGAAACGACACGCTTAAATTGTCTTTGTTTAACACGCGTGTCGACTCATCATTTTGTAATGTTATAAATACTAGTGTAAGACCTTCAGTCGTTAGATGATTAGTTGACTTTATATCTTATAGTTAAGTTGTTATTATAATTTTTTGTATTTAATTAAATAAATGTTTTTAAAAGTGAATTTTTGAAATCGTAATATAAAATATATATATATATATATATATATATTATATATATAATATATATATATATTTTATATCTTCACAAACACAAATGCTTTTTTTAAAAAAAATTATTTTTATTAAAACACAAATTAAATATTTTACTTCAAAAATTGCGTTAAACAATATAAATGAGATAATTGACGAATGGCTGATTTATTAATTCGTCTAGGTCCTTTGAATAGTCGTTGAGTTTGTGGTTTGCGACGTTTAACTCCTCGAAATTCAATTCATGGAGTTTCAAAGGTTTAAGTTCGGGAACGACAATTTTTTCTGGTATGGTATCGCAGCAGTTGAAAGGGATAAGAACTGGTTGATAGTTGTCAAGGGTGTTGCTGCTTTTGTGGCTTCTGCTTCGATTTTGGTTATTCCAATGAAGGCACTGCAATCTTTCTGAAGTTTTAATAAAGAGTTAACATTGAGTGTTAAGGGTTTTGTATTGATGTCGGTACAGGTGATGGTAATGCTAAGAGGCTCGGTAACCATAATTAACCACACGTTGGTTTCGAGTTTTTGAACGTGGTACCCTTGAGCAGAGATCACGGCACTGTGACAATGGTCCGGCACTTTTTTAAAATTTCTTAAAAGTTGGGCCTCGCACAAAGCATTTGAGTCTATCGGATATGCATAGAGTTCGGAACACAATTTATTTTGATTGTTCAACGGTTTGCACGCACTAAGGTCTTTTATCGGAATATACAGTAAGGAATCGTCGTTTTTTTGCTATATATTTATGAGTGAATGAGAGTACATGGTATAACCCAGTTCTATCATCATAGATGGGGATTGGGTATAAGCGGAGAGCAGTAAATGATTGCTGTTCAATAAGTGGAATTCTGAGTATAAATACAAGGTCGGAATCTGTTTGAAAAGCTTCTAATTCTGTAATTTCCAAGTATCGTGCAATACTTGAATATTTGACGGGCAAAGGTAAATTATTTTTCACGAGATTCTGTGATATTTCCTGTAAGGCGGCTATCAAATGTTCGGGAGTTAAAATTGAGGTATGGATAATTTTTAGACGGGCAAAAGTTATGGAATTGAGAACATTATTTTTAAGTTGTCTTCTAGAAAGAGATAATTTTCCATCAGTTTTTCCGTCATTTCTAGAAATGAGAGTTTTGTTTCCACGTACGCCATTTTGTCGTTTACTTTGCGAATCATATTTTCCATTTTTCGAATATTTTCGTTAAATATTTTCTCGTCGACCTGAATGCGTTGAATAGTTTCGTTAAAGTTCTTTATAACAGGTGGTTACGCTGATTTGGTTTTTCAAAAGGTTTTCGATCTGCAGTTGTCCTTTGTTTAAACTATTTATACTGTTGGTGAAGTACTCGCCGTCGGCGGCGTCTAAGTTACCAGTTATGGCTTTGAAAATTCATCCGGCGCCATCGATTAGTCCACGTTTGTACCTTCGAGTGTCCATGTGGATTTCAGTGAATTTGTTTTTGACAGAGTTTGAGATTTGGTTAAGTAAGTTGATGTGATTGAATGTCAGCACGGAGTACGTTGGTTGGGTGGACGTTAGTTTTTAGTGATAAAGTTAGTGCATCGAGAATTCTGTCGTTGGTAGCGAAAGCTTGTTCTAGAGCGGAGAGATTTCTATGAATTAGAAGAGTCCATTTGTGATTTGACACGGCTATACGTGATTCTTCATGATAATAAATCCCTAGGGTGTTATTGATTGGCTTTATTTCAAATTGGGATGCTGCCGATCCGAACAGCAGGATGACCCTGTAAAGAAATCAGTCTTCTGTGAAAGGTTTCATACGGTCAAAGTTTACTTTGGTTTTTTGGTTAGTACGAGAATTAAGTAAAGTAGCTGAGTTTGTATGTAGTTCTACTATTTGAAAGGGTCCGTTAAATTTGTTTTGTAGTTTATCTTTGAACTGAGATTCGCGTACGTAAACCTTGTCACCTACTTGATAATTTGGGGTTTTGTCCGAAACATGTTTATCGAATCGAATTTTGGCTTTTTGTTTTTGAGTATCGGTTCTTTCGCGTGCTATTTTGTAGTACTGTGAAATGCGGTTATTTAAGTCTCTGATGTATTTAGAAATCAAGTCCTTTTCGTTATAGAGGGTTTCAGGGGGTCGGCTAGATGTGTGCCCGAAAACGAGTTCATAGGGTGTGAACCCATGGGTTTTGTTAGCGGAGTTGTTGTAGGTAATAATTGCGTATGGCAGAATATTGAAGGGGTGTTCGTCAGGGTGCTCGGCCTTATGAATACGGATCATATCTAACAATGTTGAATGAAAACGCTCTAATGAGCCGTTAGATTGGGGGTGTCCTACACTAGAGTAGGAAAGTTTAATATCGAACAATTTGCAAAGGTCTTTGAGGAGTGCATTGTCGAATTCACGACCGTAGTCGCAGTGTATTCTCAGAGGCGTTCCGAAGTGTTGGAAAAACACCAAGAGTGTACTAACGACGGTTTTGGCGGACTTGTCGCTAATCGGGTAGGCCTGGGAATATTTAGTTAATTCGTCTCGGATAGTGAGGGCGTAATTTCTGCTAGGAACTTCGAGAATGTCGATGTTTATTCTTTCGAAAGGGGTTCTTGGAGTTTCTGTTACTACTAATGGCTTGTCAAGGTTTTTACGGAAAGCTTTAGTTGTCTGACAGATTTGACAGTTTCTAATGAAGTTTTCTACGTCTTTTGTAATACCTTGCCAGTTATACTTTTCTTTAATTCGTCTAATAGTTTCGTTGATCCCTCTGTGTATGTTGTTTTTACCGTTATGGAATTGATCTAGTATTATTGGCACTTGATCTCTTCCTACTGTTTTTGTTATGTTCTGACAGACTTTCCACTTTATGTCTGTTTCTGCCAATATAAACGAAAGCATTTCGAGTATAGGTAGGTCTAAGTTATTTTCAACGCAGTATAGTTCGGAGTCAGTTAGAAGGTCTTTGCTCTTGTAAATTGAGGCAAATAATACCTCGTTCACAGTGTCGAAATCAGTTGGTAGGGGAATAATGTAATATCGTCTTTTTCGAACGCTTTTACTATTGAAAATGTTAATTTTGAATTGCTCGAAGTCGGCGTTCTCTTCGAAGATATCCTCAAGAATTTGGTTATGAAAATCTTTTAAATTGCCGGATTGAAAGAAAACTAAGATATTTTTGTTTTCTCTATCAAGGAGTTGACAGTTGGAGTACTGAATTTTACTATAGTCGATAAGTGAGACGGTCTTATACCGTTCTACGAATGTCCGAAATTCTGTAAAAATTGAGTTGTCTTCGTCGTCAGTTTCAAGTTGTTCTGTCTCACTGTTTTCGTTTTCGTTTAAGGGAGTTATCGTGTAGTGTTGGAGTTTGGTGTTCGATTGGAAAGTCATACATTCATCAAAATGGTTGATTCGAATGCGTGAAAGGGCGTCTGCGTTCTTATTTACTTTTCCCGGTTTGTATATAATTTCATAATCGTACTCCTCGAGTTTGAGGCGCCATCTGGCAAGTCGACTACCTGGATCTTTAATAGAAAAGAGCCACGTTAACGGGCGGTGGTCGGTCAGGAGTTTAAACTTTCGTCCAAAAATTATTGGCCTGAAGTGTTTAACGGCCCAAACAATAGCCAGAAGTTCACGCTCTATTGTGGAGTATCGGGTCTCAGCCTTGCAGAGGGTCCTAGATGCGTATCCAATTGGCAGATCTTTGCCTATTGGTCCCTGTGAAAGCACAGCGCCGATTGCAAATGCGCTAGCGTCAGTTGGCAAAATAAAGGGCTCATTGAAGTCGGGGTAAATTAAAATTGGGGTCGAAGTGAGGGCTTGCTTTAATTCATTGAAAGAATTAACGCATTCAAAACTGAAATAGAATGAAACATCTTTTTGCAGCAATTTTGTGAGTGGTTTTGAAATTTTAGCAAAATTGGGTATGAATCGACGATAATACCCGGCTAATCCCAGAAAGGATTTGATATCTTTTTGATTTTGGGGCTGAGGAAATTTCAATATACATTCTACCTTTGATGGATTGGGTTTAACTCCATCTTTGGTAATCAGATGTCCGAGATAGGCAACTTCTTTGCGAAGAAATTCGCACTTGTCGGGTTGAATCTTGAGGTTTGCCTTTCGTAGGCGTTTAAAAACATCAGTAAGACGAGACAAATGGTCGTTGATAGTGGGAGAGTATACGATTATGTCGTCCATATAGACGAGACAACGTTCGTTTTGAATACCTAAAAGAATGTTGTCCATAACCCTCTGGAATGTTGAAGGGGCATTCTTTAGACCAAAGGGCATCCTTACGAATTCGTAGTGCCCATTCTCAACGGTAAACGCGGTTTTGGAAATGTCTTTTGGGTCAATCTCAATCTGATGGAATCCTGAGGCGAGGTCAAGTGTTGTGAAATATTGGCATTTGCCAAGTTGATCTAATAAGTCCGAAATGTTAGGGAGAGGATATTTGTCATCAACCGTTAGTTCGTTGAGTTTTCGATAATCAACTACAACGCGCCATTTTTGCTTTCCTGAAGCATCCAGTTTTTTCGGTACTACCCATACAGGGGAGGACCAGGGTGAGTTTGAATGGCGTATAACACCTTCGTCTAGCATTTTCGTTACTTGGGATTTAACTTCCTCTTTATGAATCTGAGGGTAGCGATAAGATTTCGTGAAAACTGGTCTAGAGTTGTTAGTCTCGATGGTATGTTTAATTTCGTTCGTAAATGACAGATGGTCTCCTTCGAGATAAAATATGTCAGAGTAGTCAAGACATAGTTGCGATATTAAGTCGGATTCTTCTTCGTTTAAGTGGTTAAGTCGGAGCTGATTGAAAATTTGCTCTTGTCGTTCTAGTATGTTGTTGTCTGTTGGTTGGGTTTGTGAAATAGAATTCACACTGAAATGTTGTAAAGGCTCAAGTTTAATGTCAGTGAAATTTATAGTTTTAGGGATGGCATTTGCATTTAATACGGATGTCAGAAATTGGCCATTACTATCGACTTTTACTATAGCATTCGGAAGATGGACTTTTTCAACTTCTATGCCTGTTAATAAGGCATCTGTATCTCTAAGGTTGCAAGTAAGTTTACAGATTTGCTCTGTACGTGGTTGAATGGAAATTGAGTTGACGGGGTTACATGAAAAGTTTTTAGGAGTATCTTTACTGATTAAATCGTCTGTTACTTTATACAAGGGAAGTGTTTTGAAATTGGTTACTAGTTGCTTCTTTTCGAAATCAATGATGCAATTATAATGTTCCAGGAAATCGGAACCTAACAATCCATCGAACTCGATATCGATATTGCAAATGTAAACCTTATGGGGATCATTGATATTAAAGGGGACGAGAGTCGATTCGTTGATATGAATTTTCTCGTTAGTTATTCCCTGGATGACCACATTTTCTTGGAACCTTTCCCTGAAGCGTTTGCAAGTTTCTGGCTTAAAAATAGAGAGTCCTGCACCGGTATCCACAAGAAGTTTGTAAGTGTTGGATGCATCGGTGATGTAATATAAGTTCTTAGAGTTTACGGACAAGAGGGGTCTTACAGAAATCTCTGTTCGGGGATATTCAGGTTGGGGTCGAAGCTGTCTAAATTCAAGGTTTGAATGTGGGTTTGAAGGTCTGACATATCCGGGGGCTCTGTTTGGGGGGTAGTGTCCTGAAAATTTGTAGTAGAAATTTCTTCGTAGTTTTGAGAGTAATTTTCGCTCTCGGAGTCTGTTTTAAAGTAATCGTTAAAGTCGTTCTGGTAATTGTCGTAGGAACAATAATCGTTATAGTCGAAATCTGTGTATTGGTACTCGTTGGGTGTTGGGTTCGAATAAGTCTGTTCACTTCTAGGATTTTCGAACTCATGATTATTTAGGTGATGAGTACGTTGTTGGCGGTAAAAATTAGGGTTCGGTTTAAATTGGTCCGTATTTGGGGTTGATTGCTTGTTGATGGGCGTTGTTGTTGGAAACTCCTATTGGGAGGAAAGTTTGTTTGGCGGGGTTGTTGATAATTTTGTTGATTAGAATTTTGGGCGAATGGATTAGGGCGAGGTCTTTGAAAGTTTTGCCCAAAACCTTGATTTTGTCCAAAGTTTTGATTCTGTTGGAATTGCCTCGATCTAGTGATGCATTCATTAACTGAATGGCCCATTCTCTTACAGAATGTACAGTGTTTTGGGGGTGGCAATTGATTGGGTCTTCTAAAGGTCGGAGTTGTATTTTTGAAGTTAGAGAATTTTTGAGTTTCGAGATGATTTAATTGAATTTCTCTTTTAATTCTAGAGATCGCGGTTAAGATATCTTTTGGGTCGCTTGCTCGAATTAATTGTCCCATTTTTGGCTCTAGGCCTGTAAGAAGGCTGTTTAGTGCCATGGGTTCAATGAGATCTATTTGGGCTTGTTTTTCCTTGGAAATTATATTTTGTTTTGTGACTGCGGCCAACATTTTTGCCTGGTGAGTCTGAATTCTAGTCGAGAAAGTTAAGGGTGTCTCGGATGATAATTGCTTCATTCGTTGGAGATCTTGAATGAGTGCCGATAGGTTTCGGGGGTCTCCGAAGTGGTTTTCGAGAAGAGTAATGATTTCAGTTAACAGGCTAGGGTTTCGTGAATTTACTAATTCCGCTGCCCTGCCACGGAGTTTATTTTTTATGTGGAGTATAAGTAAGACCTGTTGGTTATCGGTCGCCATACTGTGGGCGGTGTTACATGATGTGATAAAGGTATTTAAAAAGATAGGGTTGCCGTCGTACTCCGGTACTATCGCAAAAATCTCGGAAATTTTATAGGGCTCCACAGTTGGAGTGGCTGCACCTTGCCTTGTAGTGGCCATAGTCAAAGTATTTGCACAATATTAAAAATTTAAATCAGATTATATTGTCGAATTGACAATGGTAAAACGTATAAATCAATGTTTAAATAAATAAATGTGAAAATAGATAGATATTAAAATAATTAGATCAAGTTATTATAAGTTGTCGTTCAAAATAATGGTATAAATTTAATGTGTAATTATCAATATGTACCAAAATTGGTCAAAAATATTTCTTACCTTGCAATTTTACTCAAAATAAATGAACTGAATATATCAAGGGTAGTGATGTAATATGTTTAAAATATTTAAGGAATATTAAAGGATTTATCTTTGATGATATAAATGGTGATTAAGTGTATCAATAAATGGAAATAATAAAATAATAATAACGTAATCCTTACAATATAATTCCTGGCATGGACTGTTCTGTAAGTTGACTGCACTGGTTAGCCGTTGCGTGTTCCTGGTGCTAGCTCGCTTCCAGTTGTGTCTCCAGCAAGAGGTTGATTGTCCCACGAAGGTTTGGAAACCACCACGACTAGTTAGAATTCTCGTGTTCTAGTCGTTTTGGAACAATCCTACTGACTGCGCCAATTTTATATCTTCACAAACACAAATGCTTTTTTTAAAAAAAAATATTTTTATTTAAAACACAAATTAAATATTTTACTTCAAAAATTGCGTTAAACAATATAAATGAGATAATTGAATGCGATACACTTAATGACGCTCACAGCCATCGCATGTGCATTTATAAGCTACGTCTTGCATTGTCAGCATCAGCAGTTTTACACGTGCGATGGGTATTTGCGTATTTCCTGGGAATTGCTATATCGTGTAATATGACACCATGTGAACGACTCATTTGACCGGTTACACGGTGTTGTCATATTATTATTCTAAGTATTGTTTACGACGTATATAACATATATATATATATATATATATATATATATATATATATACAGGGTGTAAACGGTTTGAGTGCAAAGATTTTGAGGATCAATACTTCAGGTCAAAACAAATCAAAAAGCTTTATAACATTTTCAGAAATAAACTATAGTTTTGCCCAAAAAAAATGAAAAAGTTAGAAGTTCTGTAGCCTTTATTACAGTGAATAATAGATTATTTCCGGCTTCAAAATGATTGTAAAGCTAAATATGTAAATACTCAATAGCGTATACACCTTTAATAACTATATTAACAAAGAAAATTATTATTTAAACTCTAAATATTCTGTTATAATTTGCCCTATGTTTCTCCGATCAGATGTGGCAACATAGCATATACTCAGTACTACAGCTGGCCGCTGCCATGAATGCTTTTTTGCTGTCCGGTTCTTTTAAGAAAGTGAAATGATTTTTGCGTGACATTCGACATAGCGTAAGTTATTTGATTTTCATTTTAAAATATAAATTGGAAAAATAAATAAAATCTGTTGTGAATTGTGAGTTCGAGTGTATTATTTTGTGACAAACAGTGACAATCACACAATTAGGTAAAGACCTGACATGCTATTAATTTGTGGGGAAAGCAAATGTAATAACAAGAATTTTGAATTTTGAATATTTACTATAAATAATCCGTTTGCTCGCCAGAGCTCTATCATAATGACATCCTGAAGGTCAAAGGTTTTTATTTGTCTAAGATAATAATATTAATTTCTAAGTAACAATTATTTCTCGAAGAATTTAACACATAAAAGAACTACATATAAGAAATGTTTTGTTTAATATAGTTTGTATCGCATTATTTTTGTATCATAATGTAAACAACTTTGTATCCTCCCTTCTTCAACTTGATGCATAAAATAAATCGCCAAATATAAATATTCATTTCAATACATAGATATTAAAAGGGTACATTTTTGAAAACAATATTTCATAAAATTTTATGTACCTAAATAAATCTACCGGCACTCGAAACTATGAAATTATTTAATACAAAAAAATAACAGGTGTTCATTTTTTTGTGGTGACTCATTCCTTTATTATTCACGCTACAAGCAAATCTCATTTAGCGCGACGTTGCCACATTGACAATAATTTACTTAACATGTATTTCAAATTGCTTGCTTATTAAGGCCTTTAGACCATAGTTTTATAAGAGTTTTTTGTTTTGTTTGGTGGGTACTATCTGCACCTAAAATATATGAAGTCAAACTATTTACACCCTGTATATATATATATATATATATACACGCCCCAAATTAATGTTTTTAGATGTACATGGAACGCCATCCATCGGTGAGATACCGTACTTTGTTTATTACGTCGCGCCTCCAACAGTCGCTATGACAGTCTTCTTTACGCGTTGTTTTTGACGCTCGCTAACAGAGGGAGCACCTAAGAAGCAAACGGCCGGGGTTCGATTCCCCATGAAGATGACGGTTTTTGTAATATAAATATAATATACAGGGTGTCCCAAAAGTCCCGGAACGGCATTTCATCTCGGCGGGAACGCATTTTAGAGAAAAATGCTTCAAACAAAACTTATAGGATTCATCCCTGGCTATCGAATTGAAATGACCTTGAAGGTCAAGGTCAAATTCAAGGTCAAGTCGATTTTTTCAAATGGGACAACATATTTCTGACCTCGGAAATGGAAAGATCGGAAAATTTTACGTTCAAATATGTCCTTGACCATTTTTAAAACTTGACCTCTGGTGGTCAGTAGAGGTCAAGTCAAGGTCCGATGTTGTCCCATTTGAAAAAATCGACTCGACCTTGAAATGACCTTGAAGGTCAAGGTCAAATTCAAGGTCACAATTCGATAGCCAGGGACGAATCCTATAAGTTTTGTTTGAAACATTTTTCTCTAAAATGCGTTCCCGCCGAGATAAAATGCCGTTCCGGGACTTTTGGGACACCCTTACTGACCACCAGAGGTAAAGTTTAAAAAATGGTCAAGGACATATTTGAACGTAAAATTTTCCGATCTTTCCATTTCCGAGGTCAGAAATATGTTGTCCCATTTGAAAAAATCGACTTGACCTTGAAGGTCAAGGTCAAATTCAAGGTCACAATTCAATAGCCAGAGACGAATCCTATAAGTTTTGTTTGAAACATTTTTCTCTAAAATGCGTTCCCGCCGAGATAAAATGCCGTTCCGGGACTTTTGGGACACCCTGTATATATAAATTATTTCGTATATCATTGGAATGTGGCGCTGTTGAACAGATCACATGACTATTAACCAATGAGAGCTTGGCGAGGCTGAGCACATGGTAATTAACCAATTAGAGCACTTCAATGGGACACATGGTAACTGCTTATCTACTTCATCACAACCCGCCATATTACCGGTATTACAACGTTGTCATATGTCGGCTGTCAACCGCATGCCGCACCACCGGTGTTCCCTACCCAACTCTATGGCGTACCTGTCAGCTGTCAACGTTACGTGCCGTCCTATAATGTACCTGTCAACGTTTCGTGCCATCGCTCTGTGACATACGTCAGCTATCAACTTTCCGTGCAACTGACCCAAGTCCATAGCGTACCTGTCAACACCCTTCTAACCTATACGCCATGTCACAGCAGTACTATTCCAATAGCAGTTGATACAACATAACCTAAATCGCATCCTGTCATCACCATCCTAACCTCTAAGCGGCCCCAGCCGTTATCACCAGTTAACCTTTACGATGTGTCACAGCAGCCCTAGTTGGAGCCCCCACAGTCTTGTTCGTTTCGTCACGGTCCGAGAAAGAGGCCCCCTGGTTCACTGAACAAATGACACCCTCGGAGTGCTCGGAGTAACATAGCTTATTTACTGTTCTTCCATGTTTAAGGCGTCTAGTTTGAGGGGTTTAAGGTCTGGGATTGCAAGTTTGTCAGGGTGAGAATTACAGCAGTTGAATGGAATTGGAACTGGATGAGAATTGTCCGAAATGTTTATAAATGTTTGCGTTTCAGATTGGATTTGTGTAATCCCGTCAAGAGCACTACAATCCGTTTGTAACCGAGTTATAGAATTGTTCGTTGGCACTAAAGTTTTAGCATCTATTCCTGGACAATTCATCGTCCCATCTAAGGGTTCGGATATAATCACAATCCACGCATTTCTTTCAAGTTTTTGAACATTTTAGCCTTCACTGAAAACCATGGCACTTTTACAAGTTTCTGGGGCACTACGAATGTTTTTCACGAGTTTTACCTGAGAGAAAGAGATATCTATAAAATGATCAACCAGTATTCCTGTATATAAGTAATGTATTCTATATTGTGTAATACTTATCTGTGTATGGAGACGTTTCAACTCCGAGTCTGGACTCGTCAATCGTTTAGTGTTGTTTTCGAGGTTTTTTCTAAAACAACACTAAACGATTGACAACGACTCCAGACTCGGAGTTGAAACGTCTCCATACACAGATAAGTATTACACAATATACAATACATTACTTATATACAGGAATACTGGTTGATCATTTTATAGATATCTCTTTCTCTCAGAATAACTGTGAGGAAGAATCTCTGTACAGACAGCGCCAGTAATCCGGGCAATTTTACGAAATTGCCTTACTACACTTTGTTCTACATATACAATTTTTAAATACTTATCTGTTACAGGAAAAAATTTGGAGGAGAGAAAACCCAATGAACAGACAAAATAATCCTTGATCAGAATCATCATTTCGCGCTACATATTTTTGTATAGGGTATAAATAGTAAGTTGTAGAAAGTTGTTGCTCTACTAGAAGGATTTTCAAATTGAATATTAGATCTGAGTGAGTTTGAGAAGCTTGTAGTTCAATTACTTCTAAATACTGGGCAACACTTGAAAATCTAGCAGGTACCGGTGAGATATTTTTAACAAGGTTTTGAGAAATCTCCTGTAATGTGGCAATCAAATGATCTGGTGTAATAATAGATGAGTAAATAATTTTCAAGCGAACAAAAGTTATTGGAGTTTAAAAGATTGTTGAGGTTATCCTCAAGAAACAAATAACTGGCCATTAGTGTTTCACAAATGTCAACAAACGATTGTTTGGCTTGAATAGTGGCTATTCGGTCACTTAGTTCATGAGGTTGATTTCGATAATGTGTTCATTAAAGATTTTCTCGTCTATGTGAAGTTGAATTTGAATAGTTTCGTTAAAGTTTTTAATAATAGTGGTTGTAACGCTTTTTTGATTCTTTAAGAGATTTTCGACTTGTAATTGTTAAGTCTGTTTATGCTACTAGTATAGAATTCGCCATTGCATGAGTCTAGGTTACCGGTTATTGCTTTAAAGATGGTTCCAGCACCGTCTATTAATCCGCGTTTGGGTCTTGTCGTGACTAGAAATGCTTCTGAAAATCGGAAATCTGTGTTAGAAGACTAATTGTGTTTGGACGTCCACACGAAATGCACCTGTATCGTGAAACTTGAAGCGTGGTATTGGAACCACAGTTCGTTCTAAAGTATTGAGAATTCTGTTATTATTTTCAAATAGTTGGTTAAGGGTTGTCAAGTTGCAGTGAACTAATAGAGTCCGTTTATAGTTGGATATAATTATTCGACTTTAATCATGGTAATAAACACCGAGAGTGCTGTTAATCGGTTTGATGTCGTATTGTGAAACTGCTGATCCAAGCAGCAGTAGAAACCTGAAAAGAAAGTTAGTTTTCAGAATATGGTTTCATTCTGTCAAAGTTAACTTTTTTTCGTTCTAAGGTTTACAAGTGTAGCAGAGTTATTGTGAATCTCGATAATTTGGAATGGACCATTAAATTTGTTCTGGAGTCTTTAATTTCTGACTCTTTAACGTATACCTTGTCACCGATTTTGTATTTCGAAACGTGTTGGTCAAATTTTTCTTTCGCTTTTTGTTTCCGTAACTTGCGTCTTTTCACGTGCAATTTTGTAATAGTAAGAAATTCGATTATTTTTATATTTTCTTGGGAAATAACACCAAAATCGAAATAAAAAAGAAAAACTAAACGTTTGAAAGTCGATTCTGTCTTCGTTGTCAACGGCTTTAAAATAAGTATTGAAAATATAAATTGCAAAATGAAAGTTTGATTTATGACATTTAAGTTGACATAAGAACAATTGGTTGTTTCTAGATATACAGGTAGCACAAAAAATTCTAAAGATCATGTTAGATGGTTAAACATCTTTCAAGTTGGAATAATTTGAAAGAGATGTCTTTAGAATTTATAAGTGGCGTTCCTAGGTACGACTTTGTTATAAGATAGCGCATTCGCCAAAAATTCGATCAAAGAATTAATTAACGTCATAAGAGAAAACCTAGGAAAAACCTTATGAACTATCCCGATGCTGGGTTGTTCAAAAGGAGATGACCATTCATAATTTCTTCCTTAATTGTCGCTAACCAGATACGATTGAAATAGATAATATACTTTATGTGTTATGTTGTTCTTTGTGAAGTGTAGTTGAATTGTCAAATCATATTTTATGGCGTAGCTCCCAGGCATTTTCACAAATTTTCGATTTTTCGAATTTTCGCTTCTTTATGTAATTCTTGTGTTCATTTATTGAAGGGAATTTGACAATGCCATACCTTGTCAAATTCTCTTCCATAGTCGCAGTGGATGCGTAATGGCGTACCGAAATGTTGAAAGCATATACTTAATACTAATATACTACTAGTAGTCTAGAGAAAGGCGCATGTAGCACCGCTTGCTCACAATGGGTCAAGTACAGTGAAACGATATAATCTGCTGTCTCTCTTAGTGGGTGACACGTCGACTCATGGGTGATAGAAGTATATAGTATTAAGTATATGGTGGAAAGTCCAACATAATAGTATTAACGACAGATTTGACGGATTTGTCTGTCAAAGCATAGGCTTGTGAGAATTTAGTCAGTTCGTCTCTTATGGTCAAAATGTGATTTCTATTAGGAATTTCTAAGTTGTGGATGTTAATTATTTCGAACGGTGTTTTAGGTGTTTCAGTTATGACGAGGGGATTATTCAATATTTTTCGACAAGCTTTGGTTTGTTGACACATTTCGCAGTTTTTTTATGAAGTTTTCAATGTCTTTAGTAAATCCCGGCCAATCAAGATCAAGGTTGTTTTTTACACAATATGTTTTCGATAGGGAGAGAACGTCCTGCTTTTGGAAAATACATGAGAAGAGACCTTCGTTTACGATTTCAGAATCGTTTGGAAGTGGGACTATGAAGTCTCCTGCTAACAGTTTTGCTAACGAATATGATGATTTTAAGTTTCAAAATCAGCGACTTCTTCGAAAATAGCTTCAAATATGCCGTAATGGATTCCTAAAGGTTGGATGATTGGGAAAAGATTACAATATTTTTGTTTGCTTTGTCTAGAAGTTGGCATTTAGATTTTACTGTAGTTAATAAAAGAAACAGTTTTGTAACATTCTACGAGTTATGAATTCTTGGGATATGGTTTCGGTAGTCGTTACGTTTTGTTCGGGTTCATCGTCTTCATCGTTTAGGGATAAGGTTTTAAGAGGTTAATTTAGTTTTTGTCTAGAATCTTACGCATTCATCAACGAGATTGATTTTAATGCGTAATAAAGTGTCGGCATTTTTGTTAATTTTACCCGGTTTGTAAATGATCTCGTAATCATACTCTTCCAGTTTAAGTCTCCATCGGGTTAACCGTCTTCCGGGGTCTTTTATCGAGACCAGCCACGTTAACGAGTTCGAACTTTCGGCCATAGATTAATGGTCTCCAGTGTTTTGCGGCTCAAAACAATAGTCAACAGTTCTCTTTCAATAGTCCAATATCTTGTCTTGACTTGACAAAGCGTCCTGGAAGCGTATCCAATAGGTAAATCTTTACCTATGGCATTTGGGATAGCACAGCGCCGATTGGAAGGCACTGGCATCAGTAGTTAGTATGAAAGGTTCCCCGAAATTCGGATAGATCAGTATTGGTGTCGAAGTTAAAGTACGTTTAAGTTCGTTAAAGGATGTCACGCATTCTACCTCTTTTGTAAAAGTTTAGTAAGAGTTCCGATATTTTTGCTAAATTTGGAATAAACCTTCAATAATAGCCAGCAAGTCCCAAAAATGACTAATATTTTTGGGTTTCCGCGGTTGAGGAACATTTAAGATACAATCGACGTTCGACGGGTTGGATTTTATACCATCTTTGATTACACAGATCAACATTTGATCTAAGCGGGAACACGGCATGCCGTATACAGACTAGGGGTTTTTCGGGTTATTGATTACGATGAGAGGGTCCGTTGACCTTCATCATGTCACGGTCAAGGGCATTTGAAGGTCAAAGTGAGAGAGTTCTACCTAAAAATCTGAAAAAAATATTGGATATGTTTTTGAGGTCTCTGAGTCCGAATCCGTAGTTTGTTCGACTGTGCTCTTTCCCAGAGGTCATTTGAAGGTCAAATCGAGAGAGTTCTACCGAAAAAACTGAAAAATGCTTGCTTATGTTTTTGAAGTCTCTGAATCCGAAGTTTGTTTGACGTTGCGCTTTTCCCAAAGGTCATTTGAAGGTCAAATTCAGTGAGTTCTACCAAAAAATATGATATAATTCATGCTAATGGTTTTGAGGTCTCTGAGTCCGAACGCGTAGTTTGTTTGACCTTGCGCCTTTTCCCAGAGGTTATTTGAAGGTCATTTGAACGTCAAATTCTACAAAAAAAACTGAAAAAATGTGTGGTTGCACGCAGGACACCTCTACGCTATGACGGTGGGCAACGGACTTGTTTCACTATCCGGCGAAGTCCTTACAGAAAAAAAAATTCGAGACAAGGCGTCGTAAACCCAGAATCGGCGGCTGGTCAGGGTGGGAAAGCGGGCTCGCCGGCGTCGTCATCATGCGACCGTTGCTCTTGGTTCGTGGGACACTTTGCCAATGTAGAGACCAATGCCACAAGTCAAAATCCTTACAAAAAGTGTCCCGGCCTTGCCTTAACTGGCCGGGATCATAACCTTGCCTCAATTGGATAAGCTAAAACAAACCATGGATTCGGACTCAGAGACTTAAAAAACATAAGCGTGAATTTTTTCAGGTTTTTTAGAAGAATTCTCTCGATTTGTCCTTCAAATAACTTTCAAATGACCTTCAAATGATCTCTGGGAAAAGCGCAACGTCTCCTTGTGGAGAAACTCGCATTTGTCAGATTTTGAGGGTTGCCTTCCTAAGCTTTTTGAAAACGTCCGTTAGTCCTGCTAAGTGTTCGTGAATGGTAGGCGAATAAACGATTTATCGTCCATGTACACTAATGCGTCCGCAGTTACAGGTACATGTATGAACTTGATGTGTTGTTAAGTTCTGCGAACGTCTTACGTTCCTATAATGCCAATTAAGGGATTACAGGTAGTTCAAATTAAGAGATAAAATGTTTACACACTAAATAGGATTATTGAGAATATTGTAGACAAGTTGAGTTTAGTTAAATTATAAAAAGAGATTATTAATACAAAACAACAAAGGCAAGATGTGAATAACGCGACAATCTTATACTTGGTGGAGTCGCACAAGGCCGGAGTAAAATTAGAAGTAGTAGTTGCTCGTCCGACGTTTGGTTTCAATCTCATATTCATTCATTTTCCCAAAATATAGAAAAATGGGCGTTTCTTTGCTTATTGGAAATCCACTAAGAAATTACGGAATACTAATAAGAAGGGATAACTACGAAGGGTGTTATGGGGGGATAATTACCATGTCCTACCTTTGGCACGAACCGGCCCATGCCACGTTTGGGTATTTAGAAATCCTAATAAACTTTGTTGTGTTATCAAAGGTAATAATAAATGACTGCTCGGTGGTGAGTTTCAAGAAGGGTTTGAAATTATAGCTATTATAAGGGTTCTCATAAAGATAAAATGCTTAACGAATAGGTTTATATCTTCTAACAAAATTAAAGTAACTGAATAACCGATAGCAGTCATAAATATAGTTTTTTGGGACAACAATTAGGTACTTAAAAAATGGGATATTTTCCCATGAATGTTCGCATTGCAATTGCTAAGAAATTCTTTTACTACTTAACATACACTAAACCTTTCGTTCTGGATACATATCAGAATATTGTCCATCACCCTTTGGAATGTTGAAGGGGCATTTTTCAACCCGAAAGGCATGCGAACATATTCAAAATGATCGTTCTCTACGGTGAAAGCGGTTTTTTAAATGTACTTGCACTCGATTTCGATTTGGAGGAAACCCGAAGCTAGATCTAGGGTGGTAAAATACTGGCATTTGCCAAGTTGGTCTAGCAGATCGGATATATTGGGTAGAGGATATTTGTCGTTTATTGTCAGATCGTTTAGTTTTCTATAGTCTACGGCTACGCGTCATTTTTGCTTTCGGGAGGCATCTAGTTTATTCGGGACAAGCTCTACAGGAGAAGACCAAGGATAATTTGAGAGACGAATGATATCCTGTTCTAACATTTTCGAAACTTGGTTACGGACTTCGTCTTTGTGAATTTGGGTATAGCGGTATGATTTGGTGTAGGTACTTGGGTTTCGCGTTGTTCGTGCCGATGTAATGTTTAATTTCGTTCGTGAAACTAAGATGGTTGTCTTCTAAATAGAAAATGTAGGAGAAATCAAGAAAAATTTGTTGAATTAATTCGGCTTCTTCCTTGTTACGGTATTCGAGTCGGAGTTAATTATTAATTTCCGTTTGTCTGTGGATGTTAGAATTAGTTGAGAACGAGATCTCTACGCAATGATTTACAGAGAAATTTTCAATGGGTTCTAATTTGATAGTGTCGAAATTAACAGTTTTTGGGCAGGCATTAGCGTTTAAGATGGATGTGAAAATTTCGCCTTTGTCGTTAACTTGGACTGGAGCATTTGTAAGGCGGTAGTGGTTAGAATAGCTTCCGTATTGCGAAAGTCAGTCACTTATTGTTGGCGTTGCCTTGTTAAGCATTCGTTATACAAATGTCCTGTTCGTTTGCAAAATGAACAGCGTTTGACGAAAATTGGGGGATTTGGTAGACTTTGTGGTTTTTGATTTTCCAAATGACAAAGTTCGAGTTCTCATTTTATTCCGGTAACAGGGGTTATTATATCAGGAGGGTTACTAGCTCGAATAATTTTGCCTATTTTTGGTTCGAGCCCGATCAGAGTTTTTAGAGCCATGGAATCGATTAATAAAATATGTGCATATTTTTCTTTTGTAGAAAGATTTTGTTTGTTGACGGCCGCGTACATTTTGGCCTCTTGACATAATAACCTGACTAAGAAAGTTAGTGGGGATTCGTTTGGTAGTTGTCGCGTGAGTCCCCGAAATGGCTTTTAAAAGTGTTTTTATTTCATCCCAAGTTGAAGCATTTTTTTAATTTACAAGTTCGGCTGCACGGCCTCTTTTTAATGTGCAAAACTAACAAAGTTATTTAATTTGCAACAGCTTAGGGCTGTCGAACAAGAACTTACAAAAGTATTTAAGAAAATTAGATTGCCGTCATATTCAGGAATGATAGCGAAAACTTCCGCAAGTGTGTAAGATTCTACCATACCTTGGAGTGTTTCAATCATATTTCGAAATATTGTGAATTAGTTTATACAAAACAAATAGATCAAATTAAAGATGAAAATAGAAAAATCAGTGTATCGGTATTTCTTGTAGGTAAATTTGTTATAGAAATAATGAATGGATTTTCAAAATCAAAAAAAAGGGTAAACGGTAAATGCAATAAAATGAAGTTAAAAAGGGTATAATGAAGGAAAACTGTTTCTAGTGTTGGAAACAATTAAATGTTATCAAATACAAAAGCACATAAATTTATGTTTCGCAATTGTTTTAAAATAGAGATGAATGTGTGTGCATATTAAATGATAGAACTATATGTGCAAGATACATGAAAATCGTATCAATAAAACAATAAAATTCAATAACCTGATGATTGTAATAGTACACACGTGGGTACTCCTGACATGAGACTTCTGGTTAGCTGTAATGTTGCGTGTTCCCGGTTCTCGCTGCCACAGTTGTTGTCTCAGTCTGGAAGGTCTGTCCACAAGGATTTAGAAATCGACACAAGTAGTGAATGTACACATGTTCTAGTTGTTAGACAATCCTACTGACTGTGCCAATTTTATATTTTATAAATCACTTTTGAGTTGAAAAATATATTTATTGAAATTCCTCGATTACATAAAGAAGCAGGAATCTGGTCAGCGAAATATGATACTTCGTATCATACGCCTAAACTATACATATAAACAGTGTTTGACCCCCCGGTAGCCTAGTGGGAATGTCCTGGAGCCCATACAATTCAATTGTATAAAAATTGGAGCTTGATAAAGAGGTCTGGATCCGGGATCGAATCCCAGCCAAGTCAACGTTTTTTTATTAATTAATAAAAAACTTGTACCACAATTCTGTGGATACAGTCGCCTCCTGAAGTAAATGGCCAAAATCAGAGAAATAGACATTTGTCCCTGAATAACCCGCACTGAGGCAGCGTGGTAACGTATGCCTCATATCCCCTGTAGAATTCTAAGAATATTCTTCGTCTTCTCAATCCTTCGAATCAAATCTTCCCAAAAAAAGGCCTTAAGCTCTTCACCTGTTCCGTCAAGACCTTAGATGTTTCCGATCAGCTCTTCAGCTTTCGCATCATTAATATATTTCTTCGCGAGTTTAGTTATTCAAAGGTTAATTCCTCAACCTCTAGCCTTGAGTTCCCGATAAAATCTGCCAAAAAATATTATTCTTCTCAGTCCTTGGAGACAGGTCTTTAATTCGTCATTCGTACACTTCTTCATTTCAATCAGTCAAAAAGATCATTTGTCCACCTATCTACAATTCTCTTCAGTACAGTCCTTCTCACAGATCTTAAGCTCTTCTTCGTTTCTTCCCAAGACCTTAAGTTCTCCAATTCCACAGCTAGCTGTTCAAGTTCCTCTGCAATCTTTCAATTCTTCAGGAAGGCTACACCATGAAAAAATGGTTAAATATAGCTGCATATGATGATAATGATGATATACTGTGTTACAAAAATGCCAAAACATGTCAAGCGATTAATTTTTTTATATATAGGCTCGTACCCACAGACCCCCCTCTCAATAACTACGCAACTAGAGTCAATCGATGACATGTTGACAAGTTTCTGGTAAAGTTGGGAAATTGGTTATGTTTCACAATAAAACGGGAATATTTGAAAACGCAGAATTAAGTGAACACAAGTACAGCACAAGTGCTAGATTTCATTTGAGGGAGTTCCCTGTCGCACCACATGTTATCCCTCTAAGGCACGCATAGCGTACCTTTAGGGGAAAATTCACTAAACCTCAGATATACTACATATCAAAAGGGTTTAGCTCTGTGGGAGCCCTTGCCAGGTTATCAGACCCGTGGTTAGCGTCGCGGCTGCAGTTTCCATGAATTTACGGACCGTCCGGGCTGTCCCTAAGAAGATGGCTTTTTGCATCAGTTGGTAAAGATGTTCGTCCAGACCGAGGTATTTAAAATTGTTTAATAGATGTTTTGAGACTACCCCAGTTGTTGACATAACAATTGATACCCTTCGAGTGTCTCATTGTCTCTGTATTTGAAATTCTAAATCTCTATATTTGGCTATTTTTTCAGCCTGCTTAGTATTTATATTATTGTTGTTAGGGATTGCTATGTCAAATAAGGTTGTTTTTCTAGAGACTTTATATACCAAAACTATAACTGGTCTATTGTGAGCAACAGTCCGAACGGTAAATATCGTCCGGTCCCAGTACAATTTGTAGTTGTTATTTTCTAAAATAGATTCTGGTTTGTATATATAGTAAGGTGTTCTAACCGACTGTGATAGCTCAAGTTTCAACGCTAGTTCCTGGTGCAGAATTTTTGCCACAGCATCGTGTCGTTGTTTGTATTCAGTTGCAGCGAACGCTTGGCCACCTCCTGTGATATGCTGGATAGATTCAGATGTTTGGTAACCATATCTGCATCTGTAGTTGTTGATAGAAGGGTCTTTGACGATGTACTTTAAATAGTTCTTAGTTGGAATTAATTGATCTTGGATTGTCAATATAAAGCCTTCCGTTTCAGGAAACATATGACCAGAGATCAACCAGTAGTTCGACGTTGAACGGTCGACATAATCTTGGTTTACGTCATTTATATGTCTTCCATGAAGGGGCTTCTCTTTCCATTTGACTCTGTGTAGATCAGAAAATTCTGCGAGTTTCTGGAAATGATTACGCAAATTAGAAATTTGTTGATCACGTAACTTTCTTATATCTGATTTTGAGATTTCTTCTTCTTCTTCAGCAGTCGTCTTACCCTTCTATAAAACTCTGTTGTTAGGTACTTTTTCATGGCGGTGTGATCAATTCGTTGAACCTGCTTTATTCCAATGTATTTGTAAGTATGGCCTTCCTCCATGGATTCAATTGATGTGCCATCTCCCATTTCGTAGGACCCCTGCTCTATTTTGCCTGTAACTATATTAATAATTCGGCATTTGTCTAGGCCTAATTACATATGGATGTTACTAGAGAACCCTTCTACTATTTTAAGCATATCATGCAGCTGTTGTTTCGTAGCTGCCACCAACTTTAAGTCATCCATGTATAACAAATGGTTTATCTTCAATGCTTGTACGTTATTGTGCTTGAGACTAAACCCAAAGTTAGTCGAGTTCAGTTTATGTGAGAGTGGGTTCATGGCAAGGCAGATCCACAGCGGGCTAAGAGAGTCTCCCTGAAATATACCCCTTGTGATTGCAATAGAGTCGATTTGTATCGAACAGTCGGCTTCATTCAGAAAGATGTTGGTTTGCCAGGTAGTCATGACATATTCTAAAAAGTTAACAATACGATTATTTATTTTATAGAGTTTCAGCACTTGAATGAATGTTGTTCGGTAATTATGTTGTTCAGCTCACAATGTCTGTAAAGGCGATGGTTAATGCACGACATTATAAGTTTGTATAAGGTTGGGAGGCAAGTGATTGGTCGATACTTTGCTGGGTCCTGTTTACATAGGTTATCCTTTGGTAAGAGGTATATAGCACCATGCGTAAGGAAACTAGGCATCTTGTGTGGATGGATAATTATGTCATTAATGAATACTGTTAATTTCTCGTGTGTGGCGTGTAAAGTTTCTTTATCCAGTAATTCTGCACACCATCTGGTTCTGGTACTTTCCAGTTATGGAGGTGTTTCATTATGTTGGACGTGTCTCCCGCTGTAAATGGTTGGTGTTGCATCTTATCACAATTCTAAAATGCAGCCTCCTCCTCATTAATCCAGCTCGCTCTGGAGTTATGGGAAACTGTTGTGGAAAGTTGTGTTTTCCGGAACTGCGCGATGGTCATTTTACTGGGGTAACTAGGGGTTTCATTATTATTTATGTTTTCTATAAAACCCTTTTTCTGATTTTCGGAATAGTGCGGTCTAGTTTCCGTTGGTTACTGGTTTAGTACCTTCTCAATCGACTTGTGCATACGGAAAGCTTTTGTCGTAGACTATCCAGACACTGCTGAGATGTGATGTTTTCTCCATCCCACTGGAAGTGTATTCGGTTATTGTCCATGATAGTCTTTCTATTCTGTTGTGCCTGACCCCTAGTTGGTATTCGGTCAGTCTTACAATGTCTTTCCGAAGAGAATTAATATTCCCTTCTAGCCTTCTTTGCCAAGGTGGTATTCGAGGTGTTTGTCTAAATTGGGGAGGGTCTTGCTTTGGTCTTATTGCGACCCCAATTGTTCTGCAGATGTAAATTGCAGCACAGGTCAGCGTTGGCTGGTTGTTCTTGTTGAAGTTTTTGAATCTCATCCGCTCTTTGCGCCAAAGGTAAACACCTGTGGATCTGTTGTATTTCGACCAAATACTTCGCGCTCAACTTCGCTCTTTATTTCGTCCAGTTGATCATGCGAAATAAGGCCGTTTCTCAAGATGACACGATATTGATCTCCGACTCTCTGTTCGGTAACTTGAAGCTCTGGGTACTCACGACAGAACTCTTGTTGCATAATTTGGCGATATCCAGTCTTGTCCTGGCCAAGGTTAGTCACTCTGTAAAACGAGCGCATTATAAATTTATTCATGGCGCTAGTCCATTTCATGCGCTGTCTTATCAGTCCTGGGCAACACTTTCTGCGGGTGGAGTTCTCGTTCTCGTTTGACTCCGTTGGTGATGGTCACGTTGTTGATGTGACTGTATTGGTGAGTGTTGTTGTGGTTCTCGGGCTGTAGCTCTTTGGACGGCACGGGCTCGCCTCCTCAGCACCCTGCCACCCACGTCCCGCATGCTGTCATGTCCAGCGCCGGCTCCAGACATGCCCTGGCGATCCCCAGGCAGCGGCTCTTTTTCGAGGCACTACTCCGTAGCTCCATTTTCATGGGTGGTGTCACCAATTGACCCTGGTGAACCGAGTAACTCGGAACCGTAGAATTGTCAGTTCCCAGATGAAATGATTTAAACCAGCTCATCCCGTGCGGGTTTTGGGGGAGGAAGGTTAGGTAGTAGGTCAGCGGACAGCTGCCCCTTTCGTCGTCTCATACGACCATGGTGCTATTCTAACCCGACACCACACGGGGTTAATAAATTATTATTAATTATGAACGGTTACGTATTTAGTGTATGAAGCAGAAAAGTTAAATAATTCACCGCATCTTACTTAATCTGACTAAGGAGTAGGGAGCAAGTCCAATTTTCAAAAAATACTCATGTAATTAATAGACAATCCCTAAATGCAACAGTACTCAATAAATCGTAGGACTGACGCATGAAGGGCTAAGAGTCGACAAACCAGGCCCAAGGGTGGAGATAGAGTGGATAAGAACATCTTCAATTTTGCTCTTTGGTCCCATGTAGTTTTTAATGACATCATACCAACTTTTTTGAGGTCTTGATATGCTGAGTAGTTTGTTACAAGATCATTTTGCAATTGCACTTTTAGAGTGGCGTATGAACTGTTAGACCAATTGCCACTTCAGGGTCATATCATTTTGGTAACATCCTGACCCTGGCTAGCCTGTCTTTTCCACAAGGCAGGTTTGTTATTCAATGCAATGTCTAGGATGGTTCTCAATCTGAAACTCTGATGCACTTGCATCTTGTTAATAGTTTTTATTTCACCACCAATATTACAACTGGGAGGAAACAATCCTTGTAGTGTGTAGGCCAAGCAATCAGAGCAATTTTTTGAAATAATACACTTTTTCCACTACAAATTTTAAATACTTATCCGTTACAGAAAAGAACTGAGGAGAGAAAACCCCAATGTACAGGCAGAATAATATTTACTGTGAAAAAAAATAAAACATCAATGAAATATTTTAATTGCTCTGGATTATATCTTGTTCATAAAAACATATTATTTTTCAATTTAAATATGTATTTGCCACTTTTGAACTCATCGACTTTGAGGCTCTTGGATTCGCTACTGATATTTGTTTGATAATAAAAGAAACATAAAGTAAAATAAAACTGAATAGTGAAGTTGTCATTAAATGAAAACAAAAAAAAACTAAATATGACAATTTAGTATTTGCCTGAATTATAATTCCATGAGTTTAGAACTTTTCACTTTCAATTTCTCAACATAGATTTCATACCTGTATTTCTGTTTATATAGAAATTGTTACCAATATCATTGCATTTTTCAATCCAAATGTGTCCATTTATTTGGTTTTCATAATCATCTTTCTCTTTTTCAGTTTCAATGTTATTTTCTATCAAATTCTGACGTTCTGGAGTATTTAAACTGAAAACCTGTTCAGTTTCATCTCTTGATTTAAGAGTTTCTGTTCTTAAGGTATGCATTGGCATCAAATTTGCATTATTATGCAAACTTTTAGTATAATGATTAGAAACATCGACTTGACCATCCAATTTCTGATATTTTTGACAACGTACATCTAAGGTTTCATGTTTTAAACTATTGACATTAGTTTTAATACCATTGGTGGTAATTATATCATTTTTTTCTGGATTTCTTGAGATTTGATTTGTAAAAGTTGCAAAGATGTCTTTAGTTTTCTGATTAATATTTCTGACTTCACCTGTTAAGGTTATATTCAGGATTGGTTCAGATACTGTATACTCAAAAGAATTTACATACTGATCTTTCATATGAGAATTCAATTTTATATCAAAATCATAATTACTTGATAAATTATACATGTTTTCACTTAATTGCTTCTGATATAAGTGGCACTCTCTGTTCTTGTAACTGAGACCATCTAAATCATTAATAAACATGTGTGATGGTTGCTGATTTTCCAAAACATTAGGTAATATTTGTATTGGATTATTTGGATTTTGAGTGGTGAATATAATAGGTTCAAAGTTATTATATGTTTCAGTATAATTCATATTATGAAAGAAAACATTACATTGGTTCATTTCAATGTTTCCAATGCTGTCAGGAGGTTTTCTAATCACAGTGTTCTGATATGGAAATTTAGTCTCAACCATAGAGAATTGATTCTTGTGTAACCAAATTTTCTCATGAAAATTTGATGTTTTTTGATTTAATGGGAAATAAGGACTTTTAGTTTTTTCACAAATATCCATTCCATTTTGTGTGGCAATACATTTTGCTATTCTATTTGTATGATTAGTTTCAATTTTATTGTTTTTAATTGTTGATGAAGGAACAGTCTTGCATCCTAAGGCATGACAGTCACAGCAACATGTTTTCTGTATATTTTCAAACATAAGAATGTTTTTTTTATTGCAAGTACTGTTGACAATTTTCATGGCATAATTCTGTCCATTATATTCAGTACCAATATAATTATCCATTGTTCTGTAATTTGTAAATGCTCTATTTTTTAAATTGGTTTGTTTACATTTATTAGTTGAATTATTGTCAAATGAGGTTTGAATACCTTTAGTTCTTTTGAATTTTCTAATTTTTTGTTTACTCCTAACATTAACTGAGACTGACAGTTTCCTTTTTTTTCCATTAATATTGGTGTGAAGATTGTTTTGCATTAAAAAGTGGGACTCCTCTTCATACACAATCTCTTCACTTCCAGTGTCAATTATATTTTCTTCACTATTATATGCTTGTGTTGACTTGAGAAACATACCCATTATGAGATCTTTTCCCTTTTGCTCATCACTTGTGAAATGAGTTACTGCAGAAATATTGTATTCTTCATTTTTCAAGTTCAGTTTGCCATTCCTTTTCTGCAACTTCTTTGTAGAAATTTTAACAGGAAGGATTTTTCTTACATTTTTCCTCACTTGGATGGATGGAGTACTATCAGTTATAGAATAATGTTCAGTTTTGTTGTTAATTCTCCCATTATTTTGTACAAGGCCTTGATTAGAAGCATGGTTGTAAAAATTATTAGTTTGCAGTAGTTTCATACCATTTGAGTTTGAAGCAACACCAGTATCATTTACAATAGCTTCCTTTGCAATTGTCATTATCTCATTTTGTCTATAAGCATATCCTTTGATTGCCCCAACAGTTTCAGAAAAACCACCTTGACTCTTGCAATGGAATTGAACTGTACTTTGAACCCTATTGATAGTGGGTTTTTGTTTTTTTCCAAAATGAGAATTTACCAATTTTTCAATGCACATTTTAATGATTTCCCAGTCTTTAAATTCTACAAGTGTTTTACTGGGACTGAGTAAAATGTCTACTCTGGAATAAGGGCATTTAATATTGAGTACAAACACTGGATACTTATACTGAGCATTAAAATTAGTATTAGTTGCCTTGTTATTGGTGCTTGAAAGCAAATATTGTACAAATTTTTCTACTTTTGAGCTAAAAATTGGACGTTTATTCAAATAAATATATGCAAAATTTTTATTTGGGGATAATTCTGTAAGAAATAGGCCTTCAACCTGTATTTTCCCTTTTCTGATTTTTAATAAATTAAATTCTCCATCTATACCAGGGTGTAAATATCTAAGTGATGCCACTATATCAACAGAACATTTACTTTGCAAAATCAATTCCAAAGTTATGTTATTTCGAACAGAAAATGAAATATTAGGATTTATTATTATTAAACTTTCCATATTCTTTTTAATATCCTTTAATTCAAATTCAACAACTATTCGTTTTCTTCGAACTGGAAGATTATAGAAAAATCCTTCTACAGTAACTGTCGTTCCTGTACTTGGTCTATCTTTTGTAGCTTCAATTTTATCATTGACTTTTCTTGATATGACTTTAATGTAAGTTTCACATGTATTTTTAAACTTGGAAATTATACTAACTGATTGAGCACACTCTGCAATATCTGCTAATGCTTCACCACGAAAACCATAATATGGAACATGCTTTTCCAACTGAGCCCAGTTATTACACTTGCTAGTAAAATATCGTTGCCCCACCACTTTCATATTATCCTTTGAAATCCCTTCACCATTATCAACAACTTGAATTTTCATTGCAATCAAGTCAATTCTAACTGATATCGCAGTACTTTTGGAATCTATGCTATTTAGAACCTGTTTAAAAAGCAATTGATTATTTTAAAAGATTTAAGAAAAAGTAATTACCAATTCTGTAACACATTGCGTAAAACTATGCATCGAAGCAGAACTTCGAAGTTTTTTAATAACATCGATGTTTAACTTTCGTATTTCCATTTGTTTGAAATGTGTGTCAAAATGTTTTAACATTTAGGTTGAATTTACATGGGAACGGAATAGAGGAAGCTGAGCCGAACAGCAGAATAGAAATGACAGTTGTCTGCACAGATCACACAATAAGTTAAGTTGTCTACCTCAGAGCATATATACTTTTGTACACAGATCATACAATAGAGAACTTCTGTATTTATGGAGCATATATACTTCTGTTACCGTCAAACTGTGAAACTACGTTTTTCTATAGATTTACGTACTCGACTTCATTTTCTTAACGTTACTGTGTGTAAGTAGTCAAAGTATATGTAATACATGGGAAAATGAGCTTGTAAACTGTTTTTATATAATATTTGAAATTTATAGATTAAATATTGAATAATTTTGAACACATTTTTTTCTTTTTGAATAAAAATTAATTATAAGGTAAATTTGAAAACATTACGGTACTATTAAATAATGAAAGTAAAAAATTATATAACACGTTGAAATTTTCATTTATTTTTTCTGCTTTAGACGAAAACAAGTTATTCGCATATTCTATGCAATATATCTCTATGTAATATAAATTTTTGTCTCTTTATACATATTGTATGATCTGTGGTTTTGTCTATTATTTATTCCATGTCATAATTAAAGCTTAACCTCGATATTTTATATCAGCATTCCGCATTGAACCAAGAACTAAATCCTAAATCTACTACTACATGGGTTATTCTAGCCTCTATCAAAATATATTTGGAATTATTTAACATGAGAAACTGTTATTCCTTTGATCTGTACGTGTTGAGTATTTTGCTATTTAATTCCTCAAAATAAATGCCTCAATGGATGTAACAAATAATATAAATGCAACAAATTGTGTTTCGTCTGGAGTCACAAATTTGAAGAAAACCCTTCTACAATGGTGAGTAAAGACTAGTGATGTTGAGATAATCTTTAAATCCAGAATTTGCTATTTTAGCGACCACGAATCTAAGATAAACAATCAGCTAATAAAGTCAGAAAAGATTCAAATAGTGATCCCCACTCATCAACGACACCTTTACGTACCTTATCATTGGTGTGCCGTATGCGAAGAATACGGGGAACCGTATCTCTCAACTAATAATTAATGTTCATTTTTAGTTAGTTTTACAACTCATGTAACCAGCAGATAACAAAGTGTATTTTGACTGAGGCCTTAGCATAACTTAACCCCAATATACCTAGATTTTGAGACAGATATAACATGGGTACTTTAATTTGAAAAGTTTTAGTTGATGGTTTAAATTATTTTTTCATTGTATACACAAATTTATCAAGACCCATTTTTTATTTGTTTGATATATATCTCCAGTATGGAACCAAGAAGCAGCTTTATGTTCATCATTTTGAATGTAATTGCTTTTTTGAGTAAACTATTTCTCACACCTTTTAGAAAAATATATAATTTCTCTTCCAACACCGAAATAACCATGAAATTATCAATATTATTTCTAAAGCAATAACTCTTTGTATCTATAAGAAGATATTTTATTGCAGAACTGTTTGTTGGGCATTGATCAATACTGTGGCTATAAACTCCAAACCAACAGAATGAACATGTAGACTTATTTCCCTTAAAATCCTTACTAAATCTACTATGGGACTATTATTTTCAGAAAAAAAAACAAATTGAGTATTTCCATTTCTTATAAATGCCTTTTAATATGAAAACTAATACACAGTTTGTAAAGTTCATGTACCATAACAATTAACAATTTCTACCATATGAACTTTGAATGAATTCACATTTAACTTTACAAACACATATTTAGTTATTTTTAAAATACCTTTATTCATATTTCTTCATGTATAATAGCTGCAAAGGATGTTCAGTATTTTTTTCATTTTAATAGTTCTATTCCAAGGATCTGATTTGTAATTAATAATAGTTCTTTCTTACCACCTTGCTGTAAAATACAACAAAATATTAGACCGACTCCACACGTTAGCTAGTTAATTTGTTTGGCAACATGAGGATGTCTGATATCAAAATTGTTTTAAATATTTGTACATAGAGTAAATACATTTTACAGCCAGCGCGTGAATAGATTACAAACATTGGCGCCTATTCCTTTGATAACACCGACTCTCATCGGTCAACTGCCAACGTTGGGGCAATACTTTTCCAGACCTACACATTGGACGAGTATTGTTGGTGCCAACATTAGGGCCGGAGCCAGTGTTATGAATTATTTAAAAAGCATCAAAAATTGTTTATCTTTGTATATTTGGTTTGAGGACTGCCAATAAAAAACAATCATTTTCAATGGACATACTACTACTTCACATCTATAATCCAGCTCAGATACTCTTCGATGTTGAAACGTCTTTGATTTGGAATTTTTATTAAATCTTCCCAATTGTCAGCAGCGTCTAAAAATAGCATGTATTTCTTGCATAATAGATTGGTTGTTTTCATTGGTTTACCTGTCATCGTATGAGGTAATAATTAGTAGTTTGTTGTTTTTCTACAGAGTATAAAAAAGTGTCTTCTACACTTCTCTCATAAATTAAGTACTTTTGGAATACAGCGCTTTTTGGTTTCCCTGAATATCGGATCTAGTTTATTGCATATGTAGTCTTCAGATTCTTTCATATTTATTTTCATGAATAAAGCTTATTTTAAATAAAGTTTTAAATTTCTTCCAAGTAGTTATAGTCCTACTTTGCCACCGATTTCTATCTACATATTTTTTATTATAAAATATCAGGCCACATATGTACCCAAATGGTGTTATTTCAATATTATTTATTTGTATATCGGCATACACCATAATACCTTTTGTCTCCTTGTAGATACCGACCTTAATAGAATCTTTAAACTAAAAGTTCACAAACTTATACTTGTATTTTGTTTGGAAAATTCCTAAATTCAAATAAATTAACGTAACTAAAAGAACTATATGCTTATTGAATAAATATTAAATTCCAGGATCTTTATCTCTTCTGATATTTGCCTAATGAAAAATAAGTTATTATTTTTGTCATCAATTTTCAATCAGATTTTAATTTAATCCTAGTTTTTTATTTGACTAATTAAAAGAATAAAGAACTAAATTGCATAATATATAAACCCTACTCATATTATAATTAAATAAATAACAAAGTATATAAGGACACTTCAAGCGGGGATTGTTGGTCGGAAAATAAAATACCAGTTCAACTAAATTTCGCATTTCTTCCATGATTCATAAATTACGAGGCCCGGGTAAGCTTTAACAATCAATTTGTTCATTTTTTCCAGTTTGATGATTTATAAACT
The DNA here is from genome assembly GCA_034190945.1 of Octodonta nipae. Taxonomy (NCBI): domain Eukaryota; kingdom Metazoa; phylum Arthropoda; class Insecta; order Coleoptera; family Chrysomelidae; genus Octodonta; species Octodonta nipae. The sequence goes on from CM067220.1 coordinate 70,339,722, forward strand.
AATTGTTATATTTTGAATAATATTTTCCGACCTTAATCTAAATTGATTACATACAACAGGTAGTTGGTCGATCGTTAGGTAGTGCGTGCCTTGTTGCATTTTGTCAAGGAAACAATCAATCAAAACAAATGCGACATGGGTTTGTTGATCTCGGAGCTCGTATCGATTAATAATTTTACGAACAGAGTTTTGACAATGTTTTTTTGGCCTTGTTGTGATGAAAATGATACGAACATCTTAAAATCAAGGTTTTTCTATTGCTTGTGCCTCTTATGATTTAGTGGATGTGCAATTTCAAAGGAAGGGGTTGTTTGAACAGATTACAATCTGGAATTGAGAAAGTGATGGAACTTTTAGTACATAAGAGCTTTGAATAATACAGAGGTAAGCATTTTAATATTAATAATATATTCCATAAGGGAACACATATAAATTATGTAAGACATTTTTGGGTGGGTATGTGTCTGGATTCTCCCCAATGTCTAGTTTACTGCTCATATGAAACAAAACATTTGTGAGTTAGAGTAATTAAACAATTTTAATAATTCAACTATAACTCTCATTTTAATTAAAGTAAGAAATCAAAAGTTAAAGCCCAGAGGAAGTTTATTTGTACATTAATTCTGCATGTTTTTCTTAATTTTGAAAATTTGTATTCAGTTCTTTAATAATTGTATTCTTTTAAGAATTTTTTAAAAACTTTCTTTAATCTTTCACTTCTCCGGGAAAACATTTCACGAGCGGCCTCTTTTGACTTATTCCATAGAACAATTAAAGTTTAACTTCAAAATTTTTGGACAATAGCATTCAACATTGAACTAAAATAACTATTATTCCTTTGATCTTGTAATATGTAATAAATAGATGAGATAGGAAATAATTACAAATTTTGGTACAGATTTTAAATGCAGTTTTATTTATAGCAATGTGGAAAAATCCGAATGATTCATGTAGGTACATCATAACTTGTTGAAAATTTTGTGAGTAAGTAACTGAGTCATTCGGTGTGCAGTTTTATTTATAGAATTGTGGGAAAATCCAAATGATTGCATATCGTGTGCATCGTATGTGGTTGAAAATTTTATGTGTAACTGAGTCATCGGAGAGTAAAATTTCATAAGTTGCATAAATTCGAGTGTTTCCACAGAACATGAGATATTTATTTGAAACACTTGAATTTATGTAACTTGTGAAATTTTACTCTCATGAGACAAAGTGTTTCTGAATGTGGTGTTTTCACAGTATGTTCTGTAATTTAGAAGAGGCAAACAAAATTAATTTTTCAAAAATATATTATTGATAAAATTATTGTGAGTTGTGGAGTGATTTCATAAAAAGATGCCAATAAAAAAGCAAAAATGATTTGATATTTGTTGGTCCACTTATGAATTTTAGGGCATCAGAAAATTGCCATTTAACCGCTTTTGGTGTGTTTACATTTTCTGTTGATGCTTTGAAATTGACAACGAAGGTTATGTATTTTATCTTTTACTTCTTTAGCTGGAATTCCTAACTTGTTAGATATTTCATCCATAGCTGATTTCCTAAGATTTCTGTTCTTATAATTTTCGAACTGTTCCACAAATTAGAACATGATTCTTATAGTCAATTAATTGCAGTATCATGGTTGCTATCTACTTCAAATTACATTCTTTTCTTTTTAAACATCCCTTTTCAGTAATTTCACTCATTATTGGGAAAAACAAATTTTTATCTCAGGAAACAATAATGACGTGCAGCAGGTGAGATAAATGTCTCATGCAAGAAACTTGTTCACGCAACTAAACTCTCATGAGACATTGTTTCACGAGATTATCTCTTGTATATCACGAGTAGAGGATGGGGCACTTGGCGAAAAAAAACACGTGGTCTGCGAGGTCACTAACCTCAAGCTCGAACCTAGCAAGGGAGCTAACCTAAGAGGGTGGGCCTTCGGGGGTTGGTACACCTAACGGCAAGGGTGCTAACCTAACGGGAGGAGGCGTCAGGACTTCGAAGCGGTGGTTGGGAACGGGGGCGGGGCATTCGCTGGCCGGTGATCAGCCGGGTGCATTGGCCGTGGCAGGGAACACATACTGTATTAGTGGCGAAATACATCTTAAGAACATATTCAATGGGATGGACGATACGTATTTCGAACAACGAAATAAATTATCATATATGCGAGAGCGGTACAACTCGTTCGAGTCTCTGCTTTCGTCGGATACACCAGGGCCACGAGGACGCCTAGTCCGGGCGTTAGATCTCTTAATATAGATAATTCGGCAATTTTAAGCAAAAAAAATGTTCCGAAAATGCATCGCAAATAATTAATAGGTTCCCATATATTTGGTAATTAGCATTTCATTACAAATAATAAAATAATTCAGATTCAATGAAGGTAATAACAAAAGATAAGCGAAACCGCAATAGAATGTTGGCGAACTGATAACCATGCGAAACTCGAGCACCGTTTGAAAGTGCAGTGGCTGGTTGATTGTAAACAAAATCGTTAATTATAAAAGTAGATGCGGTTTTCATTGAAGAGATAATGTAATTATAATAAATACGTAAATGAGGAATAATAATTGCGACTTGAATCGTTGGATTTTATATCCAGAGGCGGCCAATTCGGCAGGAATACCGTTGGAGAAATGGTTGGAGCCACTACAAATGCTAGAATTGGCACGTAAAAACGACTGGTAGAATGGTTGAAGCCACTACAAAAGCTAGAAATGGACCGTAAAAACGACTGGTAGAATGGTTGAAGCCACAACAAAAGCTAGAAATGGACCGTAGAAACGACTGGTACAGTAAAAATGGCTGCTATAATGGTTGGAGCCACTACAAAAGCTGTAAAATGGCCCGTAGAAACTTAGAAATCTCTGGTAGAAATGGTTGAAGTCGTAACAAAAGCTAGAAACGTCCCGTAGAAATGATTGGTACAGGAACTTTGCAAATGACTAAAAACGGTACAAATACTATAAATGGATAAATGGTTGGAGGCACTACAAAAGCTAGAAACGTTCCGTAGAAACGACTAGGATAGTAGAAATGGCTGGTTGAAGCCACTACAACAAACTATAAACGTAGAAATGACTAGAAACTTAGAAATGGCTGGTTGAAGCCTCTACAAAAGCTACAAATGTCCCGTAGAAACGACTGGGAGAGCTGAAAAGGCTGGTAGAATTGTTGGAACCACTACAAAAGCTAGAAACGCCCCGTAAAAACGACTGGTAGAAATAGTTGGAACAACTACAAAAGCTAGAAACAGACCGTAGAAACTACAGGGACAGTAGAAATGGCTGCTACAATGATTAAAGCCACTACAAAAGCTGGAAATGGCCCATAGAAACGACAGGAACCGTAGAAAACGCAGTAGGAAATGATTGAGCCGCTACAAAAGCTAGAAACGCCCCGTAGAAACGACTAGTACAGTAGAAACGGCTGGTAAAATGGTTGAAGCCGTTACAAAAGGCCCGTAGAAACATAGAAATCGCTGTTGGAAATGGTTGAAGCCGTAACAAAAGCTAGAAATGGCCCGTAGAAACGACAGGAACCGTAGAAAACGCAGTAGGAAATGATTGGAGCCGCTACAAAAGCTAGAAACGACTCATAGAAATGACTGGGACAGTAAAAATGGCTGGTAGAATGGTTGAAGCCGTAACAAAAGCTAGAAACGTCCCGTAGAAACGACCGGTACAGTAGAAACGGCTGGTAGAAATGGTTGAAGCCACTACAAAATCTAGAAACGTCCCGTAGAAACTTAGAAATCGCTGTTGGAAATGGTTTAAGCCGCCACAAAAGCTAGAAACGACTGGTAAAATGGTTGAAGCCGCTACAAAAGCTAGAAATGTCCCATAGAAACGTCTGGTAGAATGGTTGGAGCCACTACAAAAGCTGGAAATGGCCCGTAGAAACGATTGGTACAGTAGAAATAGCTGGTAGAAATGGTTGGTGCCTCTATAAAAGTTATAAACGGCCCGTAAAAACAACTTGAACCATACAAACGACTGAAAATGTAGAAACGACTAGAACGTTCCATGGAAACGCAAGGAAATAAACATAAATACCTTGATGTTGATATATCTTATGCGGCTCTGAAATAAAATTGTAAATACAAGACACTGTTTTACTACCAAAAGTACTTCTGATTAGAAAATTATTATCTTTCTCTCTCTAGCTTCATTTATTAAAGAAAGAGATCGGAAATCTGATAAGAACGCCCTGTAAACAGGGCCTTCCGGTCATGACGTCATAAGCTGCACTCTCATTGGCTGACCACCTGTTAACCAACAGTTTGCTTATCTTATATGCTTATAAAGAACAGATATGTCCTGATTTCAAAGTTTCCAAAGCAGGATTCCGTTTCATATTTGAGGAGTGTCTTTATGCCGCTACAAAAGCTAGAAACGGCCCGTAGAAACGACAGGAACTGTAGAAACGACTGGTAGAATAATGAAGACACTACAAATGCTAGAAACTGGTGCTACAAATAGTTCGAAACAAATCCGTTGCAAACAGTAGAGACCAGGAATGTTGGAAATGGGATAGTGGGAATAAATATATAACTTTTTTCTAAAGTCAGTACAAACAAATGTTTTACACAAAACGTATTCAGTGGTACATAAAACTTTTTTCTAGGTGTACAAAACTGTAACATCAATCGGTTATTAGTTATAAGTTTTCTAAGCCAGGGAACAAACTTTTTTCTAAGTGTACAAACTTTAACATCAATTATCAGATTGTGTGTGTGTAACTGTGATTAATAGAAAAAGAAAACAAAAAATCGATAGAAAACGTTATTGCTGTTTGTGGTTAGAATGAGCAAGAATAAAAGAAATGTTGGCATGGTAACACACATCAATACTATATTTTCAGTGTCTAGATATATTTTTCAGGATATGCGGATCAATGTCAATTAATAAAACAGTAAACCACTCACGCAAGTGGGGAAAATGTGATTGTATATCAAGACATTTATTGAATTATTCATGATACCGTAAAATGGGGTGAATAACAACAGTTTTGAACTTCAAGTTTAAATATCAAAAGTACTATAAGAGATATTGAAATGAGACCTACCTCGGTTTATGAGTCTTCCCATCCTCTACAAGCCCTGCAGCTTCATATTTTCTTTTTATGGCAAGGTAAAATTAGAAAAAATTGAAAACATGTTGTTTCTATACACCCCATCGAGCGGAGTCAATAGAAACAGGCATTGTTTTTCACGTCTGTTTCTATTTCAGAGGCAATAGAAACAGTAAGTATTGTTAAGGGATGGATAGAAACACAAACGAGTGGTAATCAGAGCAAAAAATTTAATTACAATATATCGTAACCGATACCCAAAAACAAAAAGAACAAAAGTGAGAATACAAAGTTTAGTCTAATAAATTATGAAGGCACTTAAGTCATCCCGAAAACAGATTTTGTCTTTCCAGCGAGAAGCAGACTTTGAGGTTTGAACAACTGGCATCAATTTTTTAATTACATCATCCTTGGAGAAAAATGATTCTTCATCAGTCAAGGAAAACATATTACTGCTGAGGGTTTTCTTGCAAAACAGTCCAACATAACCGTCATCTTGAAAGTCAGTGACTTTGGAGACATACATTCTAAATACATTTTTAGTTTTTCCATATACCTTCACGATTACAAAATCGTCAGGTTGGATTAATCTGTCAAGTTCTTTTGAAAGTTCGGCATTTGCAGAAGAATCGGATAATGTGAGATCTGAGTCACTGTCTTGCACAGAATAGTCCGAATCTTCTGGTGATGATTCTGAATCGAGTTTTTTATTTTTCTTTTTCCTGGCACTTACACTTTGTTTTCTGGTACCTGTGGAATTATCATTGTCAGTGCTTGTACCAGCAACAGATGTGCTAGGTCCAGCCTGATCTGGATCCGGTGGAAAATCTGCCACAGAAACACTTTTTCCTGGACCAACATCTACTTTCACTCGCTTTTTTCGAGCTGGAACTGTTTCTGTGTGTCTTAGAGCTGTTAATAGTTCCTTGAAGGAAGCATCAATAGCAGCAACAGGAGATAGTGCTGGTGTTGTGGCTCTTGAGGATTGGGGTGATTCAATAGACAAATCTGAGGAGGGTAGCATCTTTAGTACTTCCTTCCGATTTAGGGGCACAATACCACATTTTCTAAAGCCAGAAATTACATTTTCCGATTTGCATGATTCACACAGTTTCTTTAGCAAACTAGGAAACTTGCTCTTTTGAATGGTAGCTTCATTCTTGCCGGGTCCTTTATTCCAATCTAGAAGGATTGAACGCCATGCCATTTTGAAAGGCCGAAAGAATGACACGTCTAATGGTTGAGTGAGGTGCGTGGAGTTTGCTGGTAAAAATATAAAGTGGACATCATTTTCTGCACATTTTTTAATGAGATCCAAGGACAAGTGGCTAGATAAGTTGTCTCCAATCATGTACTTTTTGCCAGGTAAACGTCTAAGATAAGGAAGGGCTATGGTTTCAACATAATCAGAAAAACAAAAGTTGTCGAACCAACCACTTTTGGTCCTATTGTATCTGGACCCATCAGGGCCTCCTTCTCTCCAACTTTCATACAAGTGTAAAGATTTATAGACTACATATGGGGGTAAGAGGTGACCATCACCAGTAGCTGAAAACATGACAGAAATGAAGCATTTGGTTGAGTTCATCACCCTTTCTGGGTACTTACATCCACGCTTAGTTATTACTTTATGTTTTCCAGGATCATCAGAAAGGTTCGTTTCATCATAATTAATAATGTTTGATGAAGGAAAGTCTCTGAGCTCTGCTTCTAGTCTGTCAAAGTACTCATTGATCGTTTTTGGGGAGACACCTGCTCTGACCCGTTTAATGTTTTGGCATAACCTTTGTGACAAGTCAGCCTTATGTCTATTCAAAAAAGAATAGACAAAATCACGGCCAGGAAAGTTGTCTTTGAATTTTTTTATGGTTCTACCTTGGCGGTCAAGCGATTCTTTAACCAAAATTCGCAGAGTCCACGAATCAATTGGGTAGCCCCAGTCAGCACAAATAATAAGTCTACTCGCCAAAATTTTTTCCTCTTCTTCTGTTAAAGCGGTTTGCCCTCCTTTTTTCTTAATTTGATCACCTTTTTTCAAATGTCTGTAGAGGACACTATAATGGATGTCATATTTTGCCGCTGCGTTTCGAAGGCTAAGGCCATTAGTTATTTCTTCAACAGCTGCCTTAATAACCTCTGGATCTTGTACTTTGTTCGGTTTTAATAACTCCTTGGCATGCTTAAAGAAAACGGTCACATTATAGCTTGTGCCAGCTAATATTCTTCAATTGGATAACTATTGGTTGTATATTATATATTTAATTGTCTTTCAGCTGTGACATTGGAAAATAAACACAAAATAAAAACTTTACGATTTGTGGGGTGAATAGAAACAGCAGAAAATAATGTGTTTCTATTCACCCCACAGATTCAAAATATGGATCGTAACCTAAAACAAAAATTGAAACAAAGAAATGGTTTTGTTTACACTGTGTTAAATAATGTGATATCTTTTACAGGTATACAAGGTATAAAAAATAGTACAATTCAAACATGTGAGGTGATGAGGTATGGTACTTAAATGTAAAGTTTGGAAAACGATGAAAATCGGCTGAAACAGAAGTTGCTTTGTCACACCACTGAATCTGAATCTCAGTATTGCCAACCACACAAAATCACATTTCCCTTAAATCTTACCTTATTTCCATCTCATAAAAAAAATATCCCTGTCTGCTTTACTTTAACCCCCTATTAGATAATGTTGAATTTTTCAGAAGTTTCGTTTCTATTCACCCCATTTTACGGTACGTCTCTTCTTGAAATCCATTCTAAATGTTTTACTAACGCGTTTTCTGGTTTCCAGTTCTTTAGATACAACATTTCGAGAGATCTGATCAAAACGTAATTCAACTTTCTCTGATAAACCGTCAATAATGTCCTGCATAGAATTTTTATTTAATGTCAAACTGTTTTCGTAGTTTAATGTGAACCCCTTAATCTTTGTTACTTCATTTTATGGTTTTATAATAATAACTTTTAGGACCTGTTGATAGCCATATACAAATATAATCATCAGTTCCTAGTTCGTCAGACCAATCGCCAAGTTTTGAACCTGTTGGTATTGTGTTAGAGCCATAGTCTATATATACGATTCCATCGGTATCGTAATATATTACAGCCTCTCCTAAACGATCCAACATGTCATATAGTCTAAGACGGGCATTTGAAGTAGTAAAAGAAGCGACAAAAATATTCGTGGAAGTAGAATCTTCGTAAAACAAGTCTTTGTATTTGTAAGTTACCTGAGCCATCTCATCTCCGAGGAATAAGCAGTTGGAGATCTCTATTTTATCGTTTAATAATATGTTATGCCATTCTTTTAAAGACGCCACATATGCCGTTTGAGACATGTTACGCCTTTGTCCAAATTTCCCCCACAAACTGTTTAAGCAGATTTTAGAAATTTGCCGCATACCTGGGTTAACTTTAATTTTGTCAATGTCCAAATCAATACCCAGCTGTTCTTTGATAGCCTCTGCGTAAGCTTTATTGGTTTCATAAGTATGAGGACTTGTTTGTAATTTAATTTTCATAAAATCATTTATGTAGCCTTTAAATAAATCAGTCGTTTGCTGCTTGAAATGCCACACCTCATCTATATTCAAAATTTTGTACCCCTTTTCCAAAGCCTTATTAATTTCCAGAGTTGTCCAGGTGCCTGTAAAACATCTTTCTTTGTCTCTATGGTTGCAAGTCGGTGTTTCATTTAACATACAAGTACGGCATAGTGCAAATGTTAGTTTGGTTGTTTTAACAGGTAAAACTGGATGGTATAACTTTCTTGGAGCTATCACCGTGCATTGTAATAGACCGAACCAAGCAGGATCGTATGCTTCAGGCTTAAATATTTTAATAGGGTGTCCTACGGGATAAGGATCAAAATATTGTACTGTAGGATACAAAGATACTACATTAATATAACGTATCTTACAATTTGTGATCTTTAATTTTGTAGTGGATATGCTAGAATGAAGAAGAAACTAAGATTTCAGTTTCTGATTGAAAAGTTTAACTGCTTATCAGGCTCTTTGTCAAGATCTCGACATTACAAACGTAATGTTGCAAGTGGTTAACAACAGACTAACCATATAATGCAGAAGAGTTTTAGTGCTCGGAGAATTGTTAAAATTATTTCAAGTCCACTGAGCTCGTCAAGATCTATTCCTCGTGGAAGCAAGAAAATTGTCCGTCAATAACAAAATTGTAATTTTTGAAATATACATTTAGCAATCTGTTTCAAATAATAATAAATACATGTTCTAAATACACATTTTATTTTAATTTACTAAATAGGTATAACAAAAATATATATTAAATTGATTTATTGAGACGTTTTTGTTCCTCCCTCATAATTTCGAACAACGCCTTCAGTTCTCTATAAAGGTTTGTTTCATCACCCGACGATTGATCCGGCTCGTGTTTGTGGTCCATTATTGTCGAAAAGTTCTTTGAATTTTCAAGTGTAAGTTGATCTTCTGAAATATAAATTACATTTTTATAAATATTTTAAATTAGTTTTTACATAAAAATAAATGTAACTTACGGTGACTGGGTGCATCTTTAATGATTTTTGCTCTTTTCGGTGGTGGTGGTTCAGTACTTTTATCCATGTTCATGTTTGAGTAATGCAGTAGTTTCTGTAATGGGTGTTTAAAATCTCCCGAATATATAACAGTACCCTCCTTTTGTCACATATATATAATTTAGTCGAATGATATATACAACTACATTAATTTCTACATCTAATTTTAGAAACAGGTCCTAAATACTAAAATCTCGTGAGATTTTAGTCTCGTGATATATTTATCTCAGATATGTTTTCACAAAACATGAGATATTTCTTTGAAACACTTAAAGTTATGCAACTTATGAAATTATACTCTCATGAGACTAAGTGTTTCTGAATGTGGTGTTTCCACAGTATATTCTGTAATTTAGAAGAGGCAAACGAAATTAATTTTTCAAAAATATATTATTGATAAATTTATTGTGAGTTGTGGAGTGATATGCCAACAAAAAATGATAGAAGAATATTTGTTGGTCCACTTATGGATTTTAGGGCATCAGAAAATTGCTATTTAACCGCTTTTGGTGTGTTTACGTTTTCTGTTTATGCTTTGAAATTGACAAGGAAGATCATGTATTTTATCTTTTACTTTTTTAGCTTGAATTCCTAACTTGTTAGATATTTCATTCATAGCAGATTTCCTAAGATTTTTGTTCTTATAATTTTCGGTCGAATAGTAAAAGTTAATTTTAAGATTATGAAAAATTATTTTACACAAATGATGTTTCAGTTTTTATTTTAAAATATGGATAAAAAAAAATTGTTGAATAAATTAATTCAAGATTTTATTTTATGGTAATAATAAAATATTTTGTGCTAAACTTGGCTTTAATGTAAATTTACAAGTATTGATTAACTTGAAACGTTGATGAATTATAATTAAGAAAAAATGGGAGAAATAATTCAATGTAGATTTACATGTAATAATCAATGTACTAATTAATATTTAGGGGGAGGGGTATGAGAAAGAACTCAGCACTTCGTGTATATAAAGAAGGACTCGCTTCTAATTCTTCAAAGTATTACTTTACTATACACATAATCATGCAATCAATAAAAGATGATCGTGAAAAATGTCCCTATAATGCACATCATGTGGTAACAAAAGAACGTATTGGAAGACATATTTTTGAATGTGGAAAAAATTATCCGCATCTAAAAAGATGTCAATTCAATATGAGACATGTAATTCCGAAAGACAAACTGGAAGAACATCATCAAAATTGCCTGGAGAAAAGGGACGATGTATTGTATTTATTAAATCAAAGCAGATATCCACTATCAAGAAACGAAGATGAACAACCAACAAGATACCCGATTTATAATATACACATACCAACAACAGAATCGTGGGATGATTGAAATATGTCCCTATAATGCACATCATGTGGTAACAAAAAATGTATTGGAAGACATATTTTAGAATGTGGAAAAAATTATCCGCATCTAAAAAGATGTCAATTCAATAAGAGACATGTAATTCCGGAAGACAAACTGGAAGAACATCATCAAAATTGCCCGGAGAAAGGGGACGATGTATTGTATTTATTAAATCAAAGCAGATATCCATTGTCAAGAAACGAAGATGAGCAACCAACAAGATACCCGATTTATAATATACACGTACCAACAACAGAATCGTGGGATGATTGAAATATGTTAACAAAAAAAAACGCTGTATTATCATGCAATCAAAAAAAGATGATCGTGAAATATGTCCCTATAATGCACATCATGTGGTAACAAAAAAACTTATTGGAAGACATATTTTAGAATATGGAAAAAATTATCCGCATCTAAAAAGATGTCAATTCAATACGAGACATGTAATTGTCCGGAAGACAAACTGGAAGAACATCATCAAAATTGGCCGGAGAAAAGGGACGATGTATTGTATTTATTAAATCAAAGCAGATATCCATTGTCAAGAAACGAAGATGAGCAACCAACAAGATACCCGATTTATAATATACACCTACCAACAACAGAATCGTGGGATGATTGAAGAAGCAATTGAAATATGTTAACAAAAAACTCTGTATTATTTAAATATTGTATTTTCTTGTATATATTTATTTAAATTAACAAAAATAAAATATGTATTATAAGATATTTCGGTTTTTATTTCTATAGTGTTTAAAGTTTTGCAATTTAAAAACGAAATCTAGTTCCAATAATTTAAACGTTTAAAAAATTATTTGCGAATCAACAAGCTTTTTCTAAGTTGGTTGTGTAAACATTCAATTCATGGGTTTTTAAAAGATAATAATAATCTCACCAAAAGATTTACAGACTAAAACATGAAACATAAAGCTTGATTAAAAATTCTAATTGAGATTCATATAAAAAATTTTGCTCTAAGTTTTGTAATTAAAATGAAGGAAAAGCAAACGACTAAAAAAATTGAAATCTATATTTTGATTCAAATATAAATTTTATAATTGATGAATGTAAATAAAATTTAAAATTGAATATTGTAGAAGATAGCTAGTTAATTTTAAGATTATGAAAAATTATTTTACAGAAATGATCTTTCAGTTTTTATTTTAAAATATGGATAAAAAAAAGTTGAATAAATTAATTCAAGATTTTATTTTATGGTAATTAAAGTTTTTGTGCTAAACTTAACTTAAATGTAAATTTACAAGTATTGATCGACTTGAAACGTTGATGAATTATAATTAAGAAAAAATACATAATAAAAATGGAGAAATAACTCAATGTAGATTTGCATGTAATAATCCATGTACTAATTAATATTTTTAGGGGGGGGGTATGAGAAAGAACTCAGCACTTTGTGTATATAAAGAAGGACGCGCTTCTAATTCTTCAAAGTATTACTTTACTATACACATAATCATGCAATCAATAAAAGATGATCGTGAAAAATGTCCCTATAATGCAGATCATGTGGTAACAAAAGAACGTATTGGAAGACATATTTTTGAATGTGGAAAAAATTATCCGCATCTAAAGAGATGTCAATTCAATATGAGACATGTAATTCCGAAAGACAAACTAGAAGAACATCATCAAAATTGCCCGGAGAAAAGGGACGATGTATTGTATTTATTAAATCAAAGCAGATATCCACTATCAAGAAACGAAGATGAGCAACAAACAAGATACCCATTTACAATAGGCACATACCGACAACAGAATCGTGGGATGATTGTAATTACAATAGCTACGATCCCACGGAATTTATTGAAAATAAGCCCGTTTTGCGAAAATATGCAAATTTAACAAAAACCAAACGACGCGAATTCAGAAATATGGAAAGAATAAGATTTGCAAATTTGGACACGAAAAATAAACAAAAAGCTGCAATCAATAAAGAAAGTCAAGAAGACATTAATTATTTATTAAAAGAAATAGAAGATACGAGATTTCAGAATAGTGAATGGGTTTAATTTTGCTATGTTATAATAATTTTTATATTGTGTTTAAAAAAATAAATTAATTTAAAAAAAAATCTTTTATTTATATATTTAGTATACAAAAATGGAGTGTGTGAAAATTGCAAATATTCAAACGATAAACTGAGAAAGTGATTAACGACAATAAAAAAAGGAGGGAAGCAGATTAGCAAATTTAGACATTGGTAATTTTTATTAAAATTATATCTTTCTTCATTTTTTATTTTTTGTATACGTCAACTTTAAGTCTTCTAGTTGTTCCGTTTTGAAGATAAAACCATAAAAATAAAACTTGTATTTAAATGTCAATTACAAAATTTATAAGTAGAATTTAGTCATTTACATTTCTCGATTTAAATTACTTGTCTTTTAATTTATTATCAAAATAATATTTCTGTCTTGAGATTTTCCAGCATTAGTTTCCAATTCTCTTTTTTTGAATAGCAAAACACAAACCACTACTAAATTAGAACACAAAACTTTTATCGCGAACATCGTTGAATATCTTGTTTAACAATGTTGTTTCGTTTTTACATGAATTTTACTAAAATTATTTCGAATATTTTTTGTGTCGTTTTATAAAAACAGAAATAAAATCTTGGTTATTTTATTTAAATTTCAAGTACATATTTATATAATTTAGTTTTACAAATTTTTAACTATTCCAACGACAGCAGAAACTTTATTGACAATATACCACCTCGTCAAATAAGTGAATAATTTTTTACCAATATGCCGATCATTATAATTTATACAAGTTAGTAATGCGGACTGAAGTTTAGTCTCGTCATTTATAAAGTGGGCTATAATGGCTATATAGTTTACATTTTTTCTGGAAGTCCAACCACCAACACTCGGCGACAATACATATACCCATACACACTCGTTTCTGTACTTTTACCATTACGTCTTTATAAACTTTTGTTAATAAATGTCTTAACGTTTTTTTTGGTGGAAGTTGGTAGCCGGGGTAATGAGATACCAGTTCAATCAATTTTTGCATTTCTTTTTCTTCCACTATTCGTAAATCATGATGCCCTTTAGCAGGCATTTTGACAACTTGTCTATCAATTTGTTCATTTTTTCCAGTTGGTGATGGTCTACAGACATATTGAGATTCTGTTTTGTTTAGCCTTGTAGAAATAACATTTTTCGGCTCTGGCGTGGATTGATTACATACAACCGGTGGTTGGTCATTATTTAATGGATGTGTTATTTCCATATGCCCAGTTGAGCTTGTCGCAAAACTTGTTAATGCTAACCAGATATCATCACACTTGTCCATTTTCTTCCGAGAAATCTACCCACAGAGAACTGCGTTTTTGCTTTAATGACACATCAACTAAAACAAACCACGTTAGTTAAACAACTATAATAAAAACGTAATAACTTTAGATGTAAAAGTATTTGTCCTTGCTCATATACGTTTGTGAATTTACTGTCATGACACCCCTCCTAATTTTAGATACATATATAACGACTCCTAAGCTAAATCTGAACATAAAGTTTTTTTATATGCCACACTCATTTTCTTTAAAATGGAGAAACAAATTTTATATAAAGAATATTTATTATTGGGCATGAATATGTTAAAAATTGTCGAGTTGAATTATATGGAGCCAGCAAAAGACCTTGTTATTAAAGAGGAATCAAAAATTATACAAACAGCTTTAAACTTTCCCGAATACAAAGGAGTACACGCAAAACTAAAATATAATTTACCAAGAAACTCGTCAAGAAAAATGATTATTTTTTTAAAACAATATAATTTAAATAAAAATAACGACATGAATGTATTTACATACAAACAAATATTTGAAGAACTCTTTAAATCAATTGTAGAAGATTACAAAATGTACTATTCGTTATTATTAAATCACGGCATTAATAATAAACATTTTGAAATAATATTCACAAATTGCAATCATAACAATATATATGATGTGGAGTATATTATTATGATTGCATTAAATTTCGAAAACTCCATGGCTGTTGGATTTTTAAATAAATGTGAATGTGATGATAGCTCAACATGTAGACTAATCGAAGAGGGCCAGTATTCGTATAAAAATGGTTTTGATTTGTTTAAATATTTACCCACCAAGAAAATGTATAATTTAACTCCACAACTTTTTTTCCCAAGGCAGTTACATTCGAGAAAAAATTTTTTTTCGTATAGCTGATTATTTTAATAACATATTTTTATTTATTTACAAAATGTTTTATTGTATAAAGAATTACTTAAAATAATATACATCGTAAGTCAATTTAAATTAATATACAGTAAGTAATTATGATTTTTTTACATTCGTATCTTCAATAATTTTTCAAAATCATTTCTTACTTTTATAATGAATATAATAAACGAAAAGACTACTGGCTTTTCATTGATTCTGTTGAAGGAACCGCTTTACGACTGTCTACATATTTGTCTACGGTTTTTTCAATTAACCGAAACAAGTCACAAACGTCTTCATATAAACTTATAGTTTCTTGGATCAACCGAATCGTGCCAGCATCTTTATCATTAGAACGAACAAATGCTTCAGTTGCATCAATTGCTTGACAGGTCTCTTTGTATAAACTTATGCTTTCTTCAATTAAAGGAATCAAATCTTCATCATTTTGAACATATTCCATGTCGTCTTCATCGGTGGAGTTCTCAGTTTCCATGGCGCTCTCATCTGAACTCCAAACGTTGTCAATCAAAGGGACCGCGTTGCAGATATTATCCTCGTACAAACGCATCGCTTCTTCGACTAGGAAAACTATACCATTGGCATCACTTTCACACATATTGTAAACTATTTTAACTGCTCCGAAAAATAAAAATTTAACTGAGAAATATATAAATTATAATTCTTTATATAAGATTTTTTGTTGATTATAATTCATCAATTTTCCAAGTTTAATGATACTTGTAGATTTACATCTAAATCACGTTTGGCATGTTGTTCTTGATTTAAATGTAAATTTACAAGTATTGATCAACTTGAAACATTGAAGAAATGACTCAATTTAGATTTACATATAATAATCAATGTACTAATTAATATTTTAAAGAGGTATAAGAAATAATCCAGCACTTCTGTATATAAAAAAGGACTCGCTTCTAATTTTGCAACTTAAAAGTTATCAAACGGCCTTAAATTATTTTTCATTTGAATTGTAGAAGCAGATACAATTCATACATCCTTCGTCATATTTAACCTTTATTTTGAAATATTAATACAGCAGATGAAATGGTTATTTCTTTATTAAAATTGGTTTGTCTGTATATTTTTCTTTATATTTTTGTATCTTTTCATATGCTTTTTCTAACAACAGAATAAATTGATTTTTGGTCCAAAGTTTTATAGTCGCTTCGGTAACAAAATTTTCAGCTAAAATTATAGCTATACATTTCTTTATAGTACTTTCATTGCAAAAATTACCCAGTTGCATCATGCACTGAGTTCTTAACAAGTTTAAATGCCGTTGATTTATATGTGTGTCATCGAAACAGAATGATTTGTATAATAAAAAGAGTACAATGGCTCCAAAGTCGAGTTCATCTAAAAGAAAAGGTTTTATTTGGTATTTTGCCATTAGAGATTGTTTCACAGAATCATTAATAAACGTTATCAAATCTTCAAACGATTTTAAAAATCCCTTTCGCTCATTTAAAATTACTGAATGCATTTGGTCATCAGTTAATTTGAAAGAATCGTCTTTTACTATTAACTTGTATATCGCTTTATTTTTCATGACATAGTGTCGAAGATCATCAGCAATTTCCAAGAAAAAATCATAATTTAGAATTTCATTGTAGACATTTGATACTTTGCAATCTTTACCTTGTAACAACCAATGTTGGACAAAACAACCTAAACGATTATGAGGAGCATCATGTAATTGTACATTAGACGATTGTTTGTTGTCGTCGTACGATACAAATATTTTTGCATTATTTAATATAAAAATTTGAATGAAAAGAATAATAAAGTTTTGATCTATTGAAAACATGGGTTTAAAAAAAAGTATATCGTCTAAAATAACCCAACATCTTTCTAGAGTAGATGCCAAATCTACTTCATTTTGAACGTTTTTTAAATTCTTATATATACAAGGAAATGAATATCTTTTTTTAAAATGATACATTAACATTTTATAAATTAAAATAGAATTGAATGTTTTTTGTAACATTTCTACACTTTGACCGAATGCCATCATAAAACATTTTAGAGAATTATTATCTTTTGTTGTGAGATCATGTAAAAGTGGTTTAATAAATGCATTCCAAAATATATACAATTTTTCTTCTATAATTTCTTTTGCTTCTATTAATGTTAAAGTATTATCCATAATTTCTAAATCATAAATTTTAAGTAAACAATCGATTAATTCTAATGTATTTCTTGCTTCATCTTGACTAAGAACAATTTGTACAACATCTTTGGTTCGATACAATTTACCCGAATTGGTAAAATAATAAAACGGTTGGACATGAAATTTTATTTTTTCTTTGGTGTCTGACATATTTATAAGCTCTCTTATAAATTACAAATCTCATATTTATTAATGTTACGTGTTGCGCCTTTGATCGATTGTGGTGTCATTATTTGTTTGGTGTGGTGTCTTCATTTGTTTGGCGTGGTGTCTTCTTACGCCCGGTGTGGTGTCATCATACGCTCGGTGTGGTGTCATTAGACACCTGGTGTGATGTTTTGATACGCCAGGTGTATACACCATACTTGACGCCGGTGTCGGTGTAGGAGGCAAGACGGGTCACAAAAAGCGATTATAACCCCCCAAAAGGTAAAATATCCTCATTTTTCGGTACATATTCTTACTTTTGGGGGGTTATGAGAGGTACATACGATCCCCTCATAACCGTTTAGTAACTTGTTTATGCACATGACACATCGCTTAAATACACCAAACGCCAGTCTGTTTACGATGTTACGCCGGACAAAATTTATTATTATCTATATATTCTATAACATGTAACATAAAGTTATTAAATATTTTATGACTAACTACAAAAATATATAACAGCCTACGAGAAAATTCTTTGTATTCAGAATCGATATCTGTTAAATTTAAAGATCGATCATATAATAATAAAAAATATTGTTCACAAAAAATTTTTGTGGTATATATAAATCTTTTAAAAAATATATCATTGTATGTAACAAAAATTTGCATAAAAGTATTATTGGTTAAATTTTGTATAGATTTTTTAAATTTGCACAATTGATTTGAACAACAATTCACCGAATTGGAGTGTTTATCAATTTCTTGGTTGTAAATATCTACACGCGATGTGATATTTTTATTAAAGTTGAGATGTTCATTTAAAATTATTAACAAAGAGCGTTTCAACATATTTTTTTCTGCCAAATTAACGGGGTATGTTAATACTTTTTGAGTGTCATCTGATGTGCCTGGGTCGAAGGTATTTAAAAATGGATCTGAGAAAATTAGACCTAAATATTCAAATTCCTCCATGGATAAATTTAATTTACATGGCATGTTTTGGCCATTTGCCATGTTAGCATTATCATTATTGTTATACGTAAAGATATATAAGAATGTTAGTATGATGTATAGGGGGAGGCAGCTACAAATACCATATAGAAATGCCGTCTTTAAATGTTTGTATTTCTTAATGCCAGTAGCCATCTTTTCATTAATGTATTCATATATATCTTCATTTTCGTTGTTTTCAATTGGTAGCGGTTGAATGGGCCTGTTAAATATCTCTTTGCTTTCAGCTCTAGATAATAATTTGTCAATTTCCTTGTTGACATTTTTCGAATTTGATGGTTCATTATCGTTTATGTTATTGGTTGTTGGGCGACTATCAATAATCGCTTGCTTACAATTTTCATACAGACCATCATGATCATTATTTACATTGATTATGGATATTCTGTTTAAAGAATTCATATCCGTATATGTGTCACCATTTTGCATAGTTTCATTTTTATATTTCACTGAAATTATTATTGGTTTCGGTGGGGGCAGTGCGTCATATTTTATGAAATACTCTTCATTTTGGGAAACGGAAGCTGTTGCTGCAGAACTCATAGTTGTGTTTTCACTGTTGTTTTAAGAAAAGCTGAAAAAAAATGTATTTGATAATACTAATAATAATGTTTCTTTTTATTACTATTATACTAAATGTATACAGAAAACGCGATGCTTTAGATTTTTATTCTTTAGTTTCTCATCAAAAAACAATTTTAATTGCTAAATATTGCAAATCTATATTATCTAAAACCCCTAATAAAAATTTTCTTTATTTTCCTTATATACCTGTCAATTCTCAATTAAAAACAGTTTATGTTTATAAAATAGTTTTTGGCAAAAATGATTTGTTTAAAATTGAATTTTTTAAATCTATACCCTTACCATTAGATACGGGTGGTAAATATAAATTTATATTCGATAAAGGAATCTTTAGTCAAACAAAAATATTGAAACAGATGCATAATTATAAAGTAGAACGTAGTTCAAACGAATTGAAGATAAAATATCAGGAAAATAACACATTTTCTAATATCACCATTAATTTAAATAAAAATTTTATGTGGAATGACGAAAATAAAACGAACGATACCGTTTGTGATGTATTAAAAAATGAAGTACAAACATTCCCCATTCCAACAAGTGGAATTATAGATAGTAGCAATATTAAAACTTTGGTACACGATGATGCAATGTTTTCCAAACTCAGACAGTTTTCTGGCTACGGAAATTGGGGTGAAAAATTTAATTTTAATGAATATGGTGAATGTCGAAATAAACAATTCTCTTTAAAACAGTGTCCATCAAATACCCTATATGCAGGAGATGGCAAATGTGCGGAATTGTTTGAACCACTAAAAACATGTTTGGAATTTCCACAAGCGATGTTAAAGCATTCTGAAGACAAAACAAAATATTTTAAATGTTTG
Organism: Octodonta nipae; assembly: GCA_034190945.1. NCBI lineage: Eukaryota > Metazoa > Arthropoda > Insecta > Coleoptera > Chrysomelidae > Octodonta > Octodonta nipae. The sequence goes on from CM067220.1 coordinate 70,359,719, forward strand.
AAACATTATCCATTTTATGAAGTAAAAAATTGTCCTCCTTTACACATTTTTCGTAAAAACAAATGCGAAATAATCAATTTATGTGAGAACATGTCAAACCAAAGGATCGCTATTCCTAAAAATATGCTAGAATTTTTTCCAACAGATAGTTTTATTGAATGTATTAAAGGGGAATCACTAGTACGACATTGTTCTGAAAAATTCCCATCGGGAAAATTGGCAGAATCAAGCGATCGATGTTGTGATCCAGAATGTATAAATAATTTTAATGAAGTATCTTTGATTAATATTTCAAATTCTGATAAACACTCACACATTCAACAATATCCCGGTGATGTGAAAATTTGCAAAGGTGGTATTTTAGTTTCGGAATATTTCCAACGGCCAGTTATTATTAAAGTTAGAGAAGCCGTTTCAAAAACAAAATTTCAAAAGTTAAATGTCCACAATTCATTAGAACTAGAAACGGCCGAAGCACAGATCGAGTACGATTTGCCAACATTTATTTATAATATTGATAAGCACCAAAAGGTTACTAAAAAAATATTAAAAACGTTTCGAGATGCCCCGGAATTATTTACAAACCGTGACATACCAGTGCAATTTATTGATGGAAGTAAACACAACAATGATGCGTACGTTTCTATAGATGATAATTTATATCGTTCTGTTGACGACAATTTAATTTGTCATGGAATCCACAGTAAAGAGGGGCGGGAGAATATATAAATAGATGCACTCGTATTTTATAATTATTATAACGATGACGAAACACACTTTTGAATTTATTGGTGCGAAAAATGTTAATTGTACAAACGTCCAAGATATCGCACTGACTTGCCAAGTAAATTTGTTGAAAAGTTTCGAAACGAAAGAAGTAGAAGTATTATCTCCTCAAATTAAGAGTGGTCCGTTATTACCGTCTGATTTGTTATGTACTTGTCATTCAACGAATGCCTCTAATTGCGATTTGATTGAGAAATGCAAATTACCCACGTGCGACGGTTGGAATAGTTTAAACAATGAACAACAACAATTTGTACGTTTGATAAATGATGTAACAAAAAAATGTATTTCTGAAATAAATCCAGAACCACAAAATTCAATCAAACATAAACATTTAGAGGTGTATAAAGAGCAATCTTTTTTTCATTTATATAATCAAAACAATCAAACAGCGGTTATCTTCTTAAATGGTATGGGTGGTACGGGAAAAACGGAAGTATTAAAATATATTCAAAAACACTGTAACGGTCATTTTCATTTTATAAATTTAAAACACGTTCTTCTAGAAAACTTTTATAAAAATACTTGTAAAAAACATACGAATTACAATGGTACGTTTCCCCAACAAGAAAATAAATTATATTTGTCTACTATAGCTAGAGTATGTCAAGGAATATACATACGCGATAACGAAGATACGTCCTTCGGTGATTTCGCAAATGCTTTAAAAACCTATAGACAATGTTTGACAAACCGGCGGGTAGAAGACACATTTTATGTTTGCGTTATCGATGAATATTCTACGGTTTCACCAGCAACTTTTTTAATTATAGCAAAATCTATTAATGAAATATCTGACAAAACTATTTTTTTAATATCTGGTGATCGACACCAATGTAAACCTATAAATTTCAATAAACCTACAAATTGTAGCCACGATGATAACGCCGACATTCAAAGGGACGCGTTACCACAAAACATTGTTGATATCGCTAAAATATTATATGGAAAAGCTAATGTTTTTGAGTATACATTAACAAATCTTATAAGATCCGCCAATGATAGCAATCTACAAAGTTTAATTAAAACCATGTGGGAACATGCAGATCATTCACTAGAAGATAGGCAGCGTCTACTTCATTGTTTTATAAAAAATCATTGCATAGCTACAGACCACAAAATTGACATTTCAGATACTGTAGATAAATATACGACCGTTATTGACATTATAGAAAAAGAATCGATATTGCTAAATAACATATCTTGTAATATACCTTTCAAAATTATTACAATATCGAATAATACGTGCAATCTAATTAATACCAGGTTCGCGAATAGACTGTACGAGTCTTTATGCACTATATTTAATCCAATAATTTTAAAAAAATATATTGCTCATTATAAAGTAAAAACATCTAACCAACATTTAATTGTTGGTTTTACTTACAAAGTTACAAAAAATCTATTGCGAAAAGTTGGCGGTTCATACGAATTATTAAATGGCAGCATTATAACATTAAAAAAATTAGAATATAGTGGTACTTCTTTAGCTAGTGTAGTTGTAAAAAATGAGCTGACAAATACGGTGTATAGATTATTTCCTCAAGGAAGTAATTTAGATAATCGAATAAAAGACGAGGGAGGTAAAATAATTCCACATTGGGGTTTTCCGATTCAACTTAGTATTACAGAAAATGCATTTCAGAGCCAGGGAATGACAATAACATGTAATGTGTATTTAGATTGCGATCAGGCAACAAACGAATATCTGTATGTAATGTTTTCAAGATTTGAAAATTTGTCACAATTAAAATCTGTAATAAATTTATAAAACACCTTGGTTTATGTATATATAAGTAATTTTAAAACAAAATCTTAACATGTCACGGGGATACGGGAACGTTAATTTTCTTTGTTTAAGTGAAAAATGGAAAGAATTTATTAAATGCAATGCAAAAAATGAAAATGACGTATTGCCATTGTGTACATATATCAGACAACTGGAAGCTGCTGGTCGTACCGATCCCCGGTCGTGGATATTAAACGAAAAACAATTGGATAAAATTCGCCAGTGTTATCAGTTTACGATACCAGAACCGGGTACAAATTTTGGAATTATCATGTGTAAAAATTTTTTACAACCACGACAGCAAGATAATTTTGACATTAAAAAACCCAAATCTATTGTTGAAAAGGGAAATGATATTAGTATGCAATTTTATTCAAGTGAAAATTGGGCCAACGATATTGATCGGTACATGTCAACCTCAAAATATGAAATGCTTTTATCTATAAAAAACACATCTATAATATATATGTCTTTTGTAATGACGACACAACATATTAGAACAGTGGATGATTTTAAAAACTCAATATTAAATAAAATATTACCTTATAGTATGTCTGTTAAGTTGACGGAAATAAATAACACCCTGGAAAATTCTGAAAATGAAGTTTATTTTGTGGTGTACGTTCAAAAAAAAAATGAAGATACGGTGTGGCAAAAATTGTATGAGTTAACTGAAGAACATTGTATTAATTTAATATTTACCAGCAATAGGGCATTATTCAGTGACAGAGATCTGAATATTATGAATTCAATAACTTTTCTCTATTGTTTTATTACGGATCGTTATAAACCCGAGAAAGAAAACGATAATGATGATATATGTAATTATATGGCAATTTTAATTTCAACAATGAGCTATGAAATTGGGGGCAAATCTTTGAAAAGGAACGGTCTATCCAAGTGTGGCACTGGACCGCTGGCATTTGTTATTTCTGAGGCGGGTATAATGGAAACGGCAAAATTAAATGGAACTTTAGAATACCCAGATAACCATACAAATAAAAATGAATGTAAACAGTACCAAATTAACAGTGCATTTGAAAGAATTTTTTTAAATTTGCCTATAAGAAATGGCATTTTAGTTCCAAATTATAAAATTATAGATACAAATATTTATTATAATAAAAAAATTGAGAAATAAATAAATTTACACTCAGTTTTTGTTGTATTACTGTATTCATGTAGAAATAAATTTAAAACATTTATTTATCCGACTCTCGGTACATATTTTGAATACAATCTAAAATATCATCTTTCTTCTTATTTAAAATATTTTCTTCAGATAAAATAGTTTTGTGGTTATCATCAAAAATATCATATTCTTGATTAGAATTTTGTTGTTTCGTACTCGGTACAGTATCGTCATCTTCTTGATGTACTTGAGCAATAACTTCAAAAACATTGGATTCATTTAATAAATTATCTCTTGATTGACTAAAATTTTCGTTGATGATTTCGTCTCTGTTATTTATATCAAAGTTAAAAATTTCATATTCTTGATCTAAATTCTCTGAAAAACTTTCTTCAAAGTCAATAACATTGTCATCTTTTTGATGTATTTCCATAGAATCTTTAGAAACATTCGCTTCGTCGATATTTTCGAAATTTTGTATTAAATTATTTTTAGTTTGGTTGAAATCGGTGTTGTTTAATATGATTGCATCACATGAAGGATTCGGAGATATGGAAAAAGTGTCAAAGTTAAAATTATTATATTTTTCATTTGGATTTTCAGAAACCTCAATATGTTCATTATTATATTGGTATGTTTCGTCAGTAACTTCAAAAATATTTGTTTTATGTAAATTCTCGAAAGTATCTGTTGTGGGTATGCATTTTTTATCAAACAATTTTGTTGTGTTACTTATGATCGTGTCACGAGATGAATTTGAAGACGTCGAAGAATTATCATCATCGAATATGTCATTTTCTTGAATTACAGACTGTAGTTTATTTTTCCAGTTATTATTATTTAAATGTTTACTTAGAAAATTTGAAATAATTTTCTTTTGTTCTGAATCACCCACTAAATTATCTGTAAAAGATTGTGTAACAAATGATTCCAAATTTTTCATGAAATAATCTAAAAAGGACAATACTATGTATCTTGTCACATTTTCTAAACTGTGTATGAATATCGAATTATTGGGATTTCGCTGTTTATTTCCGTTTGTAAATTCGAATAATGTTGTTAGAAAACTTGAATCGTTTACTCCATCTATACATTTTGATCTGTTATTTCGAGATTTACATATAAACATTGAGATGTCTTTCTCTGTAATTTGTGTCAATCGATATTTGATACTATGTGATATATCTTTCAGAAAACAACTGGTATTTTTGGGTGTAATAATAGTTTCAAGTATACGAGATGCCAAAGTTTGCCATAATAATTGTTCTGTTGAATATTTTTCGATATCAAAACACAATAAACTTAAATCTTTTATATCGTTATAAGATGCTTGTTGAATTGCGTCTATCAATGCTACTTTTAACCCGTCTGGAACAAATTTACTACTCAACGCATTTTTTTGATCCGAATAGTTTACATAAGAATTGAATATTTTAAGTAAAGACGCCGAATACGCATCTTCTGCAGTACGATTTTGTGATAACCTGTCATTCACCGAGTCAAATTTTGCACTGTTCTTCTGTTTCATTGTTCTTATTATGAATATGAATCCCGAGATAAAATACTGGTTTATCGGACCCAGTGTACATAAATCAATAAATATGGGTGGTTCTCCCGAATGGAAATTACTTTGGGAGAATATATTACGAGTATATAATGAGTGTGTTTTTATTAAAAATAACAAAGTCGAATTCTATTGGAAGTTATCCATATGCTTGGGCGAAATTTTATTCTTTTTAAAAATAAATTATACAAATCTAGAAAAAAAAATTCTACTTCAATTTGAAAATATTCCTAATGAAAATATTAAAATATTGGAAATAATTGAAAATTCTTTAAACTACAATTTAAATCAATTATTAAAAACATTTATACATTTATCATTTGAAACGGCCCAAAATATTAGAAACGTTCAAACTCGCACTCAATTTAATGAAAATCTGATTGATGTAAAATTAGATGGAATAACGAAATTATATAAAAAAAAATTTAATGAAATTTATGCTTTAATGGAAACGCACTCGACTGATACCATAAAACAAAAGACGGAACAATTAAAAATCACTCTCAAAAAAGAAATGAAATCTTTTTTTAATGAAATGTATGAATCGTTAGATGGAACGCATAATACAATTTTCATTTTTGAAGAACTGTTGCCAGATGATATTATTCAATCCTGGAACAACGTCGGTCCAATCTTTTGGTTGTGGTTTCATCTTACAGCTGGAAAATTGGAAAATGGCTCGTCTCAAAGTGAATCTTTAAAAGAGTTTTTCAATTTTATTGACATTTTTATTTCGTGTGGAATATGCAAACAACATTTTGATGTTTTACGCAGATCTGAAAATTATCAAAGATGGAAACAAGATTTGCCAACTGATTTATTTATAATTAAAATTCATCAAATCGTAAGAGAAAATCATTTTAGAAATAACGAAGGTCGAGAAAAATATATTGACCCAGATATAATTAAACAGACTAATTTTATATATAATTTAAGACAGGAATACAAAACTTGGTAAATAGAAACTAGCATTGTTTTTATAATGTCTTTTAGACAAGTAACACAAAGACAGATTAATACCTCAGCTAATTTTGATTCGTTTCGAGCAGACGATATAGATGTTAACGAGACAAATAATTCGCAATCAACGCCAGACTTTTCATTTTGGGACAGTCAGAATAATTTTCAGGTTGGAAGACTTTTGAAAAAAATGCAACGCAATTTAGATATTAATGAAGTTAAGCACGAGTTGAAATCGAACGAGCACACCATATGTTTATATCGTTTTGCATCCAATTATGGTGGTGTTAAATGTAGAGGAGTAGTAATTTCTGGAATATGTTTATTTCATTGGCAAAATTTGGGAATTATATTTTTAGAAATATCATGTAGGGTAATTGACAATGTCGAAAGTGGTTCCTCGCGATGCATTTCGGGAAAATTAACACCGGTTTTTATGAATACTCACCCTAAAGGATATACCACGATAGCACCGATTATTAGATCAATACGTTATTCCGATTGGATAAAAGACAAAGATAACTTGGTGAGTGTATTAAGTGCTTGTTATACTTCGGCTTTAAACACGGACGAGTCTAATGCGATGGCCAAGGGTTTGTTGACTTTACTTTTTGGTAATAGTACAGATATTATTACCATTCGTAACTTTTGGGTAAACAAAATGAAAATATTAACTCAAATGTTAAACTCTGAGAACGTATACCAATTACTAGTACAAAACAGCACCGAAGACAACGACTCTACGAAAATAATTTATCCTGATGATTTAACAATATTCGACATGCCAATGTTGTTAACAATTGATGCTTCGACCATTATTAGTGGAGAACGTAACACAAATTATGCGAATCCGGGCAATATTACCATGGTTCAAGTAATCGGTGAAAAAACAATAGGGGCATTTTCGCTAGTAGGTCCCATTTGTTATGCACCGGATATAAAGAGTAGCAGTAGTACATCGAGTGTTAAAACAGCCATCGTTCAACAACATTTATTTGAAATTCCAAAAATATTAGGAGCAACGTCAAATCCACGGTCTGCGATACTTCCAATGACTTTGTCTGATAATGAATTGTATATATTAAATATATCCAATTCTAAACAATTTTCCAGCGATTATTGGGATTATATGGGAGATGGATCTTCAATACAGTTGTTGTCGGAAATATCAAAAAAGAACAACCCCACAAGTGATCCCGCCTTAGAAGCTGATGAAGAAGAAACCAATGTGCCAGTATTTGTACGAGATCTAATAAGTTGAACAACACAATAAGAAACTTATAAAACATGACAGATTTATTAGCCAAAATAGATAAACGCCGTAAACGTTCTTTGGATTTTTTTGCCGATAAAAAAGCTGGAAAATATAAAAAGTTTAATCAAATTGAAAAAAGTCCAAATGGCACTCGATCAAGTATGGATTTTAACACCGAACAACAATTTTACATCAATTTTATATTGTCTGATTTTTCCTTGGTACTGGGAAACCAATCAAACGAACCATTTCCATCTGCTTTTCAATTTTTAACAAGTATTAAACAAACATTTAAAAATTCAAATATAATTTTATTTACTCACAGCAAATCTGATATATTATTGGCTAAAAAATTTTTTGAACTAATCGATATGTTCATAGAATTAGATACTTCTGAAATAGTAATTCCCGCAGAGAGACCTCTAAGTTTCTTGAGAAAATATTTATTTAAACGAGCCGAGGCGTCTTCGCTGGCAGGGCTTAATATTTTGATAACGAAAAATATGAATTCTATTAATAACAGACAATACGATATTGTTAAAGACATTCGACGTTTTTATATATTTGACAAAAATGTTTTATTTAATGTTAACTATCATGAATTATTTAATGAAATACAATTATTGGTAAAAACATATATTTCTTGATTCAATTTTGTTTCATTTAATAAAAAATATAAGTATTTATTAAAAAAATTGTTATTAATGTACCTCTGCACACATTATACCTAAACACATGTAAAATATTTCATCAGCATTTGGATTTGATGTAATCATTATAAAAGCTTCCGGATATATCTGTCGGTAATAATCAACTATATTATTGTCATAATTATTTATACAGTGTTTAATGTACTCTTCTGTAATTTTTTCTTCGCCTGGTCTGTTTCTATGTCTAATGCGTTGCATTGCATCGTTACAAGTTGTACGTAAATAAATTACAATTTTCACAAATTTTGGTAATATTTTGTGCTCAATATCAAGTGGAGCAAATTTAATTTGTGCATTAAACTCTGTTATGGTTTTTTGGAAAATTAAACTGTCGACTACACATCTCTCTAAAATACAAAGGGTATTTGTGGTACATTGAACACTTTCACAAAATGTATTAGTCCGTATTGCTTCTGATTCACAGCTTTTAATAATTTTAGTCTGAAAATTTTGAATAATCTCACATTTTTCCTCAGAAATGTTTCTTTCATGTATCAGGGTGTAAAACGTATTTAATTGATTTGTTATATCATCGTCTTGTAGAAAACTCTCTACGAAATGCTGAAGCAAAAAAGACGGTTTCACTAATTTAAATCGTTCTACTAGAGAATTGATGAGGGTAGTTTTTCCTACACCGATAGAACCCGTAATAATTATCTGCGACATTTTATAATTTTAAATAACGTAAAAAAGTTTTAACCTCTACACAATGAATGGTTAATAAGAATAAAGAAATTTACTTAAACATTTCTATTTATATATAGTGAATCAATAAAGGAATGCAAAGTGAGAATAATAACAGCTATAGGTTTTTTGAATATTCACTTTTTAACGAATTATTTTTACTTTTAACAAAAATGTGTATTACTCCAATACAGACTTATCATTCACATTTAATATGGCATGGAATCGATATATGTGCAGAAATATTCAACAGAAAAATGGATGAAAAAATTGACGAACATAACATACAGTTTAGACAATCTAGACAAACGTTGTTTGCTTGGATTGCTTTTATTATTGATAAAATCAATTCCAGTGATTATGAATTTGTTCCTGGTTTGTGTGATTTACGTTGCTATAAATTTAGCGATATTACCGTGGACAATGATTTATTCGACAGCAGTTCAATCGGTCCTCAATTTCCACCCCCTACGCGTTTACGTTTACAACAAAAATCTACCATTAAAAATCAAATGGCTACAGAATTATTGAAACCAATACCCGTTATTCCATATGAGAAATTGGACAAAAAACCATTCAAGGTGGGAAAATTAACTGCCGAAAACGTAACATTAGAAGAGAGGAGAAAAAGTTTTAATATTTATAAAGAATTTAAATACGTAAAAATTTTTTTAGAATTATTAATAAGCGAAAAAAGATTTTCTCCTTACAAAGAAGCTCTTGAAATTTGCAAAAATATACTAGATTATCGATATAATTCGGCACTTCCGTTTACTCAAATTAACGAACTTATAATTAATATGCTGACGGAAGCTTCAAAATTAATTACGCAATTTGTAACATTAAAATTCATTAATAAAGAAAACCCTACAAATGAAACAGATTTTATTTCTCATACAAAACCAACAAACTTATTGTAATAAGTCATGGATAATATTGGCCTAACACCCAAAGATATCGAAAGCACCCGGCTTTATGCTAATTACAGAGTCATTTTAAATCTGCGAAATGAATGTATGAAAAAAGCACCCCACATTTTCTCTCATACAATATTAAATATCGAAGCAGCCGTGAACGGCGTAGATTATATTTATGAAAATTCCTTCATAGAAAATGCTCTCAAAACACAGTGGATATTTGACGAAATTGGATGTACTACAACATCATGTTTTCCTACATACCCTTTAAGCAAATCTTGTACGGCAAACAGTCTTCCATTTAGTTTTGGTCTGCCCAACGGCGATCGATTTAATACATGTCAGCCCGCTTGTTTTAATTCCAAAATAAACCACTCTAATATTTCAAAAAATCAAGACGGGCCCATATGGCAACCAAACAATGATCATGCGTTACCACCCCAGTTGATTTGGTTCGAAGATGCATGTCTGCTGGAAAATTATGCACTTACTTCGTTTTTTGTAGATCCTTCAAAACATTATTTCAACAACAAAGATTCCGACAAGGATAACGTCTCTTCAGATGCTACAAGTTTTGATATTTATATTACAAAAATTGGTTTCGAAGGAAATCCAGTAACCAGTGCTCGTATAAATCCAGCTTACTGTAAATCATTTTATATGGACTTAATTAAAGACGAAAGTAAAACTAGTGAATCGGATGATAAATCATGTGGTTATGATGGAGCCACCTACTATTTACAACTATTTATCGGTTCATCTTTGATAAAAATTCTTAAATTTACAGCATTGGCATTTGAAAATGCAGTAAATCTTTTCGAAGAACAACTGTGCACCTTCTACCAAAACAAAGAACAACTTCCAGTGTTCATGCAACATTTTCCAAGTACACGAGAATTTTTAAAATCTCTTAAAAGTTGGAAGAATAATATTAATTTTAATAAAAAGCTAGTACCTGAAGATATAACATTATACGATTTGGGATTTGAAAATAATCATTTAATAGACCGGCTAATTTGGACAGACAAATTTGCGCACATTACTGACGGAAGAAATGATAAATACGGTGGACGATTAATCGAAAAAGAACGACAAATACCAAAAAATATAAAGGATATAACAAAAGAACATACAATTGAGGACCAAACAATTTCTCAAAAAATTGTAAATGATGTATTCATTCCCGCAAGTAAACGAATTACCCGAGAAGCACTTTACGAAAATAATAAGGATAGTCCCCAACTATCAAATAATAAGTTGGCAGACATTCTTCAAAAAATCATTTTTGATATGGGTAGTGTGTTTAGCAAAGAACGTTTCAAAGATACGACTATTCAGTTTTCTTTTGATGCCGGAGACATGATTTTAAAATATTATTTGAACAAATTAGGCCCACAAACAATTGAAATGTTTTTAAAATCTGAGTTATGGTCATCTATTAAAATTATGTCAAACAAATTATTTTGTGCTGTGGCATCGCATGCAATTATTAACGTCATAGTTGAGAGCGTAGCTCTTCAACTTGGAAAAGTTGCCGTAGCACTAGCCGGGGTGGCGGTGTCGACATTAAGTATTATCGGCTGGATAATGTTGATCGGACCACTTATTGATATATTGTTTGCTTTTGTATGGGATCCTTTCCAATTTAATCAACCCACACTTTCCGATTTGATATTGCGAAAAATCAGCGAATCTAATTTAATAGATAGACAAATATCTTTTGGGAGTAGACGTATAGAAATGACCCCGTATATGTTTTGGCATTTGCACGTTACCGATAACAACCATGAACAAAAAACGAATGAAACACTCTGTGTACTGAAACATACGTTAATATATATGTCCCAGAGAAGCATATCTTCAGATGGAAGTCTAATTGATTGGAACGTAGAAAATGATTATGAAACTGTTGATCGAGCAACGCAACAAACAAACATAGAAACAGCATTTAGACAATTAATTGTTAAAAGTGTGTTGGTAACACATGAAAGCAGTCCCGCCTACGAAAACGAAATAAAAATACGAGCAAAAAAAACTCGACAAATATTAAACCTTTCATTGGTGGGGATAATACCAACAATATATATAACTTATAAAGCGAATAGCATATTATGTTTATTGTTCGTTTTTCTCGTATTTATTAATGTAATTGTAGTTGAAATTTATATTTTGCTATTTACTAAATGTTATGGCAAAAAAGAAAAACAAAAATTACTCTTGACAAAATTTAACGGTGAAAAATGGACTAGTTATGTATTGAAAGATTCAATAACGATTGCTATAGATTCCAAAATTATTGAAGATATGAAAAAAAAAATTAAATCGGAAACAAACGTAATTTTCTATGATCAAGAAATTTGTATTCCACGATTTAGCTTTCGGAATAGAAATACAATAAATATTTATTTATTTTGTGCAAATCCTGGCGAAATGTGTTTAGATACCATAAATGCTTATCAAAACCAGATGTCTTCTTCATTATTTTATGATGTTAAAATAACAATTTTACCTCTTCCATCGGTGATTACTACAAAATATCAAAATGCTTCAACAATAAAAACTTTTAACGATTTAAACTGTGTCAACGATTCTTATTTCGTTATTGTAGAAGATTTATTACAAAGTATTGAAATTATTACTTTGATAGCGGAATTATTGATCTAATTTATAATAAAGTGCTAAAATTTATGTAAAAGTTTTATTTTTTTAAAAAAATTTGTTTAGCAAAAGATGACAAACCATTTGAAATATAAATTTTTAAATTTAAACATGCAGACGTATTTGTATTGAATTTATTTATTCCACATGGCATTAGAAAATGATTTACATCTATAGATGTGTTATCAAATGCTTTCCTACATTCAATTCCAACATTCATATAATTTTCTTTTTCATTCCAGTCGTTTAGACACGGTGAACATCGTCTCTTTAAATTTATCACGGGAACGCCGTCGATGTATTGTTGTAAAAACGTTCCTCGATTATTAATATCCACGTTTGTAGTGTGAAATTCTGTCAAACAAGTGCACGTACCTGTTTGAAAATTTGGTGAGATTAAATCTGATGCATTATAAATTAAAGACGCACAAGCATTTCTAATTCGATCAAAACGAGAAAACTCAGATTCGATAAGTTTATTTTTCATAAAATCAAAAACGGTAGCCTTTCTGGCATTCTCTGTATATAACTTTGTAGTAAAATCTTGTTCGGTATCCGTACACTGAAAGCGATACAAATTTGGTCCGGGTATACCGTACAGAAATTCAGAAGTAACTGTTTCGTTGTCGGGATCCGAAGACATTGCCAGCGTAAACGGTATACGTCCATTGTAATATGTACCCGTCAAATTATCTTTAATGAAACCATTACATCCTATAATTTGACAACCATCTTCTCCTCCAAACAATTTACCTTTCGGTAAACATTTCCAATCTCTGATAGTTTTTACCAATCTCGATGTGTAGGTATTGCATTTTACTGCAGGTTTTGGTAAACAGTAGCCTCCTCTGTTCGAGGAAAACTTATGATTTATAATCAAGGTATCAGTTTCGATAAATTTATACTGGAAATCTGTTGATTTACATTTCAAAGAACAGTCAACGGGAATGTCATTCGGGCCTAAATATATCCCGTTTGATGTACATCGTTTGCTATTCCCAACACCAATATATTTTGTTTTTACGGTGGCTTCAGGAATACGTTCTATGCCATAAAAATCTTTAATGTTGATTGCTGGAGAATTTTGTTGTACATTATTATTTAAAATTGCTGATGAAATGCTATAAATTGGTTTAAGTAATATTTTAAGTAAATATATTAGTAACACGATCCACGTTAAAATAACAAGATTGAACATTACAATTTTAAATATGTCATAGTATTGTGCCAAGCACAAAACAAAAGTAGAATCAATTCAACAATCATCCAAAAGAATCCACTCGTTGAAAAAAAGCTATAATTACAGTACAATATAAATATTAGCACAATTAGAGAAATTAAAGATGTATAATACGAGTAATGATTGGAATTTTCAATCACGTGTTCTCTTAAAGAATCATAAAATGACCGAACGGAGAAATGTTTAGATTCTTTTTCTCTAGTAGTTTTGATTTTGTTTTCGGAATCCATAGTTTTATTTAGTTTTACTCTTATAAGATAATATGCCACACCGAAAAAAGAAACCACAACCAACCACAATACCAATAGATTTTCACTACGTTGTTGAAAATCAATCGCATCCCGTATCGTATAGTCAATCAAAAATTGACGTTAAAAATGATTATTTGTCTTTATTGAATTCTCATTTTCCCTTTCAGTCAAATACACCAACCGTAAGTGATATTACAAGTAGTTTCAAATTGAAAAGTATAGATGATGATAGGAATATATTTTCAATTACACAAAAAAACACAAAAGTGGGCCGTAGTTCTCGCCCAAAACGTAGACAATCAATATCGACTAAATCGGCTATCGCACTTGCGGGTTCGGCGAGAAAACGAAGTCGTTCTAAATCGAAAACACGACGTAAACCAATTACAGAAACTACAAAAAAAACTTCCAAGAAACGAAAAAAATCTAAAACTCGAAATGCAAAACCAGTAATAATTAATGGTAAATTAGCCATCGAAGGACCTACTCGTCCTTCAACGATGAATAAAAAGTATAACGTAAATAGATTTATGAAAGACCGAATACCAAAATCACTTGATTTTTAATTTTTTTATCTAAGAAAGAACAAACATGGATCTCGAATCTTTAAATGAGCAAACGATAGATGATATTTTGAATTCTTCAAGCCGTCGTAATTCAAGAAACGACCAAACAGCCTCGGGATACGTATCTCGATTCCGACCCGATGTCGATGATGACGACATTTCAATACATCTTTCCGATTTCAATACTAATGATTTGGCAGAACAAAGCATTTTAGCATTGGAATCGGAATTACCAGACGACATTTTACTTGATCTCGGAATTGGTGGTAATATGGCTAATGCATTTGTTGACAATCGTCGAGACATGCCGTTGTTAAATACCACCGATACGAGAACAAATAGTAATCGACGACATATGCCATTATTAAATTCACCCAATAGTAGTACCTCAAATTATGGCAGTTTAGAAGAAACAAATCGAGATATGCCATTGTTAAATGCTACCGATACCAGAACAAATGTATCTGATAATGATCGAAGATATATGCCATTATTAAATTCAACCGATAGTAGTATTTCAAATTATGGCAGTTTGGAAGAACCAAATAATACAAGAGTACCCAATATTAATGCCGGTAATGTAATTAATGCACCTATTGGAAATCGACGACGCTTGTCGTTGTTAACTTCAACTGATAGTAGTCATTCAAATTATGGCAATTTGGAAGAAACAAATAATACAAGAGTACCCAATACTAATGCCGATAATGTAATAAATGCACGAATTCGGCGACGTGTGTCATCGTCAAGTTCAACCGATAGTAGTAACGGGGATAGTTCAGAAGACACAAATATTACAAGAATACCCAATATTAATGCAACAACTGCTAACAATTTTTCAGAAACGACAACACGTCAAGAAGTTCTCGAATCCAATAATGATTTGTCTGAAAATGAAGAAGCAATCGATTCCGATGATTATGACATTGAAAGACATAAAATTAATGTACGAAGACCACCTACAAAAGGTGGCTACGGCAACAAAAAAATGAAAAGATCTAAAAATTCAATAGGTTTAAATAAAGACCAACAAGTCACAAAGGGATTATGCGCCGACCGTCGTGGTCGAGTTAGCATATGTAAAAACATGTTTAATCTTTACAATTTTAAAGATGTTAGCGAAACAAATTATTTATCAGCAACACATATTTGTTGTTTTGAAATTACTATTGCTATGTTAAATGAATCGACGTTATCGAGTGTAGAAAATTACGTTAGTGCTTCCATTTATTATATTTTAGAGGGCAAAGCATATAATACCGTACCTGATATACCACTAGGAAGGTTTTTTAACGAAATGTCATTTATAGCAAACGAAAAAAATATTCATTGTAAAGGTACAGATAATATAATAAATATTATAAGTTTTTGTTACTCAAATGAAAATAAGAATTTAGAATCAACCTTAAAAAAACAATTAACATCTTTAGTGGGGAAATATAAAAAAATACCGTTTCCCAAAGAAAAGATTTTAGATAAAATTAGTAAAATTATACCAAAAATTAAATTTCGTTCTGATATCTATGCATTTGTACCAAACGATAGTGGAGAAAATAAACAATCACGCTATAGAGCCCGCCTAACAGGCAAAAAACGTACAATTTTCGATAAATATGTTAGTCATATCACAAAATAAAATATTTAATATTTATATATTTTAAATAATTACTATACATTTTTGTGCATAAATTCATATATATATTACATATTAAAATAAAACATATCACGTTCGAAATTTAAAGCTTAATACTACAACATAAAAAACAATATAAACAGTCCATAATTATCTGATGGGGGCATATCAAAAGCAACAACCATCCATTAACGAATGCAGAATTTTCTTCAATTTGGGAGTCTTCCACAAAGGTAATATATTTTGTTTTGTAAGTCGGAACAATTGCAATGCTATTAAAGATTACACTGTTTTTATGAAAATGTTGTAATAAAAATCTGTATGCATAATCATAATCAAAATTATATTCATTATCGACACATTTCACTAATAAAAATGTTGGAAAGGCCCTTATAAAAGAGTCACATTTAATAATAGGATATTCCTTTTCACTACAAAAATAATATCTTTTAGCAATCATTCCAAAAGCATTAAATAAAAAATCATAATTTAATAAATGATTTTTGGGTATTTCCATATTTTCTAGCGGTATTGAATATACATGGCTCGAATTGCGTGGATATATAATTTTTTTAAATCTTGCACGATTTTCTTTAAAATATTTTAGTAATCCTTGCACTAAAACTGTTATGTATGTTTGTTCAAACTTTCTTTCCGTACATATTTGCAGTACCTTTTGAAGATATTTTTCAATTTCTATTAACAGTATATCTGATGTCGATGTATGTGACAAGATGATTTGTCTTGAATTATTACGTACAAAAATAATATCATCCATGTTCAGTTTACGCAAATGATGTGTTATATTAATTTATAGAATGCTTCTACCGGTTTATATATTCTCAAATACTCTATTCAAATGGTTATGTACGTCATCGGAATGCGTAGATGCTTGAATATAATTAGCCGTTGTCTTTAAATGTTTATGTGAGACTGCTTTTGATGCTATTTTTAATCCACACTGTGTAAATATCTCACCTAGAAACCACCGTCTTGCGGCGTGCCATTTTACCCAAGAGGGACGGTTCTCAACATTACAGACATGCTTGTATAACTTGTCAAATCGTAAATGTAATTGTTTTATAGAACAATTTTCGGCAAAAATAAAACTGTTATTAAAATCATTTTGTTTTTCTACAACAATCCCGAGAAGAAGGTTCAATAAGTGTAAATATTTTTTTCGTACATTTTCTACTAAATATATCGTTATTTTGATATTGCCTTTACCAAACACATCTATTTGACCGTTTTCAAGCAGATCATTATATTCAAAATATGTCAGTCGATAGAGTGTAGATACTGTCCTAGCACCTGTATAAAATGATAAAACAATAAGGGTATGAAAAACGATATCTGCAATAAAGGCTTTATTGTGTATTTTGTTATTGTGATTTACCAATGCATTCTCCAAGAAAATTGTACTTTTTTCCAACAATTTTTTAATAGTTTCGGTATTCAGTGCTAATGATCTATTTGAATTTGAACTTAGAAATTTGTGTTGTTCTTCTTTTGGAAGCATCTTTACTTCTTTTTGTAAAATAATATCAAAATGGCGAAATTTAACCATATTATATTTATTCAACATTTGATTATAATTGTCAGTATCAAACCTGTTTGTGTGTTTTAAATATCTAACAATTGTTGATACAATTTTTAGTACATAAATTAAACGTAGAGGTTTTGTTCGATATATAGTTAAATATTTTACAAAATTTTCAAAAGACTTTTCGCTAAAATCATTTTCCAGCAAATTTATATATTTTAAATGTGCCATAGTTAAGCTGGTTAATTTAAAGTTGATTGTTTCATTATTATTTGTGTCATCCAAAACGGAAATTTTGCACAAGCATTTTTTCGAAAATGTAATTGATTGTTGTTGTTTTGTATGAATTAAGCAATTGTTATTTACTACTGTTACGTAAACGGTCATTATACAATAAACCTACATCTTATGTAATTTAAAAATATTTTGTATATTTACTAGGTGGCGCAGTATATAAAACGTAGTTGCTTCGTTAACTTTGGCACAAATGAGTATAGACAGTGCCACCCTGTTTGCGAAATTACAAAAAGCATACGAACGCTTTTCTCCATCTTACGAATATGTGCTATCTCAATATTATAGTAAACAAATAGATCTTATGCAGCGATTATATGTGCAAAATTCTCGTAAAGTTGAAGGAATTATTTTTGTTGATGGAACTTTTAATATCGGTGCAGAATTGCTAACGCATTTATTTATGAAATACTCAACCTGTTTTGTTTTATGTGTTTGTTTAATACCAGAGGAAAGACAAAAAATAAGTACAAACGATATGACCAAAGTTATACATTTTGAAAATCTATCGATTTTGAGATACCTATCGTCGTTGTTTGAATGGTTAGATTCAATTTATTGTAGAGAAAATAACAGTCTATCATCGGACGAGTCATTGATAGTATGCAACACGACGCTTTATAGTGCATTAAAACATTGGTTAAAAGAACGCCAAAAGTATTTTTTATTGTCATATTCAATCGAGCAACTGCAAACTATTAGAGATAATGATGCAAAATAATTAAAAGTGATTAGATTTATACATTAAAATATTTGTATTGGATAAAGTGGGCGGGGTTATGAAAAATTAATAAAAACAAAATTCACATACCATTTCTGGTATTGTCAATGAAATAACCAAAAGTGTTTGTGTGTCTATAGTTACTTGTATATATTTTATGGTACATTAAAATTTTGACATTGGATTAAGAAATTATAAAAATATGAATACAAAACCATTGGAATTTTATGAAATTATAGATAATGTAGTAGAACTATCAAAAACAAATGGCAACAATCGAAATATTTTATCGTGGAAAGAATTTATGAGCATAGCAAAAATTTATAAATCATTAATAAATCGTTCGAGTGGTTTAAATTGCATGCGAAAAAAAATGAAAGAACATGTTAAACGTTGTAAAAAATGTGAAAGAACATTTATTCAGTCTGAATCACAATTTAATGATATTATGACATTTATGAAGGTATTGGGACCCAGTATCATTTCATGTAAATACAAATACGGCAAACGCAATATGTGGGTGACACCACAGTGGAAACAAATCACAGAAAATTATTTGACGATATTAAACAAACTCTATAAAATTGATACACACATTACAGATCCCAAAACGATAAATGCAGAGGATATAAAAAAAATTGAAAACAATCTTAAAAATTGTGATTTATTAAACAAATCGATTAAAGAACAAACACAGGGTCGACGTAGTTTTATCAAACAAGAAGCTAGTCCAGGAAGGCACTATTTTACGTTTCGTTGCACCGTATTACCATCTACGGTGGATATGGACATTGACGAAATTGGCATTCCATATGAAGTTTTTCCTGGTATTTTGGAAAATAGAAATCGCATGTTCGTGTCTTTAATATTTAAACGGGATCCTGTCATTTGTCAATATAGTATTCATTCTCCCGAAAAGATAAAACGCGTCTTTGGCCGATGTCTTTTAATACACCCCTATCGGTACAAATCAATGAATTTAGATATCGATGGGGATACCGTTGTTGTTAACATTTGCGTATGCGAAGCAGTATCGTTAGAATTACTTTTGCGTTTAAATTGCCAATTAAATATGTACGTGTATTTTGTTAAAACTCGAATGGAATTTTCACAAACTCATGCTGTACGTTTACACGATCCAAACGTCATAAATCAATTATCACGACATTCCAAGTGGGGAAATGTCTTTCAATATGTTTACGAAAACGAATACCAACATACGAAAACAATCAACATTTTAAATCATGTGTTACTAATATTGACACAGTTATATGATAGCACAACAGCTTACGAGTTCATACGTTATGCAAACGAATTGGCCTTCAAAGACAAATCTATGGAATCGTATTTTGTGCATAATATAATAAATGATGATGTTTGTAATTCCATAATCGATTCAGGTGCTAAAGGTAATCAAGATATTATATCCATTATGAAGAACATGCCAAGAAAAACTGGGGATATTGAAAAAGAAACGCTATCATATGCACAAAAATATATCGGCAGTAATAGTGTTATAGCTAAAGTATGGCAAACTGAATCGCAGTTATTACAAAGCTTACAAAATGTTACAGTCGATTGGAACATGAACATTTCTTTTTGCGTAGGTAATAAGAAAATCGATTTAGGCCCCGTAGATAATTTTATGCCACATTCATTCAAAATGGATAAGACCGTCGCTTTATTAATTGACGATGAAATATTCTAAATATGATTTGGTTGGTGATTTTGACTTGTCTGATTTTTATAAATTTTATATATTTACCAAAATTTTGGAACATGTTTGAAAAATTGGAACTGTTAGAAAATAACTCTCAGTGTTATTTCAAAAATAATATTTTACATCAAAGTGATAAATTAAAACGTCTAGTTTACCATGAAAAAAACGATTGTAATGTAATTGCAGTTAGTTGTTTAACGGATAGAGATTGTACATTTTCCTGTTCTCCAATTGAAGGATCTTATGTTATGTCATCGGACTTCACGATTATGTATACCCAAAAGAGTTATACCACCCAAAACGCAAAACATTAGTAAAAAATTTGGTATAATTGATGATAATAAAGACAAATGTTTTCCATATAAAGGAGTATTTGCTGTTCTGAGAGGCGATCCAGTATTAAATATAAAATCTTGGAAATGTATTTCACTTTTTCCTCATTTAATTAATGACGATGGAGAAAAACTACCAAGAGTGTGTGGCGGCACAAACAGTAAACTGAACATTAACATAAACGCCCACTATCCGAAAATCGAAGATTGCATTTGTTCCCCGGACCGAACATTAACTACAATCTCGGGTCACACCAGAGGTGATATACTCTCATTTAATGATGTTCCTCGCTGTGTTCATCATAAATATTTGTATTTAGTCTAAAATCTATAATTGTTAAATGTTGGGATCTTTAATTAAGTTTTCTGTTTCGTTTGAGCTACTATCTTTGAAACTGTTATACCATGCATGAACTTTAAAAATAATTGTAAGAACCAATCCGCCAAAAATGAAAATAGCAATATAAATTAAAGCATTAATTACAAAATCAATAGTATTATTTACACCATCCCATATTTGTTTGGGCAAATCTACTATAAAATCTGACAATAATGTGCCTAAATTTGGTTTAGATCGACAAACATACACATCTCGTGAATCTACCATTTCTTCTATAGCTAGATGTTGCAATGTATTTGGAGGTGCGTCGGTATCACATTTACGACACTCTGCATTTACAATATCTCTTTCGGGATCCGGCCAACCTCGACACAATTCTCTCAAATTTACAACATTGGGTAGTTTCGTGCAGGCGTTTTTCGGTTCAAAATCTTTATTCGCACAACTGCACTGTGTTATTTTACATGCAGATATTTCACCTGTACGAGTCACGAAGACTCGCCAACAACCCGCAACTTTTTGTGCTTGCTTTACCAAATTTTGCAACAAAACAGCTACTCCCAAACCCAAAGTAATAGTAATGAACGCTTTCTTTATAGTTATTGTTTTTTTAACTTTTTGCGGTAGATTTTCCAAATTATCTATAAGTTTTCTAAATGTTTTATCTTTGCGATACAATTCATCTAATCCTCCATATTTTGTTTCCAAATTTATGTCTTTTTCATAAACATTTTTACGTAACTTTCTGCGAACGAAATTTCGGTCTTCTTTGAAAAGTTTATGTAATTTTCGATCAGGAAAAGTCATTTCCATACATCGTGTAAAAGATTTTTTTATATTTGTATTATTAAAGTGCTTGTTTATAATGTCTTGCGAAGTGTGTTTATAAACATCAAACAGTTCATCTAAATTTCCCATGCGAATTTGCAGAATTACATCTTCCAATGGTTTATTCATACTAGTTACCACGGGTTTGAATAAATTTCTATCGGTCATCGGTATAAAATCGACATCATCTAAAATGTCGGATATTAAAGTTGAAATACCAACTAATTCAGTTTTATTCACCGAAACCAAACCAGTATCGATGTGCCGATCGTTTAATTTTTTTAAGGAAAACAAATCATTACGTATCTCGTGTAACTGATTAACTTTTTCGTTAACCAATATTTTAGAATTGGTAACATCTTTTGCGATCCTTTGAATTTTATTTAAATTGTGTGCTAAACTTTGCATATTTATTCTACATAATAAAAAAGTGCAGGTAAATTATCGATATTATTTGAAATTTTCCAATAACGTTCATATATCCAAGTAACACCATTCGGTCTTATAACATATAACATATCGTAACAAATTATCATTGTAATCAAAACAATTAAAAAAATAAAAAACCACATGTTTATTTTTTACTTATTTTCAAAAAATTCTTTCATTTGATCGTAATTTAAAATTTGATCAAAACATGTTTTTAATCTATTTAAATATTTATAATAATCTATTTTTAAGCCATTTTTTTTAACAAAATTGGGATCTTCTGCTTTTTCACAAGCTTTTTTACACCCATTGTCAATATAAACAAATTCTACTCGTTCACCAACCTGTGGCGCCGATGAGGGATCTCTTTCCATCATTTTCCGTCTAACCTCGGAATGTTCTTGGGGATTTTTATAACCAGATCTTAGCAATTTTGTAATAATTAAATCTTCAATGCAAATATTTCCTTTCAATAAATTTTCTATTTGCTTATGTAAATATGAATTGGCGTAGTTGTTTCCAAATACCATCAAATTGTATATAAAATCATTCTGCGTTCGCCGAATAAAATTGCAACTATCCCGGCGAATTGCCTGCAAACCCTTTATGTCCATTTTTGGATTTTGAGTTGCAATGCTGTACGACAGTCCACAGTAACGCTTTTTACTACATAACAACATTGGATACATAACCTTTTCGAATTCTAAAGATATTGGATGAACGAACAATTCATTTGTTATTTTCGTGGCAATTTCCTTACCAATGATAATTGCTCGGTCTATGGCTTCTGTTTTTCTATCATCTTGTATTAAAGTTGATTCTACATTACTGACCATTACCGAATCCGTATCACCATAAATTACTTTAGCATTGTAATTGTTCTCTATAAAACACCTCGTTTCATCCAACATTAGCC
This sequence comes from Octodonta nipae, assembly GCA_034190945.1. NCBI lineage: Eukaryota > Metazoa > Arthropoda > Insecta > Coleoptera > Chrysomelidae > Octodonta > Octodonta nipae. The sequence goes on from CM067220.1 coordinate 70,382,987, forward strand.
TTCCAAAACTCGTAACGGAACTGGATATTTCTACACAATACAAATTGCTGGTAGCATCTCCCGTGAATCCATAAATGGAATTTGCAGAAATTTTTAACGCTAGTTGTCTACCGTTTAAAATTTTTCGTTTAAATTCATCTTGTTCTAATGCCATTTTTTGTTTTGCATCGTTTCTGGCATTAATCAAATTTTTTAAAATTTCTGGTAGTATTCCAGGTCTGACGTGAGATTTTACAAACATTGCCGATATCGGAGACACGTGTACGTTATCTTCGCCAATGTCTAAAATTTCCGAAGAAGTTAAACGCGTAGAAAAACACAAATTATATCTTCTAATAATGCTTGGATACAATGAACTAAAATCTAAAACGATTGTAGGATATTTATCGTGTAATCCAATGTCGGGATTTAAAACAGTGGCCCCTTTAAAATTTACTTTTCCCTTTTTATTGCATTTTTTTTGTTTTTTATTTATTTCAAAATCTTGATTGGTAACCTCGTCGTTTTCATCATCTAAACTATCATCGGTCAATTCTTCATCACTCGATTTTTTTCTTTTTTTATTAATTCTCAAAAATGGAATGATAAAATCCGTGTTGCATTTTACATATCGATAAATCATTGATTTCACTTTGATTTGTTGTCCACGATTTAACAAATAAGACATACTTACTCCATATATTATACTTAATTCGATATAATTTATTAAAGACATTAATTTGTTTGCGAGTAAAATAACCAAATCAACATCTTTCATACAGTATTGTGCTAGGCGCGTCCGATCTTCGATATTGCCTTCAAATAATTTAGTAATTTCTGTATAGTTAACATCGTCCTTTGATTCTTTCAAAAAATGCAAACATACATTATTTAAACTGTATGAATTTAAATTATATTCGTTTCGCACTACATCGATCATATCGAAACACAATCTACCCGGTATGTTGGTAAAGTTTGATTGTCGAAAAATAGTTTTGGTGTGGCGATTTTTTTCAAATGTTTTAGACTCGATTCCAAACAATCGTCCGAATTCAAAAAATTTCGGCCGGCATTTTAAATGTTTACCACGTTGTAATAAATATGGAATGTCAAAATTATTGATATTATACCCCGTCATGATATCTGCATCGAAGTCTGTTAAAATTTCTTGAAATGTCTCCAACATTTGTCGTTCGGCATTATTTCGATCACATTCGTTTTCATAAAAAAATTGTTTAACATGAACATTATTCATTGAAGAACAACTACCCAATGTCAACATGTATTTATTTAAAACAGATATGCAACATTCGTCGTTTGTATATCCACATGTAATCCCTATTTGAATAACGGGATCAATATTAGCTTCGGGAAATACTCCCCTACGATTGGCACATTCGATATCAAAACAAAAAATACGAAATGGAGCAATATCATTTTTCTCGGTTTCATGTTCAATAGACACTTTCCAATTTAATATTTTAATATTTAGTTTACATTTAGATATTTTATCAGTACTCAATGAAAATGTTCTTTTCTTGATTTTTAACCAACAACTCCCCTTTAGTTGTGTGGCTGTTGTAAACATTAATACGGGTTCAATATCAGCATCGAACGCCTGAATTTCACTTTTGGTATATTGTGTTAAACAATCAATTAACCGGCCTGCGGTTTCGCGTATTCGACTGTGATCATTAACAACAACGTTGTATATCCAATCCTTTAAATCAACATTGTTGTAATTAAACATTGATATTTTTGACACCGAACACATAGATCCGTATGATAATTTTGATACGTTTTTTACATTCACGTCTTGTTCTATAATCGTATAAATATTTTTAGGCATTTCATATTGAAATGGCAATCTAATAAAAAATGAAAAGTCAAAATCATTTACTAAACAACATATAGATTTATTTGATTTTGTAACACCAAAAAGACGAATTAAATTTGTGTTGGTTTCAATAACATAACGAATATCTATGTCTATCAAACGAAACTCGATATCTTGTAGCAAATTTAATGCCATTTTAAAATTGAACACAACTAGTTTAATAGTTTGTTTATATATAACTTGAACATCATCCCTCCCCTTGTTGATGTAATGCAAGACTATTTCTGTATCGACAAAGTAAACTTCTTAAGTTGTGCGATGTAACAGACTTAACATCTTCATTATCAGTTTGATAAGTTTCTGATAATAATTGTAAACGATAATTTATAAAAGTTTCTGTAAGGTTCCACCAATCATCATTTAAAGTCGGTATCGGGGCACAAATAATACTGTGAATTACTTTTCCTTTGCCGAAAATATTATAAAATGCTATCGAACCCGTAAAATACAATTTACATTCTGCTGTACATTTCATATTTTTTGGACGTCTTTTATGCGATGACCAAGAGATTTCCTTTTCGTCCAGGCAATTATAAAACAATTTGTACATTAAATATTGAACAGACGCTCTAAATTGTATGGGATTTGTTGTAAAAAGTAGGGGTCTTAACATTTTCCAACTATTGGATTTTTCCATATTAATTAGGATATCTAATGCACAATGTTTTTTTGGCCAAAAATTTTGTTCCGGGCCAATTTCAGACTTTAAAACATTAGAGGAAATATATTTTTTTTGAAATAGTGAAAGTTCGCTCATCCATACCTCTTTAAAGTTATATATTATATACCAATATTCGAATTTAGTTGAAGCTTTGTAAGACAATATGTGAAAATATTTATTAAAATCAACAGGAGTTGAATTCAATGTGCAGTAATTTGAATTTATTTCAAATGAGGTAACGTGAAAAAATGTTTTCATTCGGTCGCTCAAAAATTTGAATAACGGTTTCCCTAAAACGGGATGTGTACTATATTTGGTTTTCACGAATGTGTGAAGAAACAATGGCGTGGATTGTGAACCTTCTCCAGTCGCTTGCATAATATAACATATTTCATTATCACGTGTATGTAATTCATGATTTACATAAGGACAATTTGACATTGTTAAAATATTGTGTTAGTTTTCGTTTCTTATTGAATGCGAGTGCTGCATCCATTAATTTATTGTTAGTAAAGACGAACCAACCTTAAAAATCTCAAAGCATAAATTTTATTATTACATATATAATTTATTTTTTTCTTTTACTACATTTTATTATTGTACCAGATGTCGTTTTATATTCATTGAAAGATTCTAAAAGAGCGTGTATGTCGTCAACCGTTGTATATATGGAATCATTAAATTTGTGCATTCTGAAAGATGAATTAATGATACTTTCATATAAATTTAAAACGTGCCTGCTATCTCTGGGATAGCATAAGCCTTCCAAATTATTAACGTTATAATTAGCTCTAACATTTAATGCCAAAGGTATTGAATTGGCTACGTAAGCAATCTTTTGCATTTCATCGAATCGCATCGGAGTTATTGATAACGATGGTAAATTATCTGTAATAAAAAATGGAACACGTCCAACAATTCCTTTGGCGGGGGGTGCTCCACCATCGTTATTTTTCACGATGCACGGAAAGTTTTGTTTCATTTGTAACAATTGTCCACTGGCACACCTCGAAATTAGAGAACAATTATTTCCTACAAGGTTTATAAAGTCCCCGGGTTTATTATTGGGTCCTTCGACAGTTGATAATGTACTAGATAAATCCGTATAAATAGTTGCCAAGCCCTTTTGTCCAAAGGGATTGACAAGTTTTATTCCGTTAAAATGTTTACTTTTAAAAATTCCAATAAATTCTATTCTTCTACATTTGCTTACACTATAATCATCGTTTATTTTATATAAATCAAATTTTTCTGTTTGTAAATGAATGCCACAAAAAATCTTGTGCAAAGAGTCAGATTGTTTTTCCGAAATAATGTCTATTAATATTTCATCAGATATTATTACATAAACGGTATATATATAACAATTTGTAGTATTGTTATTTCTAGTTTTGAAAATGTTAACATTTTTAAATACGGGAAACGTAATTTCTTCATCCGAATAAATAGTTGCCAACAATATTGCTACTTGAATTGTTTTCCCATCATCATTTCTCATTAAGGTACACATATTTTGTGTAACACTGGGTAGCAAAATGCTTACGTTTCCATTTGTTGGTTCTTCAAAAATTAAAGAATACGAAAGAACACCCAGCAAATGTAAGTCAATTTGCTTATCTAATACGTAAGCATCTTCAACATTAAGACCATCGACATCTCCAAAAGTCATATTGAAATAATAAATATTTGAACTACTTTTCGTTTGACTCCAATCTGCATCAAATGTATTTCGTATCATATCGAAACGGTTAAATTCTCGACCATTTCTCAATATTTCATCTCGTTCGAAGGCTTCTGGATCGACGTAAATCTGTAAATTTTTATGAATCATTTGTGATAAAATAGCAAATGATTTATTTGGTAAAGAAGATTTATATGCACTTACAGCTACAGCTCTTTTTTGAGGCAACGTAAAATCAGTCTTACAGTTTACAAATTTTGCCAAAGAAGAGATATTACTAAACTCATTTCGATCTAACAATTGATATAAAAATTCATTTGTTTTTTCAACGAGATTATTTTGTAGTATTGTATTCGATACAATCATACTGTAAAATTGTTCGAGTTCTATTCTTGAAAAATATATATCGTGGAGTTCATATTGTAACAGACCACGAAATTTTCTAAAAGCTATACCGGGTGTTATATTAACACAAATAAAATTTCTATGATGAGTACTTGTATCAGAATCGATCCAAAATAGTACTTCAACAAATTTATATACAGTTTTAAGACTTTTGATAATGTTTACGATCTGTTCTTTTTTTTGCAATGATTGTAACGAAACGGCGTATCTTGTTATTATATTATTGATTACGATAATTACATCATCATTATTTTGTTTGAAACATCACATGTGTGTAAATAGAACATGCTATTCATAGCCATATGCTCTAAAATATTAATTCCTATTAAATCTTCATGTCCGTAGGACAATTTAACACCATCTGCAAAAAGCATATTTTTTCCCGCCGTTCCAATATTTCCTATGTGTTTACAACAAATGTAACCGAAACTATCGTTTGATATATTTCTAGCAGATATTGCATATACGTGTTTAACACGTAATTTTTGTGCTGTCATTTGTAACGCTTCTAAGTTGTGAAAATGTGAGTGACTAATCTGTAGAAATAAAGAACTACTTTGTTCTTTATTTTTATTCGATTTATAAACAATTCCATTTTTATGTTCTGCAGTACCCATTTCATTCTCAGGACTAAGTTCACTATCATTGGGAGACTTTTTTCTTTTTCGTCGCATTGCATAATTCTTTATTGCATTATTATTCAAAGCGAAGCCCTTTGAAGTATCGTTCTGATCATTGATGTTAATAATCAACATACGTTTATTATAATTTTTATTATATTCACTTTTTGAAGGTTCATAATTCAAGGTGTGTGATATTCCCCAAAATGTAAATCCTCGTAATATGAGTTGTCTGCAAGCATCCATGACACTGCTTTCGAATAAATTCAATTTATCCCAACAAACTTGTACCGATTGAGCATAACACAAATATCTTTTGTTTTTATGACAATCCACAGCCCGGGAATAAAATTGAACGCACCTCATATAATCGATTTGCAATGATATGCTTTCTATTATGTGACTATGCCAATCATTATGTGTACAGCTTTGATAATATAATTTTAAAATTTGGGGGTCCGATATTTTTACAATTTTTCCATCTCGATTATTACACAATAAGCCAATACTGTTATCATCGTTTTTTCCCAGAAAAAACTTGTGGCCTCTATTAAAATCTTTATCATACATATAAAACGTCACTTCTTTGTTGGCTCCCATTTCATAACATATGGTATTATTGTTTACTTCTCGAAAAACAGAATAATATAAACAACCATTTGATATATATGTACCTTTTAGCAATTGGTGTTTTTTAATATCAATTTGAAATTTAGCCATTTCTAAAAGTTTTTTCAAAATATCTTTTTCTAACAAACTACCAATCATAATTAAATGAATGTCACATACATGTTTGGTGGGATTTGTAACACTTTGAATGCAGGCGGCATACGATACGTTACGCTTTAATAAATTATGTAAAATATCATTGGAGTTTAAAATTTCTTTTACGAGATTTATTGTATGTTCACAAGTTAGTGATTCATTTATAAATGTATTATGTATATTTTCTTTTTGGTATATTAACGAAGAGACTGTTTTATATAAAATGGAAGATTTACATATAGTAATATTATATTTTCCGCTAGTATGTCGATACGGTGCTTCGTGATAAAGATAATCATAAATATCACACTGGGACATGGTTACTGCTAAAATTAGAATGATTTTTTACGCTTCCTTTTGTATTTAAATATATTAATTCAGTGGGGGGGGGGGGTAAGATTACAAATAAAAAGTAAAACCTACATTCTTTAATCGATATTGGATCCGCAAACAACGGTGCATTAAGTAGCTTTAGGCGTGCACTATAATTTGATAATTTTTAAATGGATTCGGATATTACAAGTGTTACGAAATCCTTATTTTTGATAGATTTTGTTTATCGCAAAGACAGCAACACCATTTTTTTGAAATTTATCAACGAAACCCTAGCAATACAGTATATGGTTTTAGATAAATTTGACTTACAAGGAATATTTTTAATAATTAATGACGAGTTTATAACGACATCAGAAGTTTGTGGTATATCTGAAAATTCAATAGGGTTACAAAAAAAACTTAAGAACTTGGAAAGCATTTTGTTGTGTGCATTTCCAAATTACAATTTTACATTTAACTGCATTGGTGTTTTTTTAAACACTATAAACAAAGATTGTTATGAATTATATTTAAATAATTTACCAAATTATGGTCATGGAATATTATACGAATTAAATGTAAAAATAAAAGAAGATAATTGTCAGAGTGCATCTATTAATTGGAAACAAAGACAACCAATTGTACAATTTTTGCTAAATAATGCTGTAACGTTGAATAATTTATATGCCATCTCGAATTTAAATCGAAAAACCCCAACAAGTGTTTATTTATAATTTATTTAAAAATAATATCCAAATGTACCATAAAGATAGTGATGGAAAAAATAAAAAATGTGGTTTACCGGCTATCCATGATAATTTATGTTTTGACAGTGAACGCCTAATTCATTCAATTTCTATTCCACCCTGGGAGAAGAGATATAATTATTGGTGTCAATGGACAACCGATGGATTTCCTTATCGAAACATTGAAGAATACGAAAACGCGTTACCAAATTCTCTTAGAAATCCCCTTCTGTATGTTTCAACATGTATGGTTTTTGTGAATGGTGGTGAATGCTCTTCAAACGAAGTTTGGTTAACTCCTATAGACACTATATCAGTATTAACAATTTCTTCATTACCATCATCGGAAAATTATGTATTTTTTTGGATGTATACGACGAGATTTTCTGAAAACCAATTTAACAACTGGGAAAATATTCTACGAAAACTTTACAAAAATGTAATTGTGACATACGAATATTTCGAAAAAGAAGAGGAAATGCTGAGGAGATTTATTTTTGAAATGGTTCGATTATGTTTTATACCTTTCAGTGTAACATTTCACGTATTTTTGGGGATTGATATTTATTTAAATGTATTCTCCCCGATTTTAGGAAGATTAATGGATTTAAAACTTTTTGATGTTGTTTCTTGTTTGTCAATTGATTTATATGAAGGTGGATTGGCATTCAATGATCAATATATTACATGCGATATAAACTCACTTGTAAATTTATTGATTTTAGACGAAGAGAAAAGTATTTCTAATATTATACAAACATTTGATTTTTGTTCGAGTGAACATAAAAAAGCCATAATCGATCAAATGACCAGTTTAAATACAAACCCCACAACCGACAAGGATGAACAACTATTATATAAAATCATTTTTAATGCAATCACACTAGAACGCCATTGGGTTTGTTTCAAAATAAATGAAATTGTTTTATTTTTAACAGAATTATTAGATGCTTCAATCTCAGAATTGTTTGGTTATTTAAAATATAAACAGTCCCTAACAGCAAAAATTGCAAAAAGTTTGGAATATTTAGTCCACAATGAAAAATATTATGATTGGTAGGTACGAATCCATTATTTAATCAGAAAGAAAAATGTTAAACAATTTTTTAAGGTTAGGATTATCTTGCAATAATGAGGAAATTTTTATTAACAATTCTGAAATGTTGCATAACTCCCTATTGCGATACGATGATAAAAGCAAAAAATATGCAACGGACCCATTTGAATATAATGAATATTGTGGTTTGTGGGAAATGTGAAATTCAGCTTTTTGTAACGTTAAAATTCCAAACTCTTTGCGAATTATATGTTCAGTTTTTTATATT